>JAJTWQ010000195.1:0-600000 GCA_029007595.1 Solanum commersonii
AGAAGGTGAAAATGTTAGAAGCGAGTCAACTTTATACATTCATGAGGGATATTCAATGATATCCAACAACCCAGATAGGGAGTCACCTAGGTTATCCTTTTCCATCTGTACACACTTTCTAGCTGTCCTTTTCTTGAATTTCTCTCATGGTTCCTTGGTTGAATGAAGGAAGGCGAGAGTGATTCGTACTTCTCTCTAGAAGTCCATAAATTTAAGTCACAAATTTACAAAGGGAGGCCTTGACTTGGCAACACTTGACGTAAGAAGTTTTAGAAGATTGCAGGTTGGTGAAAGAACCTAGCTAGTATGCAAATTTGCTTGGCTGGAGGTTTAATGAAATGGGTTGATTATTAGTCAACTCAATATGATAAATTTGAGAAACAGCAACAATGGATTTATGTACTTTCTTTGCATGCAATTTTGTACTTACCTCAAGCTCCTTTGGTCAATGTGGTAGGTGGGCATATGCTAAAAAATATCGAAGTTGGTAAATCACTAGAGTTTTCGGTAGAATTAATTTTAGGGTGGGGTGGGGAATGTGACTGCTTCCATTCCTTAAATAAAACTATATTTTTAAGGTGGTTGGGGTGAGGGTGGGAGAGAATGTGACTGCTTCCATTCATTCATTGAATAAAACTATCAATAAAGTCTTTACACTTTACACAATCTTTGTTCTCTAGCAAGTGAAATGTATCCTATTTTTGGCTATTATTTTCTCCATTTCTATCTTCTCATATGTAATAATATTCTGTTAGCTGGTTTCCTTAACAAATTGTATTTGTTTTGCCACTTTAGTTTGTGGGGCTTACTCTCGCATAGCTATTTTCTTATTAAATCTAATAGTACTAGCTTGATTCTCAAGGTATAATAAACTGCAACAAGAATAAGGTTGTAATTTGGAAGGACTAAGATAATCAATCTTCGAGAAGAACAATTAAGGAGGTCCACCACCCAAGACAAATGCTTCATAGGGAAGTATCAACTAGTAGAATTAGGCGGTGAAGTCAGGCTTGACAGGAGAATAATTTTCGAGAAAGAAAGCAATAGGAACATAGATGAAAGCGCGGCTTAACCACCAATGATGGGTGGAGGGAATGACAAAGTGGGTGTGACTTGAATTCCTCAACTTTGGGGAGTTCTAGGGGATTCTTTTTGAAGAAAGGAAGATATGGTTGTAGGTAAAGCTAATTGATATTTGAAAGGCAAGAAGAGTTAGAGGAGATGAGGGGGTGGGTACTAGGTTGGCCAAACCATAGGGGAGGAAAGAGGTAAAATTATGGTGTCTGAGAGATATGGGTGACTATGAGGAGAATGATGGAAGTGGAAGGGGATCATTTGTAAGGATATATAAGCTATTGATATATAAAGATATTTTTTGCAAGGGGGTTGGGTGATAGAAACAAAAGCGGCCCATCATCCAAGTAGGTGTTAGAAAATTGGAGGTGAATCTACGCTTTCAGAAACTACATTAATGGAGCTCATGACAAATGCAATAATGAGATATGTGTGTGTGTGTGTGTTTGTGGGGATGATGGTTAAGTACAACACATTAATGTCTAATAATATTGAGTGAGGAAGTGCTTTATTATTATGGAATAAGAGCAAATGGAAAGCTCAATTGGTGTAACTTAAGTGCCCTTGTTATTTCCT
This sequence comes from Solanum commersonii, assembly GCA_029007595.1. Lineage (NCBI taxonomy): Eukaryota > Viridiplantae > Streptophyta > Magnoliopsida > Solanales > Solanaceae > Solanum > Solanum commersonii. Next base: position 1,651 of record JAJTWQ010000195.1, read on the forward strand.
ATACCGTTCAATGCGGTGATGCAAGATTGAAATAAGATGATTGATGACACTGTGATAGGAGGTTATTTGAAGATTTTTCAGTTTAACATACTAGTGCGTATGTGATGAAGATATTTTCTTGTTGTTTTCCTTGAATCAGACCTTCATATAATTCAAAGTAGTGTCAAAGTTGAAGATCAACACTAAAAATTAAGATCATTTCAGTGGACGAGGTGGACATGTTGACCACCTCATACAAATGCTCAATTGCAGGGTGGACAAGCCTCGTGAGGCTTGGGGTAAGGGGGTCCATTATTTTCTCTGTTGTACAATTTGATGATGGGAGTCTTAAGTAGGATGATAGATGAAGTTCCTAGCACAAGTGCTATTGTACGTATAAACCTCTCCTTACCATATACCTAGGTTTGCCATTGGGTGTTTCAAATTAGGGCAAGTTGTGTGAGATTCAGTAACTATAAGATTTGAAAGGTGACTAGCAGGGTGACAAAAGAGACATTAATCAAAAGGGGGAAGGAAGCACTAGTCAAGAGCACATATCAAGCATACCCACATATTACATATTTCTTTGCAGGCTCCATTTAGTATAGGGAAGTTGTAATGGCTTCAACAGAATTTCTAATGGACCAACAGAAGGTACTCATCATTTTACCTAGTTAGTTGGGAGACCATAACCTCTTTTGAGAGAGTAAGGAGATCCTGCATTGACTGACTTTAGAGTTTCCAACAAGACACAGTTTCATAAATGGATAGGTTATTTTTGAGGACCAGATATTATAGAAGGAGGTAATCAGAAGGAAATATGCTATTGTGGAAGGGATGGAGGACTGGAAACATTAAATTGTCGTATGGATGCTATTCTTGGTGGAAAAACCTAAAGGAATGAGAAGACTTCAGTAGCTTACATATATGGTAAGGGTGGTAGCAAAGTTAGCTTTTAAGGTCACTAGGGTTGTGAATGGACTGAACATGTTAAGGAGCCTCCCAACTCATAAAATCTGAGCCAAAATGAGATGACAGCGCAACAGATTTGAATGGCACAGGATAGGATAGTTCACTGGAACTTGAGATTTAAGAGGAATTTATAAGAATAGGAGATTGATGGATTTCAACATTGGGAGAAATACTCTAGAAATAGAGCATTCATTCACTAGCTATCATGGAGGGGGAGGGTAAGAACTAAGAAGTGATGGTGCTCTTTTGTAAAGTCATGCCACCACAAGCTTTTTGTTGAAGGATGATTCAGTATTCCTATGGTGCCTAGAAAGGTGTGCTTTTAGTCTTGTTAGCAGCAATGGAGTAATTCTGTCAACTGAGAACACGTGTTACATGAGGAAGAGAATTATTACATGTGTTAGCCGGTGTTCATTTGATGGTCACACAAGCGATGTGGATCAACTAATGCTTGCATTAAGTTTTGCTGTTCATGACACCCCTTGTTGGTTTCTTTTGTGCACCAGGCCACCTTTGCCTGTGTGTCCGCATGTTTGCAATGGGTTATATCTAATTGGTTTGGAGTGCAACAGGTGATGCTTGGTCTGTGAAAGGACATGTTACATATTTGGGTTTTTATTAGAAAGAAGAGAAGTTGGAGAGTATAGAATGTTGCCGCCTTTAGTCATCACGTGGGAGTTGTGGAAAGAGAAATATGAACTGTTGAGGGGGTACGAAATAATTTTGCTATTTAAGAAATTGCCAATTGTTTTTAGTTAGTCTCTGGTGCCCCTAGGAGGTTCCTTTTGAATAAAAGTTTGTCATTTTAGAGAATTATACTTTGTGTAGGTTCTCTCCTTTTGATACACTGCTTATATATAGAGTTAACTCACATTGATGATATTATGTACCTTATTAAAAAAGATTAAATATATATTTTTCAAGTATCTCTGGTTTAGTTTAATTTGTTTGTATTTTTAATATCAAATAGAGGACTTTTATAGTCATTGAATGCAGGTTTTGTTTGCACCTCCTAACTTACATTCTGTTCTGTATAGGGCAATATCAGGTAATGTCAAACGAAGAAGAGTCTCTTTCTATGATTCAAGAATATTTATTACTGTTATCCTTGAGTAAACCAGTCAGATTATCCTCTCACCTGTATTAGGGAGATTAAAACAAAATAGACATGATAGCTACTTTTAGTACCAATATTTGAGGGTAATTATGTTGTTTTCTGACAATCAGTTGTGGTGCATTTGAAGTCACATTAAATGTGTTCATTTCCTGTTGCCGGTTACAGGACAGTTCTAGTTGGTTCAGAGATCTACTTTGACAGAAACAACTCAATACGCACGTTGAAGGTTTGTTGGCACCCTTACAGTGACACCCCATCTTGGAATTCTCTTCTGATTCGGTTTTCAGGTACTTATTTCTTCATTGAAAATTTAATTTAGGATTTTGATTATACAGTTCTCAAGTGGTGTATGTTGAAAACCTGAAAAGAGTTGCTCAATCTGTGTTTTTTAGACATTTTAATAAGACTAGTCTCTCAACATGTGTGTTGCACGTGGTTCCGGAGTCATGTAGTCAAGTTGATAGCAGGACATTAAGTGTAGAGTTTTTGTTAAATTATATCAATATTATTCAGTTAAAAATTATACACAAAAACGAAAAAAACTCTTGTTATCGACATTGAAATCCCTATTGGAAGTGCAACATAAAGTTGACAATGTGAGAAAGCATGTTGCGGTAGATATAATTTGGTTATAAGAGAATAGAAGGATTTCACAAACTTGAAACTTATAGGAGTAGATGGAATTCTAAACTAAATGAAGATTTGCTTGCTTTTTAAATTGTTGGATACCGAACAAGAAAAAAGCCCCATGCCTTTCTCTTTTAGAAAATACTATGTGCATTTCTTTAATCTTTTTCGGGAGGCAATTAGGACAAAAGAAAGTGCATCTTGCAGTACACATGAAAAGGAATTTATAAACAATAACAGAAAAAGAGAAATGGTGTTATATATCACCGACATGGTGTTCTAGTGGAAGGTTTTGTTTGGTGCATAGTGCTATATGGTTGTTGAGCTCTCAATATATATGCCACTTCCACATGGGGAAATAATTGTGGGCGCAGAACTCTTCACGGCAAACATGTCATTCAATTGGCTTATTAAATTAGATTAATTGTCCATGATCTGCTTCTTTTGGGAACATTTTAACGTGCACCCTAATGGAAAGGACAGAACGAACTGAAACCTCTTTCTGTTAGTTCAAACCCTCAAATGACAATGATATATCTCTAAAATAAACAGTTCCTAAGTTGTACAGGTAGGTTATCTAAAACAAAAGACTTGTGGGAGAACAACATGCTGCTTTTGGTCTGCTACATGAGTCTATTTGTGGCCATCTGAAAAAGCTCTCTAAAATTTCTAAGTGATGCAATATTTCATTATATTTCTTTTCAAGAAACTAATCCTTTTGGACTTGATGATTTTAAAATAGTAGGAGTATCAACAAATACCAAAGAGGACAGAACCTTATATCTGGAAGTGAGCTGTCAGTAATTTCACCTGTCTTGTTGCTCATTAAGACAAATTGACGATGTTCTTTTCATTTGCAGTAATGCATGTTGATAGAGGTTATAACTGACAACTGGATCCATTTAAATGTGGACCCCAAATGTTGGGTTCAGTAGAACCATGCTATTGCATAGAACGACACTGTTAGAATTCTAGGAATATTCCATAGCATGTGTAAATATAGTAGCTTGATTTACTCCTAGATTTACTCTAACTTGATTTGATATTGATTTGTATTGATAATGTATTGATTTCCTTTCCTTTTTGTGGACATGTATACTTAGCTATTTAAACCCCAATAGCTTGTGGAATAACTGCTGAGTTCTCTTTAAACTCTTGTCTTCTCACATGGTATCGAGCTTTCTTTTAATGAGAAAACAAGAATATTAAGAGAACAAAATTGCTAAGAATTTTTTATCCAACAAAACCTCCACTTGTTTTGCAACTCCGACACTCTCCAGGGGTATTGTGCATATACTAGTACCACCATTACAATCGAAATCCTCGCAGTTTGTGGTGCATATCAGCTTCACTTCCGTTTGTCTCTTTTTATCCATGGATGCGGTTCTTCATTGACCTCCCTACCAGTTGGATGTTAAAAATGTCTTTCTTCATGGAGATCTTGAAGATGAGGTATATATGGAGCAACCACCTGGTTTTGTTGCATAGGGGGAGTCTAGCAACATGGTGTGCAGACTACGACGAGCACTTTATGGCATGAAGCAGTCTCCTTGAGCATGGTTTGAGAAGTTTAGCATGGTTATTCAGGAGTTTGGCATGGTACGAAGTGAAGCTGATCATTCTGTTTTTTATTGTCACTCTGCTCCAGGTTTGTGCATGTATTCGGTAGTGTATGTTGATGACATAGTTATCACAAGCAATGATGGTGAGGGAATTACCAAATTGAAACATCACCTTTTTCAGCTCTTTCAGACTGTTGATTAAGGTAGTTCTTAAGCATTGAAGTTGCTCAATCCAAATCAGAATTGCCATTTCACAAGGAAGTATGCACTTGATATTCTTGAAGAGACAAAGGATGACGGATTGCAGGCCTATTGATTCTCCAATGGATTCAAATGTTAAGTTCCTACCAAGTAGGGGAGCCTCTTAGTGATCCAGGAAGATATAGAAGGCTGGTAGGAAAGTTGAATATCTCAGTGACTCAACCTGATATTACCTTTCCCGGTTAGTGTCGTCAGTCCATTCTGAATTCCTCCTTGTGATAGTCATTGGAATGCAGTTATTCGCATTATTCGATACATAAAATCTGCTCCAAGGAAAGGACTTCTTTACGAAGCCGAGGACATGAGAAAAGTTGTTGGATATTCAGATGCATATTGGGCAGGGTCACCCACCGACAGATGATCCACTTATGGATATTGTGTTCTAGTTGGGGAAAAATTGGTGTCTTGAAAAAGTAAGAAACAAAATGTGGTTGCTAGATCCAGTAGAAGTAGAATATCGGCCATGGCAGTGGCAACATGTGAACTCATATGGATCAAGCAACTATCAAGGAATTGAAACTTGGAGATACCAAAGGAATGGAACTTGTCAAGCTGCACTTCACATCGCATTGAATCCAAGATTTCATGAGAGGACCAAACACATAGAGATTGATTGTCATTTTGTTAGAGAAAAGGTACTTGCAGGAGACATAGTCACAAGGTTCGTGCAGTCAAGTTATACCAAGTCCCTAGCTGGTCCCAAAACAAGTTATATATGTAACAAGCTTGGTACATATAATTTGTATGCACCAGCTTGAGGGGGAATGTTAGAATCCTAGGAATATTCTACCTATGTGTAAATATAGTAGGTAGCTTGATTTACTCCTAGATTTACTCTAGCTTGATTTGATAATGATTTGGATTGATTAGGTATTGGTTTCCTTTCCTTTTAGGACATGTATACTTAGTTATTTAAACCACAATAGCTTGTGGGAATAATCAATCTGAGTTCACTCTCAAACTCGTCTTCTCACAGGCACTATCTACACTGTAGCTTCTTTCCCCCTCCCCTTCTCTGGGTGTGCATGTCCAAATGATCAATATTTTTGGGGCTTGTAGTTCTCAGCTTGTTGAATAGCTGTGTAGCATTTTCGTTTGTTTTCCACTGGTGAGACAATTTTTTCCATTTGTTCTCTACGACTTCTCTTAATATATCAGTTGCATGTTAAATCACTTGCTGATTAGAGAATTATGTTTTATTTCTACTTATTGACAAATTACATTGTGCCATATTTACTTGTGTATTACTTTGTGTTCAGGGTTTTGATTTGTCTTCGGCCTTGGCCAGCCAGAGCAGGAGTATTATCTACAGCCTCGTGGAGCCTGGCAGTTCGCACAATGCTACAGCAATCTGCCCTGTCGATTTTTTTTTGGGGGTGATCATATGTGGGACAGGTTCAGTGTAAGTTCTATTCTTATTTTTGCAACTGGTAACAGTATATATGTATATATAAATCATGATCAAAACAGTACATGGGCTGTACTAAAATCATATATTCAAGAGAGCTTACAAAAATTCTACTGTGCTATGATTAAATTGAATCTAAAACATCAATCATAGAAGCAGTTACATTTTACGATATCTGATTACACCAAAACGTAGGATGAAGACTGAATTCAGCTTGATTTTCTGCATATTATTCTCCACATTCTTAAAACATCTAGAGTTTCTCTCCTTCCAGATTGGTGGTCCACCAGATGCAAGCAGGGACAGTTCTCCATCTACTTCTGTCTTTTGCTTGCACCTACTTCCTGCCAGCTCTTGAGTGCCTCTGAAACTTTACCAGGCATAGTCCAAGATATGCCTTAAGGTTTAAAAATATTCTCCAAATCTGTCCTGTAAACTTGCAAATGTAGTAATAGAGGATTAACTGTCTATGCCTTTTCCCACAGAAGAAACATCTGGAGCATAAATGGTTCCCTCTTTCTCATCCAATTGTCCTGTCTAAGGACTGTTTCCTTCGCCAAGACCCACACAAAAACAAGCTACTTTGTGTCGTATTTTAGTTTTCCAAATGAGCTTCCAATGCCAGTAGTTGATTTGTTGATTGGAATGGTTCATCATTATGTAAAGTTTCCAAGTTAAAAAAAAAAAGTTCATCATTCTGTAAGCTGCACTAACTTTGAAGGAACCATTGTTACTGCCCAGCCAGCATAACACATCTTCTCCTATCTGAAGCCCACTAACTACTTCTGGTTTTGTAAAAAATTGAGCCATTCTTAGTTTACTCCCTTTGTCTCAATTTATGTGGCACTTTTCGTTTTTTGTGAGTCAAACAGTTTAAGTTTGACCGGGAATTTGCGCATGAAATCTTCAATTTTTTTGAAATGAAATTTATATATTTGTAAACTACGTAAAAAGTACTATAAGTCACAACAATTGATATTTCAAAATGTTTAAAAGATCTATGAAAAATTTACGGTTGAAGTTAGACTTGTTTGAATCTTGAAATCCGAAAAGTGTCCCATAAAATGGGACGGAGGAGTACCTTTTTACCACCTTTCCGTTATATCATAGACATAGTGCTTATAAGCTCAGGTATACTGTGGTGATGCCCTGTTGACAAACTTTGGGGACTCAAAAGAATAGACTTCATCAGTGAATCATGATCTTTTCACTATGTGAATATGTTGGATGATAAAAATTAAAAGAAATGGCATGGTAATAGTTTATGAATCGTAGCTGCATTGATATGTTTGGTGATAACAATATATGGAGTAATACACCTATATAGAGTAAGCAGATTTAATGTCTATTTTCTAAAATCCATCTCCTGGCAGTAGTGGTTATGATCGAGTGGTTTTACCATCATTAGCTTGGTATGTGAAAGTTGAGTAATTATATTATTTTATGCAGGTTTTCGTCTTGTTTAGTGATGGCTCAGTTTACATCCTATGTCCTGTTGTTCCATTTGGAAGGTAATTTGCCAGAGATCATAATGCTGCTAATCGTGAGGTTTTGTTAGAGATGCTTATGAACAGAAATTTAAATATGATGGTTGTGAAGTGATATGAATTTTTTTAAGGTCTTTACTTCTATTAGCTGACAAAAAGACAATATCTTTTTCCATAATGCTTCTGGCATTTTCTTATTTTGGCTCACTTGTAAACTTGATCAACTTATAGTCTAATTTCCTAATTTTGATACTCGTGTGTGTCTATGTAAGAGATCTCATAGACTATTACCTTTCCTAAGAGCAATTATTCCTCCTCCCATGTGTCTCATTTTCATAATCTCCTCAAGACTTCTAATTTGCATATGTTTCTCCTTATGCCCTATGTTGCTATTTTTGGCCCGTAAGTGGCAGGTCGTATACTTCACTTAATCTCACCAAAGTAGCTGCTTTCTATTGGAACAGTGTGTACAAATGGGAATCTGTACTGGAGTTATATAGTGATGTTCACATGTTTGGTCTGAAATCAGCGAATTCAAAAGCTGTGAAAAACTCAAATTTGGCAATCTCTTGGTTGGGAGCAACATTTCCTGAACTAACTCGGAAAGAAGTTCATGCAGAAAATGCTGCTGTTCTTAGAGCTCAACTTTTATGCTTTATTTGATGCTTCAATCTCATTACAGGTACACTTTAACTTACGGTGCTTATTTTCTTGATTTTGTTTTCATTAATTCTTTTCTTCTTTCTCTTGTTAGACGATGTCACATGTGAATATTCATGAATGTGAACTGTCAGATTGTTGAAAATTGAAATACTGAGCAGCACACTGTCCTTTCTTACAGGGGAAACAAACTATTTGATTTTAACTTTATGTTCACGGAATGAATTCTATTTGTAGAATTTGAGAAAGAAGAGAAGACTTTTATGTCTTTCAATATATTTTTATGTTCCATGAGAAGGGGCATTTATACAAGCGAATCCTGACTTAATTAAGAAAAGACAATCAATTACAACAAAAGAAAAAAATTGTTCTTTTAATTACACCGGGAAAAGGAAAAATAAAGTCTCCTAAAATCATGCTAATTAATTAACACAATCAACATCTCCTAAGATGGAGCAAAGATGTCGCACGTTCGAACTTGGAAACTTAAGTATTAAAAGTCCTTTTTTTTGGGAACTGTAACTTTAATATTCCTCAAAGATTAAGGGCTATGCTGGCCACCTCCAAAAGTTGTTACAAGAGAAAAGAAAAGACATAAATACTTACAAAGATCCTATAAAATTCAAAGTAGCTAGATCTCCTATTCTTTACACCAATAAAGAAGTGATTGCTTTCCACTTAATCTTTTGTATAGTACATTCTTTCCTTGAGAAAATAGTCAAATGCCCCCTCATTTCGTTATTGAATTTCCAATACACTTATGCTTTACGGGAGTCCTATTACCCCTTAGACTATTTTAAAACGGAATAATTACACCCTTAGATGCTGACATGGCACAAAGAGTGTCCTCACTCTCTTGGAGGCATGTGGAAGTCAAAAGAATTGATAAAAAATATTTTAATAACATTTTAATTTGACTTTTGTTAATTTTTTTTTGTACTTTTCTCTTTAAGTTTTTTGTTTCTTTTTCTTTTTGTCCCTCTCTTTCTCGTACTCGACATTCACCCCACCACCATTTCCTCCACCTTGAACCACCATCACTACACTAACCACATCTTTTTTTATCCATCTTCTAATATTTTCTTTACAATTTGCTTCATAGAGTAAAGACCAAAATAAAAAAAACAGAAGAAGAAAGATTGGACTCAAAACAAAAAAAAAAGAATAGATTTATTAAACACCTTCCATCATAAAAATTCATTCTATTACTGGATTTTTTTTTTTTTTGATTAATGGAGAAATCCATTCAATTAAAACAATTATGACTGTAAAATAAATATTTTCGATCATTGATCTTCAATCTCTATTGTTGTTTGGTGAAGACCCAAGAATTTAACCATCAACAACCCGTAATAAAATATTACAAATTTGGTGTCATGGAGACAAATAAATAACATACTAAAACAATTTAAAAGAGATGAGTAATCAAGCTCGTCAAGGTGCCTGAAGGATGCTATAAGGTGATGAAAAAATGATAATAAAAATAGCTTCGATTTTTTTTTTCGTGGGTGACTGCTTTGGAAGAAGGGAATGAAAAACAAAAGGGAAAAGAAGAAGAACGATTAAAAGAATAAAGATTTTTTTGTAATTAATCAAAAAGGGGATAAAGAGAGAAAAATAAATATAAATAATAAAAAATGACAGCTGGCAGCAAGTGTGCATCACTACATGTTGAGAATGTGGTTGTCTAGTTTTAGGGTTGTATATATTTAGGTTTTAAAAATCCAGGGGGGTAATAGGACCCCGCAAAGTATAAGTGTGTAGTTGAGAATCCGATAATAGGCAAGGGAGGGATTTCTCTATTTTCTCAAAAATATTTGATTTCTTTCTTTCCAGATATTCCACCAGATGCATGCTGAAACTGTTCTCCCCCACCTCTTCTGACTCTTGCTACCTCCTTTCTAATCCAACAGCTTAATTAATCTCCTGACGGTTTGGGCATAATTCAGTAGTCCAGTTTACACTGGCTATGCTGGTAAATAAAGCCCAGACCTGTGCTGTTATCTTGCAGTGGAGAAACAGGTGCTTGTTGGTCTCCAGATCCTCTATGCACAGAGAACACCTTGTCTACAATGCAGTGGAGAAACAGGTGCTTGTTGGTCTCCAGAGCCTCTTTGCACAGAAAACACCCAGAGGCTGGGTTGGTACCCCCTCCTCTACAGTGCCTCATGAGTCAGACAGGCTCTTCTAGCTACCAGCCAAGTGAAGCTTTTTCACTTTAGTTGGAGCCACTCTTCCAGATTTCTTTCCATGGGCCTGTAGTTCTACATGCACTTCCTAATACTCCTCAGATATATTATCTGTTTACAGTGAACTCCCCATCCTTGTGGTGTCCCCATACCAATCTGTCTGGTTCCAGATTAGTATCAGGTAATCCACCATTCTGTTTCAACAATTTTCCACCACCTCAGCAATTTCCCAATCATTTAGCAGTCTTCTAAAGACAAGATTCCATCCCTGTGGAGACCGTCTCCTCTATTCTCTTGTCAGGATTGGAACAGATTGAGAGGAGTCTAAAGAATAGGTTCTTTAAGATCCCTTGTCCACACCAATCATCTATCCAAAACTTGATCTTGTCCCACCTGCCCACTGCAAGCTTTGTGTTGTTCTTGAGGTCCATCCAATAATTTCTGATGATCCTCCACACCTGATCTCCATATGTATCACTCCCTTCATTAGTGCACTAGTGACCTTCTTGCCCATACTTGTGGTGAATTACCTCCTTCCATAGAGCCTGGTCTTCCTGATCATACCTCTAGACCTATCTTGATAGCAGACTCTTGTTCTGCAGTTTTAAGAGTCTCACTCCCAAGCCTCCATTTTTCTGCTTTGCTGAGCTACAATCCATTTTACCAAGTTAAACCCCTTCTCAAGGCATCCAGTACTTTGACCACCTTTCCAGCTATAGAGAACAAAGACATCACATAAGTTGGCATAGAATCTAGTACTGAGTTAATCAGAATGGCTCTTCCTCTTAGAGAGAGAAATTGAGATTTCCATTTCCATATGGCTTGTTTTTTCTCAGACTTCTCAATTATGCCATCCCAGATTTTTATTTCTTTGTGTTTGGATCCCCAGGGCATTCCTGAATAGATTGTTGGCAAATCTTCTACTTTGCACTTCAAAATATTTGCAAGAACTTCAATCTGCTACACCCTTCTTGACTGGAAATATGCTTCTCTTCCTCCAATTAACTTTGAGAACCCAAGCAGGCTTAAAAGATGGCAAACAATAGTGAAATTGAAGCATCTACATTTACACATAAAAATTGCAAGTTGTAGTTTTAATATGTATGCAATTTTATAAATTGTTCAAAATGCAAATAATTAGAAAACCACCTATATATATATATATATATATATAAAGAATACATTCAATTACGATCACAAACGTCATGTGGTGATATATTTTCCTTTTTTTTTTTAGTAAATGTTAAACAACTCATATTTCAAATATTATATTGATTCATATTGGATTTATGTAGCAACAAACAACTCTCTCTAAATAATGAAATTTGCAAGATAATTTATTTAAATAAATTTAGTAGTACAAATATAAAATATAAAATCAAGAAAATAAACAAAATGATTTGAGGGATACTTTGGTATTAACTTATGTATTACTAATACCACCAAATGGAAGGTATTAGTAATACATCCTATAATACCATGTAGGGGTGCATGGATTAGTTATACATAGGCCCAAAATTCCTACCAAACATAGTACTAAATAATACCATACATAATACATAGACTATTTCTCCTAATACTCCCTACCGAACGACCCCTAAGGGTGTTAAGTTGCATTCTGTTGATAAGATAGGCAACAACTTGAAGGACATCCCCTAGTAGGTTTTTTGGTAGAGTCATGGTAAACATAAGAGATCTTGTCACTTAACACATGCCTAATTTTCCTCAGTCATATTTTGTGCACTAGCATACGGACAAAGTTGGATGGATTATCCCATTAAACTCTAAATAAGCACCAATTTGCCATGTATTCTATGCCATTGTCAGTTTGCAAGATTTTTATCTTAGCCTCAAATTAACTACAAATCATCTTATGAAATGACTGAAAGCAAGTATCAAAAGTGTGCTGCATAAATTGCTTAGAGATTTGAGGGTGCATAGTATTCGAAAGTTTGCCACATCTAATATATGTAACTAGTTGCCTGTACTGCTCACCTCAATTCCTTAATCGTTGAGTTTGGTGCGTATTGACACATGACAGGCTCTTCTAAAGGCTTACAAAACTACTCTTCTAGTCCCAAAGGGATTTATGTCGGAATAGCCAATGGCTCTCTAACCACTGCCTTTGGAACAGATTCGGTTGTCTGTACACCTGATAGGCTGATATTACCAATCATTCTTCGTATACCGTAATTTCCTAAAATCTATTACTCCCTGTCCCAATGAATATTGCTTAGAGATTTGTGGGTGCATAGCATTTGAAAGTTATGTCCTAACAAGTGAATTATCGGAATTCCATAGACCATTATCAAATGCAGTAGGTTGGTTCTGCTCTCCATTAATATAACCTAAGCAATTTTCTAAATTTAATATAACATAGGTTTTTGTAAGAGAATTATTATCTATTGCCTTGTGTCCCCCACAGAAGAAGAAAAACCAAAGAAAATCGTTGGATAGATCAGTCTCGTCAGAAAACCAGCTCTGCTTTGATGGGACCCTAACTCTGGTTATCAGAAAAATCTGAAATTTGGTGGGTAGACTTGAAATTAACAAGAAGTAAGATAATCTCTAAAACATTCGGGAGTAGCCATTGGTGACCCCCCCTCCCTTTTTTTTTGTTTTTGTTTTTATTTTTTGCTGGGAGGGAGAAAAACTCACCTCAAAAGGCAGCAAGGACTCTGGTACCATGTTGAATTTGAGTAAGAAGAAAAGACTTCTTTGTATGTCAGTCTATCATATCATTGTATGAGAAGGGTATTTATGTAAATGAATCCTAACTAATTAAGGAAAGAAGTCAAATTCAATAAAAGAAAATATTATATTCCTGTAATTACGCTAGGAAAAGGAAAAATAAAGTTCCCTAAAGTTGTGCTAATTAATTAACACAATCAAAACTATTTTTTTTAATATTATTGTTGTGTTTACCATGCATGTTAGATATAGCAGTCACTAGATGGACTTCATCGGGCACCATTTACCTTGAGCTTCTTCACAAACCAACATTAATTTGAGTTTCAGAATATGAAAGAAGAAGGCTTCTATGTGCCTGCCCCCTTTTTTAAATTGGGATAAACGATGATAGTAACATGGCAGTATTAAATGTTGCAAGTTGTAATATTGTTAACAAGCCAGTGTTTTGGGAAGCGAGAAGCGGAAAAAAGCGACAAGGGCTCGCTTCACAAAAGCGAGAAGCGAGAAGCGAGAAGCGAAGCGCACGCTTTTTTTGAATAAAGCGATATTTAGTATAAAAATAAAAAAAATATTAAATAACTGAATAGAGGTAATATATTCTAGATTAAAGTAAATAGATAGTCAATAATACTCATAAGTCATAACATATAAGCAAAAAAATCATAAACATAATTAAATCACAAAGAATCAAACTCCTATTCTTCAACAAGGCAAAAGAAAAGAATTGGAAAAAACAGAGCAGTAATATTAATTGAAAAAAAAAACAGGTCAGTAATAGAGATTGAAAACAGAGCAGCAAACAGAATTGGAAAAAAAAATGCATCAATAAAAATATAGAAAAACACCCAGCAGCAACCAAAAAAAAAAAAAAAAAACAGTAGCAGATCGCAGCAGCTTCGCAGAGAAGAAGAAGAGAACTTACAGGCTACAGCAGTCGCAAAGAAGAAGAGAAAAAGTCGCAGCTTCTTAGTCGCGTAAGTATCTTTCAGAAATTAAAAAAAAAAAAAACCTTACATTTAAAAAAAAAAAACCCTAATTGGCGCTTTTTCATAAAAAGCGCGCTTTATCGCGCTTTCGCTTTTCTTGCGCTTCTCGCTTCAAAGAGAAGCGCAGCGCCTTTCAATGTCGCCGTCGTGAACCAGCGCAGGAGCCTCGCCGCCTCGCCTTGCCTTGCGCTTAAGCGCGCTTTTCTGCGCTTTTTACAACACTGTAACAAACAGAAGATTTATTGATATTGATGCTTGTAGGAGAAGAGGACAAAATAGTTGTCTACCCTTCAGTTGAACATACACGGGAGAAAAATATATTGGCATTGGTTTCCGACTGGTTCGCGCTAGAAAGAAGCAAGATACAGTAGAAAGTCTTTCCGTCTGTCCTTATTACCTAGTGCATTGAATTTTTTGACTAACACCTTGTCTTGTTGGATGAGATACTCTTATTCTGTCTTAGTTACTAGTGTATTGGCGAAGGAGTCCAGACTGGACAAGTTTTAGAAACTTTAGACTACAAGCTGTGGTGGAAAACATGGTGAAACCAATTGAGACTTATTTCAACAGAAATAACTCTATTTTCTCTTCCATGCATCTCCTCAGAAAGAAATCTGCTGAACTTCCATTTCTGTGTGCAGAGGGGCCTCATTCCAGTTCTCTTTCTTATCCTTTTTATGCTGTAACAAATACCACTATAAGCTTGATTAGATGAGCACTGCATTCTCCTTTTCTTGAAGGGAGAAAGTGTACGTGAAATTGCAATTTTACACTGCACTGCTATTCTTGTTTCTCTTTATGAAGGAAACGAGGTTATTTTCAATCATTACAAAACACCTTTGTGTGCTGGTTTATGTTTTGGTTATATTATGGAGCTGTTTTCCAGAAGAGATAGGTTGCTTGATTCTCTTTCCAACTATGTAACACCTTATGTTGTAACACTGGCTTCACTTGCAGGGACCTTTACGTAAAGTAAGTCATGGTGTTGAAGATGACTCAGTTCATCCTCCAGTTTGTGAAGGGCGTGCTGTCAGTTTTCTTTATGATTTAGTTAGCAAAGATTCTATCCTAGTAACTGCTTGGAGTAGGGGGCAGTTGCAGATAGATGCTTTAGCTGATGAAGTACAGCCTGTCTGGAAGGTTGGTAGTCCACCTCGGGTATGTCTGGATTCAACTGATAGTATAGTTGGCCTTGCAATGATTTGCGAGTCATTGTCAAGTGACACCTCCATTTTGAAGCTTGATCTGCCACCAGATCATACTTTATGGTTGGGGCATCCACCTCCTCTTTTGAGGTTGGCTATTGTGGATTTAGCTCTGCCCAGAAGAAGCAGTTCTGTTTTATCAATGTTTGTTGATCCCATTATTTCAGAAAGAATATATTGCCTTCATGAAGGAGGAGTTGATTCAGTAGTGCTGCACTTTTTGCCTTTCACTAATCAGACTCGTGGCAAAGAAGACATGATGAGAAGTCCCTCTGTGCATCCTGTTCTTAGCACTTTCCAAGGAGAAGCATCCTCAGCCATCCCACTTTCTGGTTTCTTGGCTCTATCAGATTCTTTTTGGAGATTCATGGATTGTGGGTCTTACCCCTTCTAATGAGTGTATAGTGGTTGAGATGGAGACTTGGAATACACTTCTTCCCCCAATTATTGATAAGGTTGACAAACTCATAGGTGCAGAAGTGCCAAAAGATACAGATTCTACTATCATAAGCAAAGAGCTCCTTACTGGACCCAGGGTAGTTCTTTTGCCCCCTTCATCACCTCATTTGCGCTCAGTTGCTGCGGATTCAATTGAAGGCCGATCAACCCTTCATCAATATTTCAAGCTTTTTCATGAAAACTATGTGGAATATGCCCACAAGGTAACATTCTGCTGTTTGTACGCTATAATTCTGATTTGAGATGTGACTTTTTCCTGTTGGGCTCTCTTTTTTTTTTTTTGTTAGATATTGTCTTATAATCTATAAGTCTTCATAAATCCCCCTTGGAGGGGACAAGGGGTGTGCCTTATTTTATCTGCTAGTGAAAGTTTTGGTGGCAATATTCTTTTATGACATACTCCCTCTGTCCCATTTTATATGAGGTAGTTTGACTGGGCACAGAGTTTAAGAAAGAAACGAAGACTTTTAAAACTTGTGGTCTAAAATGAATGATAGAAATTTATATGGCTATAAATCATTTCATTAAGGGTAAAATAGACATTTTAAAGTTAAATTATAACTTAATATAGAAATGTGTCATTCTTTTTGGGATCGACTAAAAGGAAATTAAGTCACATAAATTGACAGAGGGAGTAATGCTTTCTGTCATTTTTAAAATTGCTTAACCATGTACCTCCTGTAACATGTCTGGTCCAAAATTTCTCTAAAATTATCCATTTCTTTTCATACATTGGAGTGGCTTTTTGTAGTTGAACTGCCATATCTACCACGTATTTCGTAGTTCTAGAATGTTCATCATGCTATATTTTTTACAGTTACGGGAAGAGTAGAGAAAGAAATTCCTCTCTAGATTTCTGGCAGTACATCGTTTCCAACCAACTTTAGTCCCAAAAAACATCTTTAAATCCACCACCTCACGTCAATCCACACCTTTTCACATCCTTTTTAGCAACTTGTCAACTCAATTCGATTGTAGTAACATAAACTTGGTATGCGAAGATGAGACTGGAATAATACTCTAAAGGTAATAAAGCAAAGGAAAACCTCCTTTGTTACTGGATTGAAGACTTCCCAAACAATAGACCACGGGAAAGCTGTCATGGTTCAAACTCACTTGGAGTGGCAAAGATAATTTATGAGTAGGATGATGATTGATAGACAAAATCTAGAGTGGATCCGCAATGTCTTAAAACTAGCTTCTGAAGGTGTTGGTTGAGAGGATTATGATGGGAGAGTGATTCATAGACAGGAAGAGGCTTTCTCTCAAGCAGTAGTATCCGACTATCACATACAGTTGGAACAGAGCTGCACCAAAACATGTCTATCACGAGTGTGTCCAATTTTATGACAATAACTACACTTGGATCGAGGTTTCCCAAAACGTCCTCCTCGCCAATTGTCCATAGACTTATATGTTTGTTTTTCTATAGTTTGAGATGCGAGAATAGATGAGTCAACAGTGGGTGATGAAACTACTTTGTGACTAGGAGGCACAACAAGATGAAGTAGACGAGAGAATAATTCATCAATTGTAGGAACCGTAGGACTGGCTAGAATCTGGTCACGCACATAATTATGTTCAGTAGGAAGTCCAACAAGTGTGAGAACTAGAAATAATGTCTATCTATGCTCTTGTTGCTTTTCCACGTTTGTAGTGACTGCATCAAGGTTTCAAATTCCTCCATCACTGCCTGTTCCTGTCCCAAGTAAGTAGACATGTTGGATTCTTGTTTCTTTAAGTTGGTTATCCGAGATATCACATCATAGAATCGAGATATGCCATTAGTGTATAAAGCACATGCTTTTTTTCCAAACTAAATAGCATGTCTAGAATGGGCAAAACAAGGTCATCAACTTTGAATCAATAGAGCGCCATAGGAGACTACATAATTGAGCATCCACTTTCTCCCATTGTGCTTTGGCTTTTGCATCCTCATCACTAGACTGTCTTTTCATCTACCACAAAAACATTGTTTGTTAAGTGATCTTGAACACCTTGACCCTTGCACCCAACTCAATTGAGGAAGCCTAAGCTAAATAGTTTGAACTTCCTATTAATGGTTCTGAAGTGATTATAGGTGTTGAACTTCCAATCCCCGTATTTTTGGTGCCAAAAACATCACAACCAAAGACATTTTTTCAAAATTTAACTCGAAAATAGTAATAAACCTCTGGAAATTGCCGGAATCTGCCTACAGTGCATGAAAACTGCCTGGAAATTTTGATTCTGCCGGAAACTGCTTGGAAATTGCCGGAATCCTAATTCCAGCGATCAGATCTGGAGAAAACTGGATGGGTTTGGATCGGAAATACTGGACCACCCCAACAGAAAAAAAAATAGTTCAAAAATAATGACCAGAGCAGCCCTCACGCGCCGGCGCGTGATCCAGATATCGCCGTAAAACTTCCACTTTCGAACGGCATGTGAGAGTGCGTGAGGGGTTGTTTTCCGGTGGTTCCGGCTGGGGTTTGGTCGCCTGAGATTCCCGAGCCTCTTGATGGTGTTGGTTTTCGCACAATACCTTCAGAATGAAAGATGACACAGATCAGCCCTAACCGTCACAAAATTTGACATGGTGACTTGAAGTTTCTCACCAATGCTCTGATATCATATGAAAAATATAGACTAGAATATTATTGAATTGTGTATCTAAATTGTTACATAAAGACCCTATTTATAGACACTACATTAGAATCCTTTTTCAACAAGGATTCCTATTCCTATTCTAACCGTTCTTAACATAATGACGGAAATAGCATTGATGAGCTGAAAAGATGAGTAATGGACCAGATCACAATAGAGCCACCCACTTATTTACCTCACATCTTCTGCAGATTTTCAATTTCTTCTACTTCTGGGTATTGATTCAATGGAATTCAGTTGCGCAATTTGATTGATTTAAAACATTATTCTGCAAATAGTCTTCTGTTCCTAAATGACACAAGCAGACCATCTTGTGGCCAGGATGGGGTTCTTTACGTAGATTATCAGATGCATCTGTTCGATGCTACTTCATATCTGTGGAGCATATTGCATAGATATTTCTATATGCCTTGTAAATGGAGTTCCCACCCCTCCATTTCATAATATGCAATTTAATTATTAAAAAAGATTGAGTGGAAGCCATTTTTATATAAATTGTTAGCAGTTTTCTTGTAATGATGGTGTTGTTAGTTCCCCTATCATCTGAGGGATGTATTTCAAATTTCAACTGTGCATTGCTTTGGACGGAAGAAGAATTTAATCCTTTGGTTCTATGCCCTCTTCCTCATTTCTCACTTGGGTCAGAATCAAAAGAAAATCTTTATTTTTCTTTCTTTTATCAATTCTTTTGACAGTAGAGTGGTCTCTTCATGTTATAACTAACGGTACTTTTGTTCTGTTATCAGGTGTACTTTTGAGCTTCAACATCATGCACCTCATGTAAAAAGATCCTCGATGATCAGCATTCTCGATTATGTAAAGCACAGCAAAAGATTTTGGAAGTTGAAAGGAAACAGGAAAACATCGAGGATCGTGTTGAGCATGCAGTTCAGTTTCACGGTGAGCTAGAAGAGTGCTTGCAAAGCCTGAGACACCTGGCGGCAGCACATAAGAGATCTCTATCTAAAGCTGAACGCGAGTTTAAGTCTGAACTTGGTAATATGCTCATCGAATGCCAATGTTTGATGTAGTTTTATTTTGGTTTGTTGTGAACTCTAGCTCATCATGGTGTAGAAACTGATATAATGCACGTACATATGTCTAGTCTTTTGCATTTTTCCAACAGACTATTTTCACCACCTCTCTGGATGCTCTAGAACCAACCCCTAATGGAGACTGGCCTGTAAGCCCTAACAATGGCCAATGAGTTATTTGTATGTCTCTGATAGTTCCACCAAATTTCTTGTTTACACACCTTACGAGGGGCTTCAGGGTGGGGTTCCCTTTACCCACCTTAATTTGAAAATTCCTTAGCTAATACCCAACGATTTGGAAACATGAGAGACGTATGTTTCAACTCTTTGATCGTGTTAAGAGCCTCAAATTTTAAAAATAAACTGAGGCAGAATCAACTGTCCAGATCAATTCAAATGATCCAACAGTCTTATCTTTTTTATTCTATGATTTTTTTTCTCTCCTTTTTTGAGTTTTTCATTCCCAGCACCTCCTCCTTCTCCACCTCCATCAAAACCACCACTGGCAACACCCTTTGTTCTCGACCACCACACTGCTTTCAAGACCTCAACAATCCCACCTCAAACCAGTCTAGTGGAGTTACTGGGGTCAGAGATGTTTGGCGGCATTTATGGTGGTCATGTCTTTTTTCTTTTGTGTCGAGCTGATGCCAGATTGGTGGGTAGAGAGAGAAAATGTGAGTTGAGTGAAGAGAACATTGAGTTTGTGGGGGATGGGGCTGGATTAATGGGGTGGTTAAAGTTGAAAATCGGTAGTCATGTGAGGAGCTGTATAGATTTTTTTAATGGCTGAATGGGATGTTTTTGCTAGAATTGAGGGTGTACAGACAGATTGCGACTGGTGTTTTTCTTTTTCTTGTGGGTGGGGTCTGAAAGGAAGCGAGTGTTCTTGTATTGAAACAAATGGGGCGGGCGGTCCGTAATGATGGTCAAATAGTGTCTCACTGTATGAGTGGCGTGTAATACTCATCCTGAGATAAAGTAGTCTGACGGGGGTGTTAGCTACATAATTTTGTTTATTAGGATAGTAAAAGGAATCTTATTCTTTTAGGTTTAAACAGGAAAACGGTGTAAGCTTGGATGGAAAAGTATGTATTGAGTATTAATTTTTCTTCTGGCTTTAATCTTTGCGTATGGAACTGAACATTATGTTTTTACATAACACAGACAGATTTAGGGAGTAGAGTTGGATGCTCTACGCTCTTCTATTGAAGCAGTAAATGCCAGGTTGAAAAGATACACACATTCTCTACAGGCCAACCGATCAAATGAAGAGCGACAAGTATCAGTGAGGAGAATAAGGCATGTAGAAGAAAATGAAATGTCAATGCTTAAAGCATCACTTGAAAAGCTGTCAGTCGTGAACAGTGAAAATGCAAAGAAGGTTAAAGTAGTTGAATCGGCGCTGAAAGGCCGTGAAATAGGCACTTGATGATCGTATGTTGATATTTGCTTGTGATGCACAAGTCAAAAGTTGTTGATACCCAACTTGATTGCCTTTGTGACTAGTAAGTGTGTTATTGCCAAAATTATATCATTCTCTTAACTGAAATTACGAGTCGAAGTAGGTTACTGGTGCAAAAGCAATTTGTATATGCAGACATCAATGACATGAGCATTGAAAGTAGCTTTAGGCCTTTTATTAATTTCCCCAGATTATTCGTTTTTTATTTAAACCTAAGCTCACCGTTTTAGGTTGATTTTTCATACATTTTATGCAGTTTTGAATTTGAACTAAAAACCTCCATGAACTAGTCTGTAATCATCAACCACACTAAAAGCAAGTTTTGCAGAAATATGCTAATAGAAAACCGTTATATATTTACTTTTTTTTGATATACTTGTCCATGCCACAAACTATAGTAAATTTGTCTAAAAGATAATAAGATAACAATTTTTAAACCCTCTCTTTCTCCCTATCTCTATCTATCTATAAGTATGTCATTAGTGAGTAAACTTTCAACTAAATTATGACTTTGATATTTTGAAGATTTACAACAATTAGAAATTCATATAAAATATAAAATAAAGAGGAAATATCGAAAGAACATATGGAAAAAAAAAGTTAATAATGCAACATCATTTTTACAATCATAATCATTAAAAAATAAAAGGAAAAAAATATGAAATTAATGAACAATCTTCCGAGCTCTTGTTGACTCCACTCCCATCGACCAATCACAATTTAATAGCCTTCGTTAGGGGGTGTACATGACCGGGTTGGTTTGGGTTTTTCAATTATCAAATCAAACCATTTGTGTCGGATTTTTAAATCTATAAACCAAACCAAACCAATAAAACTTGGGTTTTTCAACCTCCGGTTTTTTCAGGTGTTTTGGATTTTTAGGTTTTTCCGGTAAAATATTCATTCAAACATATAATTTACTTGTACTTCAAATATGTCTTTAATCCTACCAAAATACAACTATCTAAGGTATTTCTTAAGAAAATAACACAAAATATGATATGAGTAATGACATTAAAATATCCAACAAAAAAATAATAATAATGAAATCACGTAAAACAAATATTGCAAATTAACAAGTCATAATGAACATGATCATAATTTAAAAGTACTAAATCATGCTAAAATAAGTTTAATAAGTATTAGTTACATGACTAAATATTAAAGGAAATTAAAATTAGATTATGTATTTGAATTGTCTAAACCAATGTAAAACCAAAGAACAAGTATTCAATATTATTGCCATTCTTAGTGTTGAATTGATTTTCTTTTTGCATTAGTATTAATTTGATTTTGATATAAGCTTTATTATAATTATCAACATCTGTGGACTATAATCTTTATTGAACCATTCAGAATTCTAAGTTTCAAACTTGAAATAATATATTAAAAGATAAAAACTATGAAAAAGTATAAGAAATATTTAAAAATTATATCAAAGTAAATATTTTTATGTATAAAATAAAATTTTAAAATTATATATATAATGTTGGGTTGGTTTGGTCTCGGGTTGGCTTTTTTTAGTTAAAACCAAACCAACCCAAATATAGTCGGGTTTTTTTTTCCCAATATCAAACCAAGTCAAACCAACCACTAGTCGGGTTTTTTTTTCCGATTTGACTCGATTTGCGATTTGATTCGGTTTTCGGTTTGGTTTTGTACACCCCTAGCCTTCGTCTTATTCTTCAAGTCAACTAAAATATGAATATAATAAGCATTGAATACATAACAACTTAAGAGGCTAATATAATCATTAATGTCTCTATTTTTTTTTATAGGAATATGAAATAGCAAATAATGTCATGAATATAATTATTAATTATTTTAGGGGTTAGGATGATAAAAAGTTGTGAAAATAATAAAAATAAAAATCATTAAATTATACATGAAATTTAGAGAAATGACCTTTTAATTCTTAACATTGCATATTTAATATAATTAAGAGGGTTAAATGAGCGCTTTTAGTACCTTTTATATAGCACATAATTGAGACAAAATAAGTCATATTTGCTTCATATTATATACAGCCAAGCATATGATTATCAATAGAATTCTATAATTCCATTTCTAGACTATATATGTCAAATACAAATTCTACATATATTTCTAGACATATATTCAAAACTTCACAATAAATGAAGATAGTTTAATAATGAGAAACTTCACCGAATTTTGACTATCCCTCCTTATGTCTTTAAAAACGAAATCTAAATCAAATAATATTGCAATGTAGTGAATAAATTTGAAATTCCCTACAAATACAAATCAAAAGATAAACCCACATTATCAATAAAATTTTCTACCTATAAATCTTCGTGTATCATCACTTCATACTTTGATAAAATTTTGATGTCTACAAATTCCTACTACTTAAAGACTTGTCGGGGTGTTGACTTGATAAAACTCAAACACGAGGCCTGAAGTACTCATTTTCCACCATTGCGGTTTTTTGTGGCTTCAAATTTGTAGATTTGATTTGTGAGAGAAGAGATGAAGGGCAAATTTGGTCCCACTGGGCATGCCAATTTGTTTTCAACAAATTTTAAAGGTGATAGAAAATAAATTGCAGTCACAAAAAAATATGGAGAAACAAGAATATTTTATTGATAAATAGATATGAATACAATTTTGTTCCTTCCTTGATTCTTCTCTCATAAGATTTATATGTGATTTGAGGGCCATTAGTGGCGTATTTCTAACGAGGATGATTTTGTCCTAATCTCCATAAAAGGATTTGTGGATCTTCTTAAAGTATTTGATTATCAAGAAGGGTCTAGCATATTTGATTTCTTTATGAATATCCCAAGATTTTACAGAATATTCGAAATTTTGATATTTATGAATACCCAAGAGTTTATGGAATATTCAAGATTTTGATTTTTATTTATCTTTGTGAATATTTCATGAATTTGCTGAGTATTCGAGATACCCCTTCAAATGGAATATAATACCCTTTATATAGACATGAGCTAGGAGTTTGGGCAGAGTAGCCTCCAAGAACCATAACTAAAATAGAACTTGTCTTGTAGATTCCTACAAAATTTCATGTCTACAAAATTATTATGAAAAAATTGTAATGGTTCATAAATGTGGATTATGAAAGATTTTAATGGTAACAACTATTGATGAGACTATTTCTCATTAATCTGTAAATACTATAGTAAATTATTGACCAAAAATATGAGATGAAAATTTAAAAAATCGACAATAAAAGATAAATAAAATCCTTGGCTAAAGAGAGGTGTCATATCAATTTCCCTTTACCTAGTTTTATATTTTATATAGATATAGATTTTATCGTAGATACTCCTATACTTGAAGCACAAATCAGAAGTAAGCTCCTGCAAAGTTATTATATTAAAGTATTCTAATTCTTGAGATCATTAAGCTATCTAAAATTTAAAAAAGGTAGAAAATCATGAGAGATGTAATTTTTTAAAATAATGTAAATTACAAAATTAGAAAAAAAAAGTGACATCAAGTTAACAATTCTTTTACCATCATTTTTTTTAAAAGTAAATCCGCCGTCAAATTTTGATAATACATAGATTAATAAAATATTAAGAAAGCATGGAAGTACAAAAAAATGAAAAGAAAGACTTGAGAATGAAACATTTCTTACCTTCATGTACTTCTTTTCTATTATATGTTAATTCATGACCAATATGATGAAGAAAAGAAAAGATAATCTTGATGTGATTCATTAAACTAAATATGAATTTATATAGGTAAAATAGAGGAAATGAAAAGAAACGCTAAAAATATTTCTTACATTCATGTACTTCTTTTTTGCTACATGTTAGTTAATTAACAAACCAATATGATGAAGAGGAGAAAGGGTAATCTTGAATGTTGATTTTCATGAAAATAAATATGAATTTATATAGGCACATAAAGGAATACCATAAGACATCATAAACTTACAAATTAAAGTTTGAAGGTTATGGACATAAACATTATGGGGGTTATGAATAAAATTAATAATAAAAATTAAAGAGGTGTAAATAATGAGTAATTACTCCTTGCAAATAAATTAAATAATAAAGAGAAAATTCTTAAAATATTATTATTTTATGATTAGAAGAAAGAAAAAAAAGAGTTTTTTTATTTATTTTTTTTAAAAAAATTAGAGTAGAAATTAAAGAGGTATGAGTTATGGATAATCTTATCTTATCTTATAGCTTATCTTATCTTATCTATCATATATCAAATACGTAACTGCAAACAAAAATATGAAAAGTACGAAGTCCCCCCCACCCCACCCCTAAAAAACAATTAAATATAAAAAAATGATTAACAAAAAAGTATCTATCTTCATGTATTGATATTTATTATCTATGTATTATCTATAAAAAAACAATTACTTACTATTTTGTTTTTAAAAAGATTTAAAAGTAATTTTCACAATAATAATAATAACAATAATAATAATAATAATAAATATGTAACTGAAAACAAAAAAAGAAGAAGATAAGTGACGAAGCCCCCCCACCCCACTCCACCCCACTTGAAAACACAACATTTTCAATTTTAAATTGACTCTATTATGTTACCATTATTATCATCATTTGAGACTCCTTTTTAATAAGTAACTTTCAGGATTTTTGAATTTCGAATAACCAATAAAAAAGTGCTATCTCTTTATTTATCTTTTTGCTTTGTTATTTTTTAAACCATCTCCTCTTAAAGAAAATAGATATAAACAAATACAAATTTAATTTTTCGTCAAAGGTTCTTCATAAATTTGGAGAGATGACACAGGGAGAGTACTTCACTTTGGGATGGTGAATTTTCTGATTCTTTTTTATGTACATTATTTTCTTTGTATTATATATATTATTTCATCCATTTTCTGACAGGCTTCATGAGGAAGCATAACAAAATCTATTTGTTCAATAAGATGTTTCTATTGAGGGAAAAAAAAGAAAAAAAAGAGGAAAGTATTATTATTTAATATCACTTTAAATTTTCATTATATCTTAATCATATTTTTTGTTAAATCTTATTCTCTCCATTTTAAAAAAATTTAAATTATAATACATATTTTAAAAAATCCGTATGCAACACTACAAGCAATAACTTTTTTGGCATAAAATCTACTAAGTGGCTTATAATTTATTTATTTTCAAAATTTATGTAGGTACACAAAATTTGGATATCAAGAATTAGACATTTGCTTTTGCAATATTTATACATAAAAAAGGGTACACACTTATTATACGATATGTATAACAAATGCATGGGTGATCCAAGAGAATAATATATATAATCATTATTCTTTATTTCATTTTTTTAAATTCTTTAATTCAAATTCTAATCCCTACATTATTTTTAATGATTGTGTCGTTGAATTCAAAAAGTGAAATTCTATTGTTTGGAAGATCATTAGAGTATAAAAGCAATACAAGAGGTATGTATTCATAATTAATTTTTTGAAAGTTTGACAAGTTTGTTCACTTTATTAATTCATGTCTCTTTTTGTATAGATTTACAATCTTAGCATAAAATAAATTAGTATGATCAGAAATCTAATACAAAAATTTATCAAATATGATTTTAGTTAATTAAAAAAAATCATGAAAATGATCTCAATTTTTTGTTAAAGTTATCTAATATTCTATGTTATCTTGGTAGAAGTTAAAAGATAAACTATGAGATGTAACAAAATTAATGTAATGCATTTTGGGTAGAAATAGAATAGATGTAAACTCTATTTTTATGAAAATAAGAAACAATTATTATATGTACATTGTGAAATCATGAAATGCTTGACTTTCTTTTGATTACACATATGTGTTCAGGGCACATATCGACAACAGGTTTAAGATGTCAAACCTTCGAGAAATGCTTTGTCGGGAAGGTAAAGACTAAATAACTCCAATCTTAATATGTATAGACTTTTTTCATATATATAAAATAAAAATTTAATCAATAAATTCCTAATTTTCATCATATGTAATTGTGATGGTAATTATTAAGCAATTTTAATTTATTTTTGACTTATGAGAAGAGTTCTAATTCTTTTGTAATAATTTTCACAAAAGTTATCAAAATTAAATGCATTATAATAGAATATTCCTTGCGATTTTGATATATTGTAATGCTATTCATTGGTCAATTGAAAATTAACTTTGCTATCATGACACTAAGAAAATATATAAAGTGCATAACACAAATATAATGTGATGCTATTTATTGATTAATTTATTTGACCAATAATATAAAGTTAATAAATAATATTAAATAATTGAAATAATAGATAACGTAATAACGATATGCAAAAAACATTTTTTTTATAATAATCAAAGGTTATGCACATGACCTTCCAAAAATATTATTATAATTAGTAAATATAATGATGTATTTAGAAAAACAAACTTTAAATAAGGATTATTCCATTCCAAGTGGTAGTCTAATAGCAAGGCACTTGGTATTTTAGAACAAGACTAAAACAAAACAAAAAAATTAATAAATTTTATAATTAAAAATTCATTTTAAAATGTCACGAGAAAAAAGAAAGAAGAAGAAAACATTAATAAATGGATAGTTAAAATACATATGTAAAATTAAAAAAGAAGAAGAAGACAAATATCGAGAAAAAAAAAAAACTAACCCAATTTATCCCTAAAATTTCTCATCAATTTACCTATTTCTGTCTGTGTGAGATCAACATAAATGTTTTTGAACTATCTTTTATTAAAAAGAATAAATTTAAAATATCATGAATCCGTATTTTGCAAAATAGTGCCACATGTTATCATCAAGATAATTCACGACTTTTCAGTTTGAATGTTTTTTTTAAAAAATTATCTTCAAAAAATAATAATTTTATAATTAATTATGTAAAACAAATTCAAATAAAATTGACAAAAACACAAATTGAAATTTATATATTATTAATAATTTGCAGATTTTCTAAAAAAATAAATTTATTAATTAAAAAAATACTAACAAATTACATTAAATGTTTTTTTAAGAAAAATCTATATCGATAAATAATTTGAAAATTAAAATATATTGAACAAAAATAACGTTATAGACAAAAATAATAATAATTTAAAACACAATTGATTTAATCAAAATAAAAGAATCTAAAAATATATTTCAAATTCTGTTTTGCTTCTTTAATAGAAAAAAATAGAACATTACTAAAAAAATGGAGCAATTTTAATTTTGATTTACGATATTTAAATCATAGGAGAAGACTTAAAAATTACTATTACTCTCACTTTTTTCATTTACTCTCTTTGCGGATAATTAAATTCTTACTCATATAATCCTTTATCTCAAATTTTTTGGTTTATATAATACTGCATTATTTTTATTTTTTTATAGTGCCTTAATTTTTCATATTTCTTGATACTAAGTTACTAACTATGCATATGACACTGCATTTATTATATCAAAACATGTGAATAATAAAATCTAAAAATATTAATAAGTGAATAATAAAATTTATAAAATAATTTTAAAATTAAAATTATGATATTTAAAAATATTCGTGCGTTGTGCGAATACGAATACTAGTAATAATAATAATATTAAATACGTAACTGCAAACAAAAAAAAGAAGATAAGTACGAAGCCCCCCACGCCAGCCCATTTGAAAACACAACATTTTCAATTTTAAATTTTAAATTTTAAATTGACACTATTTTGTTATCATTATTAATCATCATTTGAGACTCCTTTTTAATAGGTAACTTTCAGGATTTTTGAATTTTGAATAACCACTAAAAAGGTGCTATCTCGTTATTTATCTTTTTGCTTTGTTATTTTTTAAACCGTCTCCTCTTAAAAAAGTAGATATAAACAAATACAAATTTAATTTTTCGTCTAATGTTCTTCACAAATCAGGAGAGACGACACAGGGAGAGCACTTCACTTTGGGATGGTGAATTTTCTGATTCTTTGTTATGTGCATTATTTTCTTTGTATTATATATAAGACAATGCATATTATTTCATCCATTTTCTCACAGGCTTCATGAGGAAGCATAACAAAATCTATTTGTTCAATAAGATGTTTTTATTGAGGGAAAAAAAAGAAAAAAAAGAGAGGAAAGTATTATTGCTTAATATCACTTTAAATTTTCGTTATATCTTAATCATATTTTTTGTTTAATCTTATTCTCTCCATTTTTCAAAAAATTAAATTATAATACATATTTTAAAAAATCCGTATGCAACACTACAATCAATAACTTTTTTGGCATAAAATCTACTAAGTGGCTTATAATTTATTTATTTTCAAAATTTATGAGGTACACAAAATTTGGATATCAAGAATTATACATTTGCTTTTGCAATATTTATACATAAAGAAGGGTACACACTCTTATTATACGATATGTATAACAAATGCATGGGTGATCCAAGAGAATAATATATATATATATAATCATTATTCTTTATTTCATTTTTTAAAATTCTTTAATTCAAATTCTAATCTCTATATTACTTTTTAATGCTTGTGTCGTTGAATTCAAAAAGTGAAATTCTATTGTTTGGAAGATCCTTAAGAGTATAAAAGCAATACAAGAGGTATGTATTCATAATTATTTTTTTGAAAATTTGACAAGTTTATTCACTTTATTAATTCATGTCTCTTTTTGTATAGATTTACAATCTTAGCATAAAATAAATTAGTATGATCAGAAATCTAATACAAAAATTTATCAAATATGATTTTAGTTAATTAAAAAAAATCATGAAAATGATCTCAATTTTTTGTTAAAGTTATCTAATATTCTATGTTATATTGGTAGAGGTTAAAAGATAAACTATGAGATGTAACAAAATTAATGTAATGCATTTTGGGTAGAAATAGAATAGATGTAAACTCTATTTTTATGAAAATAAGAAACAATTATTATATGTACATTGTGAATTCATGAAATGCTTGACTTTCTTTTGATTATACATATGTGTTCAAGGCACATATCGACAACAGGTTTAAGATGTCAAACCTTCGAGAAATGCTTTGTTGAGAATGTAAAGACTAAATAACCCCAATCTTACATATGTATAGATTTTTTTCATATATATAAAATAAAAATTTAATCAATAAATTCCTAATTTTCATCATATGTTATTGTGATGGTAATTATTAAGCAATTTTAATTTATTTTTGACTTATGAGAAGAGTACTAATTTTTACAAAAGTTATCAAAATTAAATGCATTATAATAGAATATTCCTAGCGATTTTGATATATTGTAATGCTATTCATTGGTCAATTGAAAATTAACTTTGCTATCATGACACTAAGAAAATATGTAAAGTGCATAACACAAATATAATGTGACGCTATTTATTGATTTATTTATTTGACCAATAATATAAAGTTAGTAAATAATATTAAAGAATTGAAATAATCGATAACGTAATAACGATATGCAAAAATCATTTTTTATTTATAATAATCAAAGGTTATGCACATGACCTTCCAAAAATATTATTATAATTAGTTAAGATAATGATGTATTTAGAAAAACAAACTTTAAATAAGGATTATTCCATTCCAAGTGTAGTCTAATACCAAGGCACTTGGTAGTTTTAGAACAAGACTAAAACAAAACAAAAAAATTAATAAATTTTATAATTAAGAATTCATTTAAAAATGTCATGAAAAAAAAGAAAGAAGAAGAAAACGTTAATAAGTGGATAGTTAAAATACATATGTAAATTTTTTTTTAAAAAAGAAGACAAATATCGAGAAAAAAAAAAACTAACCCAAATTATCCCTAAAATTTCTCACTCATTTACTTATTTCTGTGTGTGTGAGATCAGCATAAATGTTTTTGAATTATCTTTCATTAAAAAGAATAAATTTAAAATATTGTGAATCCCTATTCTGCAAAATAGTGTCACATGTTATCATC
The DNA here is from genome assembly GCA_029007595.1 of Solanum commersonii. Taxonomy (NCBI): domain Eukaryota; kingdom Viridiplantae; phylum Streptophyta; class Magnoliopsida; order Solanales; family Solanaceae; genus Solanum; species Solanum commersonii. The sequence continues at coordinate 32,282 of JAJTWQ010000195.1, forward strand.
AAGATAATTCTCGACTTTTCAGTTTGAATTGTTTTTCTAAAAATTATCTTCAATTTTTCTTTTATAAATAATTATGTAAAAAAAATTCAAATAAAATAGTCAAAAACACTAACTGAAATTTATATATTATTAAGGGAAATATGACAAATATACCCTCGAACTATCCTAAATGGTATGCAGATACCCTCTGTTATATTTTTGGGATATTGGTGCCCCTGCCGTCCAAAAACTAGAGCATATATGCCCTTTACTTTAACGGAATACTAAATAGGAACACGTGGCGAAATCTTATCAGTCGATCCGATATTTAATAAATGTCGGGTCGGTGGATAAGATTATGACACGTGTATATCCGTTAGCATAAAGGGTATATATGCTCTAGTTTTTAGACGGCAGGGGCACCAATGTCCCAAAAATATGATGGAGGTTATCTGCATACCATTTGCGATTTTCTAAAAAAATAAATTTATTAATTAAAAAAATACTAACAAATTACATCAAATGTTTTTTTTAAGAAAAATCTGTATCGATAACTAATTTGAAATTAAAATATATTAAACAAAAATAACGTTATAGACAAAAAATAATAATTTAAAACACAATTTATTTAATCAAAATAAAAGTATCTAAAAATATATTTCAAATTTTGTTTTGCTTCTTTAATAGAAAAAATAAAACGTTACTAAAAAAATGGAGCAATTTTAATTTTGATTTTGATTTACGATATTTAAATCATAGGAAAAGACTTAAAAATTACTATTACTCTCAATTTTTTCATTTACTCTCTTTGCGGATAGTTAAATTCTTACTCATATAATCCTCTATCTCAATTTTTTTGGTCTTTATAATACTGCATTATTTTTATTTTTTGTAGTGCCTTAATTTTTTATATTTCTTGATACTAACTATGCATATGACACTGCATTTATTATATCGAAACATGTGAATAATAAAATCTAAAAATAATACTAAGTGAATCATAAAATTTATAAAATAATTTTAATTTTAAAACTATGATATTTAAAATATTCGCGCAACGCGCGAGTACGAATACTAATATATGTATAAAAGATAATTATAGATCCGCCTATGTGGCACCTTCACAGATCAAATTTTTTATTTAACCCTTAAAAGTCACAACCTTACGGAAAAGTCACAATTCTTTAGAAAAGTCAGAACTCTTTAGAAGAGTCCGAACTCTTCCTGAAAGTCATAACTTTTCATAAGAATCAGCTCTTTACAAAAGTCACAATTTTTTTTATAAAAATCACAACTTTTCATAAAAGTCACAACTCTTCATAAAAGTCCTAATTTTTCACAAAGTCACAACTCTTTATTTTTCATTCACACCTTTTAAAATCCAACACTTAATTCCAAGGGACCAAAAAAAGAAAGAATAAACAAAGAAAATTGATTTTAGTTGCAATGGGACATTACTACTCTTGCGCCTCTCAGTCCACAACTCATAACGGTCCCGAAATGGTTGACTTCATAACATTTGGTTCGTTAGTAAACAAAACTTCTATTTCTACCACTATTATTTGTAGGTTTTTTTCATTACAAGGGAGTCAAAGTCAAATACATTAATTGAGCTTCTTATGAAGTGTGTTACATTCCTCAAAGTTTTCTTCCACCTATTTCATGAAGCTTAATCTTTTACTCCAAGTCATAGTGATTCATGTAATTATTGCAATTTCATTATGCTATTTTGGTGACTTTTTGTTAACTCTGTTAAAAATCCCAGCAAGGATGATTGCAAATTGATCTTTTCTTTTGTCTCTTTCTACAAGTTTCTTTATATACTTTTTGGGAAAATTACTTGTGAGTTGTGATCTATTTGATAGAATACAATAACAAATATGTAATAACTAATACAGAACCAGTGATGAAGTTTGTTAAAAGAACCAAGTAGATTTCTCTCTTGCTTACCATAATTAGTATATTGTTCTGATTGTTTTATCTTAGGTACAAAGATTTTGTATGCATTGCACTCTACCTAAAATATTAGTATAGAGACAATTAGTCCACTTCTTTTATCAGAAGATGACTAATTTGCCATATTTGTTCCTCGCTTCTTTTTGGACATAATTAGAGATCAAGTTTTCTTTAAACTAATAGATGACCAAAATACACTATATTAAAAATATTTTTTATCGATAATAAATATACACATTAACGAAGAGTGCTAGAGCCTTTATCGATATTAATTTATTGTTATTAGATTCAATGTCACAATAGGCTTTAGTGACATTTATAGAGAGTACTAATTGCCTTTAAAAATACACATTTAACGATGATTAAGCTATTAATTGGTGTTAAATATTATATTTGGTGTAGTGATAACTCTTTCTTTTGACTTCTTTCAATCACATCTGTGAACTGTAAACTTGGATACAACCCAACAGACTATTTGTTTGAAAAATATGTTAAGCAACATGCCTTTTTCTTCTTGATTGTTAGGGAAGTAAGGCCGTCTTTATTATTATTTGTGGATATTTGTGAGCTCAAGTGCTCACAAAATTATGATGTGAGATTTAAATAAGTTATGTATTGAAATGCTTTTCCTTAAGATAAAATGTTCTTGACAATGTTCTTGACAATCATATGTAAGCTTAATAAAAGAGTTCAATTCCGTGAAGCACAGATAATTTACCTAGTTACTTCTTATAAATTATCATGTGAGGAGTAATTTAATATTACAATATAATAATTAATTTAAATAAGAAAAAAATAGCAAAAAGGAGAAAATAGATAAATGCAAATAGAGGCAATAGAGAGGTGCCACATCACCTGATCTATGTTTCTCCTTTATTATATATATAGATACAGATTTGTCCTTGGACAATTAAGTCTCATGTCTCCACTTTTATCCTCCTACGTGTGCTTTTGTGACACGCCTATATATATATATATATATATTCCACTTAAAAGTTTCTCTTAATTTAATTATTATACTCTCTCATTTAACCCATTAAAATCAACTCCTAATATCTCACTAGAAAATAACAATTAGGGTTGCCCGGTTAAACATGATTTCATTAAACCCCACTGTTGAAATCTAATGTTGAGCTTTTGTATTTGACATGTAGTTCTTCTTCTAGCATGTGAAAATGTTTATTACTAAATTGAAAATTATGGGACATTATTCCCATGTAAAAGTTGTTCCTGCATAGTTTTAATGTCTCCATCTGTGAAGATTTATGGAGAATGACTTTTGAGCTTTAAGTCACATAGTGGTCTAAATCTTGTTTTAACAGTGAAATGATTCTTCTCACATGAGAAATAGATGAATCTTTGTAATATGCTATATTTGCAACACCTCCTTAGGCTTTTTAGTGAAATTAATTTTGCATTATCTACAAGAAAATTAAACAAAAAAAAAAGAAAAAGAAATGCTAATGTTACTTTCAGCTGGGTATAATGAAATATTGTTCAACTAAGCAGTTCTAATTTTTATGCATTTAATGGGTCAAAATGGGTGGGTATAATATTGAGTTGGGTATAATAATTAAGTTAGGAGAAAATTTTAAGATATATATATATATATATATCCATGCAGGCATGACATGTAAGCGCCATGTAAGTTATTAAAATGGAGACATGAGAATTGAAAGTTTAAGGGCGAATATGTGTTTAAAGTTGGATGACAAGGGCAAATATATGAAAAAAGTATGACAACAGAAAATAGAACCCTTTTCTAAATGTACAAGAACAATTATGACCCTTTTTTGAAAAAATAATATACCACAGTCCACGGAAGGCCTGTCAAACTCCATAATACTTAACTACTCGCTTTTAAATTTCTATGAAAGCATTACCCGTTAATGTATACTTGGCTCCTCGAAGAGGCTCATGGTGCTTTCATGTGCGCATGCGGTTATATATGATTGACAACTAATAATGTGATAAGATTACGTATCATCCCACAGTTTTTTTAAGAGTTATTATTTAAACTAGAAAACTTGGCCGTGCTTTGCGCAATTATTAAATAATTAATTCACGTTCATCGATCTTATATTCACTCCATTGTCTACCTGTAACATTATTAGTTATTTTAACTATATTATGAAAACTCTTTATTAATTTTTATATCTTTTTTATAATCTCCAATTAAAATAGTGTCAAAGTTAATTGTTATTTTTTTATTTCCCCCCATCTAGGGGTATTCATGGTTCGGTTATTAGTTAAAACCAAAACCAAACCAATTTAAATCAATTTTTAAATTTTTAAAACCAAATCAAACCATATCAAAAAATAAACCGTCGACTTGGTTAGTTTTTTTCGATTCGAAAGTAATAAGTTTGTTGAGGACATACGCATCTCGATAGACACAAACACTTAGTACATGGATAATTCACAAATAAGCTATTACACGAACAAAGTGATTCATCAAATCTATCAAGTTTCAGAAACTAAAAAAACTCATTGTCAATAGCATAAAGTTGATTCAATATTCTGGAGATCTCAACATCTTGTCAATAGACTTTTCAATAAAATTACACTTTAAAATATTGAGAAATTACTTTTAAAAAAACAACAACCAATATTTCATAGTCAAAACTAATCAATTACCATCTTCTTTAGCTTGAGCTTTAAATTTATTCAATGTTGCATTAGAAAATTTTATAAAATACAAAGAGAGTGTGATCTTTAGAGTAATGAATATTGAGGGATTTAAACTTAAGGTTTTAATAGTTGGGCTAAAATTTAAGTGTTGGACTTTAGAAAATAGTTAAATTAAAGACTTAAGTTGAATAAAATTTATCAAAATACTTATATTTTATTTATAAATAATTATAAAATTTATATATATAACTTCTCGGTTCGGTTTGGTTATTTTTGCAGTTAATTTTTAGTAAAACCAAAATCAAACCAAATAATATCGGTTTTTCAAAATTTAAAACCAAACCTAATCAAATCAAACCAAATATCGGTTTTTTTAATCGATTTGGTTGGGATTGGCGGTTTGATTTGGTTTTATAACCAAAACCATGAACAACCCTACGACCCCATCCCACTTTAAATAGGTCACTTATACTACATTTTCTCTCATTATGATGCTAAAAAAATCAAACATTTTCTATAATGAAAATCCTACCCAAATAAAACTACATCTAAACTAAATATACTTAAGATAATTTTAAAGCAAAAGAATAATTTAAAAAGATAATTTCTATATTATAAATATTTGAATTAAATAAAATTAAAAATAACTTACATATTTACGAATAATTTGTTATTCTAATTTCATATATTAAATTAATTTAAGATAATTATACAAAGTATTCTTTTATTCTTTGATTTGAAAAATAGAATGACTTTCTAAATGAAATATCAATAGTTGAGTGATTTTTTAAGTGGAATATCAATAATTGAGTGACTTTTTAGTTATAAAATAAAATAGAATGACTTTCTAAGTGAACAACAAAATAAATTAACAAAAAGGACAAAATCCTAATAAAAATGAGTAAAACGTCAAAGATTGAAAATAAAAAGAAATACTTTTGCTGTTTTTTTATCCTTTAACTAAAAATTAAGAGTAAAGATAAAAAATGAAAAAAGTATAATTGATAAATTAAAAAGAAGCATACAAGGAAACGAAATTGTAACATAAAATTTATATTTAAGTTACTTTATAAATAAAATAAAAGGCGAACTTAACTTAGTATTCTATATTTAACTTAACTTAATATTCTATATTTAACTTAACTTAATATTCTATATTTATTTTCTTACCTTTTAATGGTTATTATTTATTTACTATGTTTAGATTTTTCGCTCTTACCTTTTTCTTTTTATTTCTTTCCAATTAATTTGATATCTTCTTCCTTTTATTTTGTAAGTTGCCATTTCTACCTCCTCATTCTACTCCATTATCACACTAAATTTAATCACTACTTTTAAAAACAATAATTATAAATTCATTTTTTTTATTAACTTTTCATATCATTTAATATCCAATAGTCCTCATTCTTTGTAAATCAACAGGATAGAAAGAAAGAACTGATACTTTGTAATGAGCGTCATTCTTAAGACTCACAAACTGACTATTGATTTTCGGTATGTTGAGCTCCTTTAATACATATTTTGTTAGATTTTGTAATAATTTTATTTTGATATACATAGGTGAGTTTTTATAGACTTTAATTTACAAAATAAATATTTATTATTGATGACTTTATTTTCGAAACTCTAACTAAGAATTGAAGGATATGAGATTAAACCTGGCACTTACTTGAACAAAAGAATTTATCCATCAATATCTTAACATCACCAAGCATCACATTGTACACATATACCTTCTTTATCTGCAAAATATACATATGTGAGTTTTTATAGACTTTAATTTATAAATTAAATATTTATTATTGATGACTTTATTTTTGAAACTCTAACTAAGAATTGAAGGATATGAGATTAAACCTGGCACTTAATTGAACAAAAGAATTTATCCATCAATATCTTAACATCACCAAGTATCACATTGTGCACATATACCTTCTTTATCTGCAAAATATAGAAAAGAAAATTTCTACTTTACAATTTTTTTTTATTATTCCAATATATGTGTATATATATATATATATATATATATATATATTATAATTATACATATCCAAATAAATTTTGATAAAGAAATTAGAAAATGACTTGCAAAATATGATGAGAGTGATGATGCATCAAACAGGAAGGATCCATTATTTTTATGATGTGTTTGAAATCTATAGCTAATTCAGTACTATTTATAAGGTTATTGTTTCTTTTGTTGTTAATGCTGCAGTTATGTGAACATTATAATTATTGTGGAATTTTATAAGTCTTATTTGCACATTTAGTATTTATTAATGATTAATGATTATCTGTTAGGAATATGAAAGTTTTATGTAATGCTAATTGAGGGTGTTGAAATTTTTATAGCAAATAGTTGTCAATTTGTCATAGTGGGCCGAAAGAGAAAAACAGTTACATGGTGTTACTCCTTAATTAAAATCCATTTACATGTTAATTAATAATTAATTAGGATCTATTAATTATTGTAGCCTTCATTAAATTTCATTTACATGGAAAAATAGGGGGAAAAAACCCTAAAATCTAAGAAAATAGATAAATAGATTTCCTGATCATTGAGGCATGCCACATCAGCGGGCTGAAGATCCTCCTTTATATTATATATATATATATATATAGATTAGGCTAGTACAAATTATTTATTCAAGAGATTTAACAACATCATTGTGAAATTATAAAATAAACAAGCAAGAAAATGAGCCGACACCATTAGGTTATAAAATTCAATGAGAGCGTTTTTTTTAGGGTTATGAGTTAGACAACGATCTTGTTGAGTTATCCTTAAAATTGACTATTTAGTTTATTTGATGTCGTGATAAAGAGGATTAAGATTGCTTGTAAGAATCCTTTGATTTATTACTTGCCTAATTAGGTTAACCTAATGCTTATATTTATGTGGTATTAACATTTACATAGAAAACATCAGTATGACCTATATATAAACAAGTAAAACGATTGTGTAAATTCATATTTTAACTGTGACTCTATCCCTTAAAGTTAGGTTAACATATAACACATTAGTAAAGTCTACATATAAACAAGCAAAATGATTGTGTAAATTCATATTTTAACCGCGACTCTGTCCCTTAAGGTTAGGTTCAAGAACATGCTCTATTAAATGTTATTGCTACCTAGAAATTTATTCTCGAGTTTAATTCTAGATTTGTGATAATATTTAAGTGAAATAGTGGAGAGATAAATTTAATAAATAAAACAATATTGTTGGTCTTTTACAGATAAAGAAATCATACGATAGAATAAGAAGAAGAGAATTATTTTATTAAGGTGAAAAAAAGAGTTAAATAGAAGTAAACCCTAATTGTCTGCAGTATGCAGTAACTCAAAAAAAGACTCTTCCTAATAACTAGGAACTTAGTCTACCAACAGCTACATGCCTAAAGACTAGGAAACTCACAATTGAAAATAAAACAGAAAAAATCTATCTTCTGAAAAAAGAAAACACATCAGCAGCCATGTTATCCTACCAATTCAACATCAATTAACAGCTCATGAGGCAGCTTTCAATACTCCTCCCTGCATCAAGAGTTGCAAATTCCAAGTTCCTTTGTCAAGAACTCAAATTTGCTTACCGAAAGAGCTTTAGTAAAAATAACAGCCAACTGCTCTTCCGTTATGCAATATACCAGATTCATTAAACCATCCTTTTGCACTTCTCTAAGAAAATATAGCTTCACATTGAAATTCTTGGTCTTTTTATGAAAAACTAGATTGTGAGAAATAGTAATGACAACTTGATTGCCCACAAATATCTCAGTGCTTTCCTTCATCTCCAACTCCAGACCACAAACGAAGCTTGACTGATCACAACTATAGGAGCAATGAATTTTGCCTCTGCAGTTGATTGAGCAACAATCTCTTTTTTTTTGAACACCAAGAAAAACATCCAACCCCAAAAATAAAATAGTACCCTGAAATACTTTTTATATCTTCAGCAGAAGCACCTCAATCAGTGTCAGAAATCCTTGAAGTTTGAAATTCTTGCATTTGCTAAATTTGACTCCATAGTCCATTGTGCCTTTGACAAATCTGAGTACTCTTTTTGCAGCTTGCATATGCAATTCACTAGGAGAATTCAAGAATTGGGATAGTACACTTACAACATACAATATATATGGCCTTGTTGTTGTAAGATACATCAAACATCCTATCAAGCTTCTGTAGCTTCCTTCTTGTACTCGCTCAACACAGTCGTTCTTAATTAGCTTCTCCTTTTGATTCATAGGCGTACTCATACTTTTGCAATCGTCCATTCTAAATTTCCTCAAAATTTCTTTTGCATACTTGTTCTGAAAAATGAATATTTGATCTTGGATTTGTTTCACCTCCATTCCAAGAAAGAAAGCCATCTCTCTAAGATCCGTCATTTCAAAGAGTTTCATTATCTCCTTTTTCAACTCTTCTATGACCACAACATTACTCCCTATTACTAAAAGATCATCAACACACAAAGAAATTATAATAATGTCAGAGTTAACATGCTTTATGTAAAGGGTTGATTCACTTAGGATTTTTTTGAAAACCTAAGTTAGAAAGATGATAATTGATTCTATTGTACCAAGCCCTTGGAGCATGTTTTAATCCATAGAGGGCCTTTTTCAGCAAGTAGACTTTGTCTTCCTGTCCTTCTGCAACAAATCCTTCAGGCTGCTCAGTATATATTTCTTCCTGCAAGAAACCATTCAAAAAGGCTGATTTAACATCCAATTGGTAGATTTTCCAACCCTTCTGTGCTGCAATTGCCAAAAAGAGCCTGATTGTGTCAAGTCTCATGATTGGTGCAAATGTTTCGGAAAATCTACACCAAAAATCTAAGCATAACCCTTCATCACAAGCGTAACTTTGTGTTTGTTCACCGAACCATCTGCATTTAGCTTAGTTCTGTAAACCGATTTAACAACATTAATGAAACGACCCCAAAAATGCCCGAAAATGTGCTTCGAAAACACCTAAAATTGTAATTTCCATATATCTCAAAATTCGTGCATCATTTCGGAAATTTGACTTCATATTCTTATTCAGGGGGTCAAATTGAGTGGGAAATGAGTCTAACCCGTATTTTAGAACAACAATATCAAAATTCTAAAACTGAAAAAAATGCGATTTTGAGGGTCAACTTTAAAGGGGCATATCTCCCAGCACACAAGGAACTGGAAGGAGCTCAAACTATCAAAATTAAAGCTCTATGAGTTAGCTTTCCAACGCAATTTGTTTCACCTCATTCCGAGTTAGGATGAAGGAGTTATGACCATTTTCGTAAAACCTCGCCGGCAGAAAAGTGCCATTTCCAAGAAACCAGAAACACTTTGTTCACCCGCCCCATTATTTTTTCTAAGTGTTGGACAATTTTTTTCCAAAGGGCATATGATATTCCCTATATATCATTAGTTCATTCCAAGTCTCTAAAACATTTCTCAAACATCCAAAAACTCTCTCTAAACCCTCTCCAAAATTCCACCAAGATCATCAACCAAATTCAAAAGGATCCTAAGCTTTAATTCCGGATTCAAGATTCAATCTCAAGCAATTCTCCATTCCAATCTTCATCTAGAAGTCTCCAAAGTTGAGGTATGTGGGTTGATTGTGGAAACCTTCCTTTCCACAAGCCCAACCATTTATCCTCTATTTTACTTCAAGTTTATGGGTCCTTATGATAATTTATGAACTCTTGAATTATGGAATTATTACTACACATCCTATTATGGTCTATTTTGTATATTATCATGAAATGGAATAATTATATGATGTTTATGGTTTTCATGCCTCAATGATCAAATTATGAAGGTTGTTATATATGTATATATATATGTATGTTGTTGGTGGGCTGTTTTATATGGATTTTGAAATTGGTTGGACTTAGTACTCTTGAAACACATGATTTTATTTACATGAACAAGTAGCCCACCATATGTTTGATAAAATGTCATTCATAGAATTCTTATGAAATGGAAGGTCCAATGTACGTCCTATGAGTCGGATGATTATATAAGTATTGAAATGATGATGAAATGGATATATGTATATGATTTTCTCTATATAGTGTGTGAGTCGATCAAGCCTAGTACGGGGTAGTAGGCCCGTATAACCGTATCGAGGGTTTGTACCTTGGTTGCCTAGTACGGGGGGTAGTAGGCCCGTATAACCATATCGAGGGGTTTGTACCTTGGTTGCCTAGTACGGGGGTAGTAGGCCCGTATAACCACATCGGGGTTGGTACCTTGGTTGCCTAGTACGGGGGTAGTAGGCCCGTATAACCGTATCGAGGGGTTTGTACCTTGGTTGCCTAGTACGGGGGTAGTAGGCCCGTATAACCATATTGAGGGGTTTGTACCTCTTTCGCTCTCCAAGGGGGTGGTAGGCCTTGGAAATACTATATTGATGGTCACTCACTACACATATACTATGTCCTACTAAATATGATTTTTATATAAGCATCATTATACATATCATCTCATTAATATGCTATCTATCGGGTACGATTATGCATTTTGCCTATGATGTCCATCCCTTGTTGCATTGCATTGCATCCCACATACTTAGTACATTCAAACGTACTAACGCATACTCTATGCCTACATGATGTCACCATGTAGGGACCGGAGCACCGCTTGACCATCCTCCTCCGCGTGGCTAATACGATTTCCTATCAAGGTTATTGGTGAGTCCTCCATTCCGGGGACGTTGCTCATGATCTTTTGCTATGTATAAGACTTTTCTTTTTTTGTTATGTTTTGACTATGAGGGTGAGCCCGGTAGTTTGTCTTGGCCCCCGCTAAGTACTCATGTTTAGAGGTGGTGTTGGACAAGTTGTGTATTATGCTTGAGCTTGACTCATCTATGGTATTTATGTACCATTTCTTCTTTTTTTCTCTTGCTCCCTTAGTCCCGATTTCCCCCTTTGATTATGCTTATTGCTTATGGTCATTTTAATTGCTTCCGCGATCAAGGATGTGTAATGATACGCTATGAGGCTTGTTTGGGGTTCCTTCGGGTTCCCCATTCGCCGGTCACGTCTAGGCCCTAGGCTTGGGTCGTGACAAGCTTGGTATCAGAGCACTAGGTTGATAGATCCTCGAGTCCAACACACCGCGTTGATTAGAGTCCGATTCATGGTTGTGTTGTGCACCACAACTATGAGTAGGAGGCTATGAGACGTTTTAGGAAATGTTTCACTTCTTCATTCTCTAAGTCATGCCATAGATCTATAAGCTCTCTCTTACTCCTTGTCTTATGGTGTTTAAAGTTGGACCACTTGAAGGGTTCTTGCTAGAAGGAGCGAGTGGTTGTAATGCCAATTATGGCTATGTGACTTGTGAGCTTTGATGGAATAGATTATGAAGTTGTATTTTGTGTGATTAATGCTTCATAATTGTCTTTGTGTTGGTTAGAAGAACTTGTGTAGGCTTACTCCAAAGGGGGAGATAGTGTGCCTACCTAGCAAGGTAATTGTGAAGTTATGTTTAGTTGATGGTAGAACCCGTATGGTCAAATTGTTGATTCCCAAAGGAGCCTATCCGAGAGTGGAGATGGGAAAAGAAATTATATGCCCTAGGTCGGGATTATGTTGTGTTTTGAAGTTGACTTTGAGGGTTGCATGTACCATCTAGTTAAGGTGAAGAATAAGAAGTATAAGTGTTGACCAACTTCAAAGGGTTAGTTGTTGTATTTTAAGATTGATCCTAAGTATGGTCACTTAAGTAGGGTGCTTAGATAATACCTAGGCATAGTTGGTTGGTAGACCCCACCAAAAGTGGTGATAAGGGTTGACATGGTCTAGAGTTGTCTTAATCCAACTTTAGTGAAAAAAAAAAAAGAGAAAGGTTTCTTGGTCAAAATTCCTCTAAGTTCCTCTAAGGTTTAACCAAGAAAGGATGTCTACCCGTAAGTCTCAAAGAGTGAGTGGTAGTGGATCTTAAGGGTTCCGGTATGTGTTTTATGTTTTATTGAATTGCGGAAATTCCATGGGCCAAAGATAGAGGAAGATCCTCTAGAGTTTATAAAGGAGTTATCTAAGGTGATGAACCTTGTAGGAGTAATCTTAGTAATACTTGTCTTTCGTGACTTGATAAAGAGAATATCGCGAATTTTTTTTTTTTTTTTTTTTGTGTCGTCCTTAATATTCATAGGTTTAGTTATGGCCATATGTGAGTGATTAGTATAACTCAACTTAGTCCTTATGAGTTTTATGATGTGTTGGATTTTGACGAATAGTGATTCTTAAGTGGTACCTAGAGATGTTGAGTGATTAAGCTCCTTTAAAAGAGGGTAGGAGTGAGATCCTCATTGGTTTGAGAATCATGTTGTGTAATGAGATAGTTTAGGCTTACCCCAATGCGGGATAATATGCTTAGATGGTAAGGTTATTGAGTGTCCTTGACGTTTATGAGATAGGTTTGCTTGAATTCTCACCTTATGTGGTTTAGTGAATTGGCGCAATCTAGACCCGGATTGGTAGATTCATATGAGATCTTGAGTGATATCCTAGTGACGGCCTTAGAAAAGGATGCTACTAGGGTTGACTTGGAAGAATTTTTGGGATGAAGGTACCGGTATGTGGTAATTTCATATGAGAGTAAGTGTTATGTTGATTTCCGGTACTACCTTATCTTGTATGATGCCTTATGAGGCTATGAGGCTTAGAGTTCTCCGGATGAGTTAATAGAATCTTTTTCGGATTTTACCCCGGTTAGTGGTTTAAAGTTAGAAAAAAAAAAGGGGTTTGTGAAGAATATCTCTTACCTTGTTCCCCTAGGAATACTCTTGTTGACTTAGTGAAACTTGGCATGTTAAGCCTTGATGTGACTCTTAGTATGGATGGGTTGCATACTTGGTGTGTTTTTATTGATGATAGGGCTCGGATGGTTAGAAGAATATGGGGCCCTTGAGTGTGTACTAGTTATCACCTTGTTGAGTAGGATGACATTTGGGTACAATTTCTTCCTATTATGGATTTGGTGTTTGATTGTGCCATATAAGGGTGGTATGGCTAGATGTTGAGGACCATAGACTTTTGCAAAAATGGCAAAATGTGAGTTTGGTTATGCCTTTAGAGTGCTTGGTAAAAAGTTTTCTTGAGGGTTGTAGTGAGGACCTCCTCCTAAGGAGGGGATGGTGTGCTTAAAAGCATGATTTGTTGAAATCCCGACATCCTCATCTCTTTCTTCCATTCCTATTCTAGCTTGAGACCAAGAGTTCCTAGATGGGCCTATGTTATGTTTTAGAAGTCATGTGTGATTTTTATATTCGATGATTTCCTTAAAGGTATGTTTTTGAGAATTCATGTTTTGAGATAAAAATGAGTTTTCATGTTTCATGCCCCTCATGTTGATAGGCAATTAGAGTAAGTAACCTATGTGATTCATGAGGTGAATGGTTTAAATGTGCTTTTAAGAAGTAATTGCATAATTGGCCGAAGATCATATGATAAGCATGATTTGAGTTGAACACCAAATTCCTCCAATGGAACGGAATATGTCTAAGTTGCATGCATATTGAGTTCGTAGAAGTAGTCCTATTCTCTCATGTTGTATGATGTGTGTTTTAAATGGAGATTTTTTTTTTCTCCTAAGTTGTGCATCAGGTGTAATATGGCATACTTGACTTGATGATGTGAATTAAATTAACATGCTTGAATGTGTTCTTATGAAATGGAATGTTAGCTCCTTATGTGGTGGAAACTTTCCTAAAGAGTAGAGGAGGTAGTTCCTCCCATGTTTATGTGAATTAATGAGGTTTGCGCATTTCCATAAAAACTTGTGTTTTTGAAGAAAGATGAGTTGTATGAGTTGTTTCCCTCATGTTGTAGTGCATTGGTTATAAGTGATCTATTGTACTTTATGAAAATAAGGTATGAGCATGTCTTAGTAAGGAGTTGAGAAGTTCCTCCTTGAAAGAGTGCTATTGAACATGGAGACTTGCATATGTGCTTAATGATGTATGGACTATGTAATGACTAGGAGAAGGTAGTTCCTCCTATGAACATGAGAAATGTTGATGTTGGTGTGTTATGACTAGGAGAAGGTAGTTTCTCCTTGAACACGCTAAACATGATAATGTCATTGCATACATTCATGTTTAAGTTGACAATTGGTTCATTGTGGTTTTACAATTATGTTGAGATTTTGAAATAAGGTGTAAGTGCATTGTTGCATCCTTATGTGGGCTGAAATTGCCATGTTTGTGTCTCTCATGTATGTTTCTTTAACATTCGGGACGAATGTTCCCAAGGGGGAGATATTGAAACGACCCCAAAAATGCCCGAAAATGTGCTTCAAAACACCTAAAATTGTAATTTCCATATATCTCAAAATTCGTGCATCATTTCGGAAATTTGACTTCATATTCTTATTCAGGGGTCAAATTGAGTGGGGAAATGAGTCTAACCTGAATTTTAGAACAACCGTATCAAAATTCGAAAATCGCAAAAAATGCGATTTTGAGGGTCAACTTTAAAGGGGCATATCTCCCAGCACACAAGGAACTGGAAGGAGCTCAAACTATTCGGGATTCAAGATTCAATCTCAAGCAATTCTCCATTCCAATCTTCATCTAGAAGTCTCCAAAGTTGAGGTATGTGGGTTGATTGTGGAAACCTTCCTTTCCACAAGCCCAACCATTTATCCTCTATTTTACTTCAAGTTTATGGGTCCTTATGATAATTTATGAACTCTTGAATTATGGAATTATTACTACACATCCTATTATGGTCTATTTTGTATATTATCATGAAATGGAATAATTATATGATGTTTATGGTTTTCATGCCTCAATGATCAAATTATGAAGGTTGTTATATATGTATATATATATGTATGTTGTTGGTGGGCTGTTTTATATGGATTTTGAAATTGGTTGGACTTAGTACTTTTGAAACACATGATTTTATTTACATGAACAAGTAGCCCACCATATGTTTGATAAAATGTCATTCATAGAATTCTTATGAAATGGAAGGTCCAATGTACGTCCTATGAGTCGGATGATTATATAAGTATTGAAATGATGATGAAATGGATATATGTATATGATTTTCTCTATATAGTGTGTGAGTCGATCAAGCCTAGTAGGGGGGGGTAGTAGGCCCGTATAACCGTATCGAGGGGTTTGTACCTTGGTTGCCTAGTACGGGGGGTAGTAGGCCCGTATAACCATATCGAGGGGTTTGTACCTTGGTTGCCTAGTACGCCGCCTAGTAGGCCCGTATAACCACATCGAGGGGTTGGTACCTTGGTTGCCTAGTACGGGGGGTAGTAGGCCCGTATAACCGTATCGAGGGGTTTGTACCTTGGTTGCCTAGTACGGGGGTAGTAGGCCCGTATAACCATATTGAGGGGTTTGTACCTCTTTTCGCTCTCCAAGGGGGTGGTAGGCCTTGGAAATACTATATTGATGGTCACTCACTACACATATACTATGTCCTACTAAATATGATTTTTATATAAGCATCATTATACATATCATCTCATTAATATGCTATCTATCGGGTACGATTATGCATTTTGCCTATGATGTCCATCCCTTGTTGCATTGCATTGCATCCCACATACTTAGTACATTCAAACGTACTAACGCATACTCTATGCCTACATGATGTCACCATGTAGGGACCGAAGCACCGTCTGACCATCCTCCTCCGCGTGGCTAATACGATTTCCTATCAAGGTTATTGGTGAGTCCTCCATTCCGGGGACGTTGCTCATGATCTTTTGCTATGTATAAGACTTTTCTTTTTTGTTATGTTTTGACTATGAGGGTGAGCCCGGTAGTTTGTCTTGGCCCCCGCTAAGTACTCATGTTTAGAGGTGGTGTTGGACAAGTTGTGTATTATGCTTGAGCTTGACTCATCTATGGTATTTATGTACCATTTCTTCTTTTTTTTTTCTCTTGCTCCCTTAGTCCCGATTTCCCTTTGATTATGCTTATTGCTTATGGTCATTTTAATTGCTTCCGCGATCAAGGATGTGTAATGATACGCTATGAGGCTTGTTTGGGGTTCCTTCGGGTTCCCCATTCGCCGGTCACGTCTAGGCCCTAGGCTTGGGTCGTGACAATTAACCTTTATGTCTAGAGGCCTTTCTACCAGCTTCCATGTGTCATTTTTCTCGATCATGGTTAGCTCCTCTTGCGTTGCGACTATCATTTCTTGTCTCTTTCAACTTCTACGTATTCAACAGGTTCAAATACTACTACATTTAATCTTTGATAGATATGTGAAAGTGATATGGTTCCTCGAACTGGAGGATGATCAACTCGTTCCTCAAGATTGTGCAACCCATTAGCTTCTCTTTCTTCCTTTTCTCCATCCCAATCCCATTGTTTTTGTTCTACAAAATCCACATCTCTACTTACCAATTTTTTTCCAGTTTGTGGTTGGAAAATTCTGTGAGCTTTTGACTGCAAACTATAGCCAATGAAAATTCCAGGTTCTTCCTTCTTGTCAAGTTTATCCCTTTTCGGTTGAGGTATGTGAGAAAAACATAAGCAACCAAACATCTTGAGATTCTTTAGTAAAGGTTTGTACCTATGCCAAGCTTCGAAAGGTGTTTGACCATTCACTACCTTTGTAGGCAACATGCTAAATAAAAATACAGTAGTGTTGGCTTCCTCTCCCCAAAACTTTTTGGGAAGCTTTTTCTCGTCTAACATACACCTTGACATCTCCATGATGGTCCTATTCTTTCTTTCACTTACACCATTTTATTGAGAAGTATATGTAGTAGTAAGTCGATGCTCTATTTCAACAACTTGACAATTTTTTTTGAACTAATCTGAAGTGTACTCAGTCCCATTATATGATTTGAGCACTTGTAGTTTGCAGCCGCTTTGATTTTCTACCAAGGCTTTGAATTTCCAAAAAACTTTAGCAACCTCAATCTTAAGAAGTATATCCAACACATCCTTGTTAGATCATTAATAAAAATTATGTAATACCTGCTTCCTTTCAATGATGGAGTTCTTTGGGGGACTCCAAGATCTTTATGAATCAGTTGCAATTTTTGAGTCGCTCTCCAAGTTGATTTTGGTAATGGAAATCTCATCTTCTTACCAAATTGCATGCCTCGAACTTGGCAGTTCCTCTTCAAGTGGAGGTAAACCTTTTGCCAACTCTTTTTTCTGCATATACAAAAGCGCCCTGTGGTTACCCTATTGTTTGTGCTAGGTTTCTGCAACACTAGACTAACTTGGAAAAGCTATTTGTTCTTCCTCCATTAGATTCAAAGAAAAGCTTTTACTCTGCATTTTAATTCAAAATAGTTCCCGGGTTGTCACGACCGGGTACCCCTAGATGTAACATTGCGTATAGAACCCCGAAGGACTCCATACAAGCCAGTTAGCTCTCATAACATAAAAATAGAACAATCAGAGTAAAACAATAGTCCAAGTCCAAACATTTTATAAAATCAAAGCGGAAGTCTAAAACACTTGTCTCATCATAGCCATCTAATACAATAAAATGAAATTGGGCCTAGCCCATACATCATGTTCAAAAGAGAAAATTCATGAAAGAAGCTATAACAATGATAGTACATCCTCGAAGAATGATGACTCACCAAAACCTCAAAATATCTCAAAGCAACCTCTAGCCACGAAACTCAGTACCCTGACTGCCGGACCCTACATTTGGGAAAATGTAGGCAAGAGTATGCGTTAGTACAAAACACTGTACCAAGTATGATAACCATGCATAAAACATTTAAAACATGCTAAAAGGGACATTTCATTTCATGACATGCAATTGACTAAGCTAAAACATGACATAAAAGAGTTATAAAACATAAGTCATAAAATCACGGTCAATGCAAGCTAACTTCATCTTTAAAACCTTTGAACTCAAATGCGATACTTCTTGAAGTAAACTTAGTTCATTATTACTTGTGGGGAATAAGCCTTAACCGACATAGAGATCATGTGAGCTATAACATGATCCCTCGGTGTCTCCCACACCAAAAAGGGTTGCCCTACTTGCCAAGGTAAGGGCCATGAACTTCTAGCTTAAGTGGACCCACTAGCTATTCAACCAATTAGGGGACATATTTATGGGATAAGGAGATTTCTACTAGAAACCCGACCTCTACTAATGGGAGAACTTCCATCTCATGAGATTGCTTCCAGAAACCTGACCTCTACTAACGGGAGAGCTTCCATCCCATCATCAATATCCACTTGGTGCTAAGCATAAATTCCACAAAATATTCATTTCTTACTTGGCTTCATTAATCATGGAAAGGTGCCCTTGGACAACGAAACCAAGCTAGTTCATTAAGATAGCTCAATATCTTTGATTCAATTAGGTGAGAAAGCCTTTCAACCTAAAAATCCTTTCTATGTGAGAAAACCTTTCACATCATGCTATTTTGTGTTTATGTGAATATCCTTTCACAATACAACATCATCATTGGTACTTTACTCTCAAAGCACCCTTAAAACATTGGCATAGATTTCATAAGAAAATGCATAAGTCCATAATTTACCTCTTGAGGTTTAAAACCCACTTTCAATCATCAACACTTAGAAAACATGGGTTAGATATGAATTTCATCATAAGTACATTTAAAAGTTGCAATACATGCCTAATTTCATAAAACTCTTCCTTGAAGATCAAAATCCCACATCATATGATTCATAACTTGAAAACATAGGGATTACATGGGTTCATGGGGAAATCGTCATAAAATGATCATGTATCATTAATTCATGTATAAGATATCATAATTCAATCATTTAAATCAACATTTAAGAGAACCCATGATAATTGAAGAAAACCCTAACTCAATTGGGAAATTCTACCTTTTGAAATAGAGGAATTTGGGAACTCCATGGATGGAAGGAATCCATGGATGAAAACTATCATAGCTTGAATCCAAAAGCTAGCCTTTAATGGAGGAATTGAGACCTTGACTTGAAACCCTAGGTTGAATATTCTTCTTTTTCAAGTTTCTAGAGAGAGAAATATTTGGAGAGGAGATTTGGTTTTCTTTGTGAATTTGGAAGAGTGAAGTGAATGAGTTAATTTGGGGGTTGAAAAAAAGCTTATATTGGGTTCTTAATGAAGGGTAAAAAGACATTGTATAGGAACTAATTAATTAGGAAAAGACCCAACTACCCCTAAAATTACTGCCAGGTGACCATCCACGGACCTAGTCGACGGACCGTGGTTTGACCCACGGCTCGTCCTGGTGGACCATCGATTGGTGTTAGAAACTTGGATTTTGGGCCTCGAACCACGGAACCTGGCCATGGACCGTGGTCTGACCTACGGTCCGTAGGTTTGGCCGTAGTCTTGAGCCTCAAGACCACCGCTAGGCAGGCCAACCACGGACCACACCTACGGTCCGTGGTCCCTTCCACCGGCCGTGGGTGGCTGATGTGGGTTGCACCTACAACTTTTGGGATTTTTCTTCATTTCTCTTTTTCAGGTACGGGGTGTTACAATATCTCCCCCTTGGGACCATTCGTCTTCGAATGAGATTCAAACTGGTTCTAAAAGAGTAGGAGAGGAACTTACAACCCAACCTACAATGCAACACATACAACCAAGGAGTAACTATCGACTCCAATTTAAGATGTTCTCAAAACATCATAAGGGGGGTGAAGCTAACTCTATCAACCCATTATGCATGCAATGCACATAAACAAGGAGGAAACATCAACTCCAAGCTAATCATACTCAAATGCATTATAAGGAAGTACGAACTGCATCTAGCAACCCAATATGCATAAATTTTCAAAATTACTCATGTTCAAGGAGGATCTATCTTCTCCAAGCTAAAATCGTGCTCAACACAATCTCATGGAGCTCATATGCAATTCACTTTAAAAAAACATATCTAAAGCATGTTCATCAATTCATCTCATGAAGTCTATAGGCAACTCATACTCAATGCACAACAGCATAAAGAAAATTAAGCATGTAAACTCATTTTCTTTCAAACCACAAGTTTTCATGAACATGAATCACATAAGGAAATAATGAAAGCAAATAAAAACACATGACTCCCAAAACAAGGACAAACCAAGAGGAATTCATTACCTCAAGCTAGAATAGGAGTAGAAGGAAATAGATGAGGATATCGGGACATCATATAATCCTTGGCCCCCCAAGTAGCACCCTCAACTAATTGATTCCTCCACAATACTTTCTCGGAAGCTATTTCCTTGTTTCTCAACTTCATAACTTGCCAGTCCAAAAATCTCAATCGGAATTTCCTCATAAGAAAGACTTTCATCAACTCCCAACCCTTCTAGGGGAACTATGGATGTCGGATCACTAACACAATTATTAAGCATAGAGACTGGAAAATAGGATGCACTGTTGCCAACTCATTTGGCAAATCTAACTAATAAGCAACATTACCAACACGCCTCAAAACCTGATATAGGCCTACATATCGGGGACTAAGCTTCCCCTTCTTACCAAACCTCATTACACCCTTCATGGGTGAGATTTTCAAGTTAACCTAATCGTTAACCTAAAACTTAGATTCCTTCTTCTCATATCAGTATAGGACTTTCGCCGACATTGAGCCGTTTTCAACTTTTCCCTTATAAGCCAAACTTTCTCTATGACCTCTTTTACCTATTCGAGACCTATTAGGGCAACTTCACCCACTTCAAACCAACCTATGGGAGATCTAGACCTTCTACCATATAGGGCCTCAAATGGAGCCATATCGACACTTGATTGATAACTGTTGTTATAGGCAAACTTAATCAATGGCAAATGGTCATCCTAATTGCCCTTAGAATCAATCACACAAGCCCTTAACATATTTTCCAAAGTTTGGATAGTACGCTTTGCTTGCCCACCGGTTTGGGGATGAAAGGCCGTGCTAAGCTTAACCTTAGTGCCAAGACCCTTTTGGAATGACTTCCAAAACTGAGAAGTGAATAGGGTACCACGATCAGAAATAATGGACAAAGGCACTCCATGCAACCTTACCATTTCTCTCAAGTACAACTTGGCATAGTCCTCCGCCGAATAGAAAACCTTGACCGGAAGGAAATGAGCTGATTTCGTCATCCGATATACTATAACCCAAATAAAATCATGTTGTCGCCGGGTGCGAGGAGAACGAAAAATAAAGTCAATATTCAAGTCTTCCCACTTACAAGTAGGGAATCTAATATCTTAGGACAAGCCTCCTGGTTTTTGATGCTCAACCTTTACTTGTTGGCAATTTGGACACTTAGCCACAAATCTCACAATATCTTTCTTCATCCCATTCCACCAATAGACCTCCCGTAAATCACGGTACATCTCTGTGGCTCCCGGTGAATAGAATATCCCGAACTATGAGCTTTTATCAAAATTTGTTCCCTCAAGTCATCAACATTTGAAACACACAAATGACCTTGGTATCTAAGTACACCATCTCCCCTTTGGGATAAAGCCTCAACAGCTTTCTGAAGCACCGCCTCTTTCAATTCTACCAAAATTGGATCAAGACTGTGCTTGGATTTCACATCCGCCATAAAAGAGGATTCAGAACCATTGTGAACTATAACACCACCCTTGGTGGAGTCCACTAGTTGAACACCTAATCGAGCTAATCTATGAACATATCGAGCTAACTCTTTTTTTTCTTCTTCAATATGAGCAACACTACCTATAGACAATTGACTAAGAGCATCCGCTACCACATTAGATTTGCTGGGGTGATAAAGAACACTCATCTCATAATCTTTCAATAACTCAAGCCACCTTCTTTGGCAAAGATTCAAGTCTTTTGATTAAACACATATTGCAAACTCCCGTGGTCGGTAAACACATCTACATGAACTCAATACAAATAGTGCCTCCAAATCTTTAATGAAAAAATGACCGCCCCTAACTCAAGGCCATGAGTAGGATAATTCTTCTCATCGATTTTAAGTTGCCTTGAGGCATAGGCAATAAATTTCCCATTTTACATAAGCACACTGATACGTCCAAACTTACACTTCAAATAAGAAGTATAAACGGTTGATGTCAATTTACAGAACTCAACTAAAGTTGAGGTCGATCCCACAGAGAATTTCTTCACAGATAAGGTTGCACTATCACGTTTATTCGAATGTTGTTATTATCTCCTAGACAAATAACAATGGAAAGTAAATTGGGTATGGTTGAATTGTTATAATTACCAAAACTTGCTGTCAAAATCCAGGCTCAAGACTAACAAACTATTTCATTGTAAGATTGATTCAATTAATTAAGAGAACCAGGATTGTGTTCACCATAACATTAGTTCTAGTGTTCTCCCATAATTTGAGTGGTAGGCAAATCAATGTTTACAGAATCCTTGCCAGTTAAATTTATCTAACATTTCTCAGCCTAATCAGATAATGATCACTCATGTTCTCTCGACCTTAGAGTGTTACTAACATTGAATCTCGCTTGAAATGATATGGTGTTAAAGATCTTTTCTCTCGAACTCAAGCTTTAACTCCAATTTGTTAATTTAATTCAACTTTTTCCTAATTGGTATTTTTCTCTCGAACAAATACCAGATATATGCTCTTCTAATGCGTGCACTCACTAGACTAAGATGATATTGAAAGCTAAAAACTATAGGTTGTAGACATATATTGCCTTTTACTCGTTTTACGAAATAGCAACTAGAATATCTTCATAGATCCCACAACCCCAATCGTGGTATTTAGCCACTCATGCTTTCACATAAACAATCAGTAATTAGGAATGAAAACATATTGAGAAAGACTTACAAAAATAATTGGCGAATCAACAATCACTTTGATAATCTGAATCTAAATTTCCAACTGATAATAATAATAAAAAATCCAAAAATCGAAAGCTAAGAGTAATATTGTGTTCCTTGTCGTCAAACGTTAGATGATGAATAATGTTCCCAAAAATGACCTAAATTAATTCAAAATAGAATGTTTAAAATGAGTCTTCGAACTAGGACTAAAATGTCGGGTGGCTCTACGACCACTTCTACGGCCCATAGAGGGCTTCATGGACTGTGAAGCCTTCCGTGAACTTCCCTTGGAACTTCCCAAAAATTTTCCTTCAAACTTGATCACTGTAAAATGCACCACGGAAGGCATGATGGTCCATAGTTAGAACCATGGCCCGTGAAGTGGTCCGTGGTCTTCACTTGGGTTTTAACTTTCTTCCACTCTTCAATGCCTTCACTGGAAACTACACTATGACAAGCACGACGGACCGTAGAGAGGACCACAGCCCGTGAAGTGGTTCGTGGTCTTCACCTGGTTATTCCTGCTCTTTATCTTCTTAAGGCCCAGCACAGCCTCACTTTCCCGAGCTCATCCGTGAAGTTGGCCGTGAACTTTACTTTGGTCAACATCAGTTCTGCTTCTTTTTCTACTTTTCTATACAACCCAAATTCTGCCTACACATTTAACAAACTCATCAAATAATCCAAAATTTCACTTAATTCCAGTATTAGTTCATAGTTATTAAGCATCAAATGTGCCACGATTTCGCGGCACATCAACACCCTCAACTTAGAACCATTACTTGTCCTCAAGTGGTGAGAAAAACAAATACAATCAGCCCTCAATTCATGTCCAGATTTATGACACTACGCAACAACTATTTCAAGTACAATTTGTATCCCAAACCTCTGAATCTAACATGTAAGGATCAATATATAACATCTCATTACACATAGTCAATCATGCTTATACATGCGAATTATCAGCTCACACAATCTACTTTCAAATGCAACCACTGTGTCCTCACACCAAAGAAGTCCGTCACTCATAATGGTAGGGACTGAGTACTACGCTCACGGTCTCAATAAACTTCTAACACTAACAACAAACTACCATAGGCTTGCCCTTGCTTTCTACGCTTTATCTATCAAACACCCGGAATAAGATCACTGTAGGACTTTATTGGCTTGTAACATAAGCTCAGGGCTAGGGAATGGATATTTGGTTTCGTGAGTGACTAATCCCTTGGTTTTCCAAAGTTTCGTTTTCACATACTCTTTTTTGAGTGATTCCCTCTTTTTCTTTATTTCAGTCCGACCCAGTAGCTATTATTTTCTTTTTCTTTTTCTTTTCTTCTTTTCCTGTTCTTTTTTTTTTATATGCAATTTTGATATGCACTTAACTCACTGGTTGAACCTTTTTTTTCCCTTTTTCTTTCTGTTTGGATTGCAATCACCCTCAACTTAGGCTTTTGGCCTGAGTTGTGATATCATACCTTCGGAGAACCAAGGATATGATATATGTTGGGTAAGAACAAAGATTGATTTAAGGCTCAAATTGGGTTCAAGTGATAAGCTTTTCATTTGGTTATTTTATTTTTGGCTTTTTACTGGTTTAACAAAAATGGCCTACTAATCATTTCCTATCCGATTATTCTCAGATTCAGGCAAGACTACTTAGGCAAGTTCTAGTTTCTGCTCCTAGTGTTAGACTTCAATCAAAACTTACACACACACTACACATGATTGCATTTTTTTTTCATTTTCTTAGTTCACCAATTAATTGGTCAGAGTAGCCATGTTCAACATATCAATATCTAAGATGTCATCTAAAGATCCTAACAGTCAAACTCATATTCAGGTCCTCAATTTTCACAAATAAGCTGCTGCCTAGCTCAACACACAAAACACCCAAAACAGTAATACACAGAGACAACCTCTATTTTTCTAACAACTATGACGTGTTGCTCACCCCCCCCAAATAAAAAGGACTTTTCCCTCAAAGTCGATACAGAACAATAAAATAGACAGGCTATAAGGAGGGCTCATACCTACGACGCTCTAGGCATCGGTCGTCGGATCAGTATTAGCACCCTTATCAATGGTTGCACTCTCAGAACTCGAGACCTGATCAATTTGTTCCTCACTAGTCAGAGCAGGTGCTCCACTACCAGAAGTTCCAACTAAGGCTGCATCTCGCTGTTGCTGTTCAAGGGCTTCCTTTTCCTGAGCTTCCCTCTTTGATATTATACGAGCTCTCTTTTCTTGCCTTATTGCTTCTCTGACTGGGTCAGTAGGGGTCTCTTCATCAAGTTCTCCAGCTTTGTGTTTTCTCTTGCCGGACTTACTCATGGGGGGTTCTCCCCAAAGATCATCAATTGATTGAGTGGAGGGTGCCTAATTTGGCATTTGCATTAAAGATTCGAACAATATCAGAGTGGGTACCTGTATTGGCTTTTCAGCTAGTTTAGCAATCTGAGTTCTTATCTCGGCCAACTGTGATTTGAACTCTTAAGTATCAACTGACCCGGCAGCTTGGAATCGATCTTGGACAAGGTTTTCTAAACCATCCAATCTATCTTTTAAGACAGCCAACTCTTTCCGCACCTCATCTTTGATCCCTTTTTTCACAGCTAACAACTTCATCTCTATCAGCTGAGGCATCCGGAGTACAATCTGGTCTACTAATGTCCTGGTCTGACGCTGATCTGCAACTAATTTCTCAAGCAAAAGCAAAGAGATAGCGACAAAGGTACCTGGAGCCTGGGAGGCTGAAGCTGGAGGTGGTGGTGCCTCTGTGAAAGGCTGGGATGACTCTCCATGTTCTGGACCTCTATCTACTTATGGGATGTCAATTGGGACATGTGAAACAACAACTAAAGTACTCACAGCGGCAGACTTCGCGCCAAAGAGATGGTTCACGACATCCTTGATTTTAGAAACCTAGATGAGTTTGAATACCTCACCCCATCTGTCAACCAGGATCTGTTTGGAGGAATGTTCACTCCTCAACATAATTTCCCTATCAAATAGGGAAAAGAAAGTGCAACTCTCTTATTTAGCACCCTGTCTCTCATCTCGGTCGCTATTATTTGTCTTGCATTATTTGGGTAACCATCCATAAAACAGGCTAAACGAGGCCAGGGAAGGTCACAGTGTTATCATTAGCTGTTGGTTGCAATTGAGTTTGGACGACAGCCCACTAAACCATGGCTGGAAAAGACAACAAAGCTTTAGTGATGAGTGTTGGAGTTGTGGTGACCCAAACTACATTTTCCCCATCTATGGCAATCTGCTTCGCAATCTAGCGTAAAACCCTTTCACGAGAATTTTGATCTTCCATCGTAGCATCACTGGTGACCTCATGATGTTTGCCCTCGAAAAGGCCAACTAAAGCTGGTGTAGAGTGTTCCGAGTCGTACATCATTCTGTTAATCGAAGCCTCAGAAATATCTACTGATTTTCCCCTAACTATGATTGAGTTGAGTGGACCCCAGGTAATAGCCATGTCTTTTTGTCGACGTTTCATGGTCTCTATTTCCGCAATTTTTTTTATCAATGTAGCTGCATAAGAGGAATACAATTCTCTGTCCAGGTGGCTTGAGTATTCTCCAGGTGCATTGTCCATCCAATCGAACTGATGGAGCTGAAATATCCAATAGATGCCCAAGAATGCTTTCATATCAGCTACTACCACCCTAGTCTCATGCATGATCGCTCAATTCTTGAAGCCACCTGTCTTGTTCACAATCTCATTGTTGAAAAATTCTTTGGACTGGTTCACAGTCCACATGGAAGGGTAATATGCAATCAATTGTGGTCTCAATGCAGGATTAGGTTTAAGGGCGTTCACATATATCACCTTAGTATCATCATTGGTGATCTCTTCATCATCCTCTATAGTAGCCGCTTTCTCTCGCACTCAAGTTTCAACTTTTGTATTCGCCACAGGTGGAAAGGTGTTTGTATCATCTTGAGAACCGCTTTTAGATTCTGCACTGCCCCTCGAGGTATCAGCAGATTGACTACTAGCAACAACATCAAATTGACTTTTCGAGTCCTCTTCGTTATCAGAACTACTACCACCCTCTTCAAAATGAAGAGGAGTGTCCTGAAGGATAACTCTTTTGGTCAAAGATCTAGTGGATCGAGGCGAGTGATCTTCGGGCGTAAAATTTATTTGCACCTCGCAATCACTAGCTTCGGAGTCATCATGACCTTCTGATTGAGAAGCAGTAGGGGGCCCAGGTTTTGTTGCATTCTTTCTTCTGGGACCCATTGTACCTAAGAAAAGGCAAAACTTATTAGTATTCATCATAGTCAAATGACGCACTATCGGGTACACATACTTTCCCCGTGTAAATTTATCGTGACACCTTGGCTTAAAAATGCCGTCACCCAAACTATCATCGATTGTACAAGGTGAAAGATCATTGACATCTAGTATTATTTTGTGCCCTTGGCAAAAAAGTTGATGCGTCAAGGTTGTAGGGCATACCTTGCTCACATAGTTGATACACAGTTAAATGGTCCTTGTATCAAGGATATACCTGTTGTATGTGATTTTCCAAAAGTCTTACCAGAAAACCTTCCTGGATTTCCCCCGGAAAGAGAGGTTGAATTTCCAATAGAGCTTATTCCTAGATCTAACCCTATTTCTATCACTCCTTATAGAATGGCTCCAATAGAATTAAGAGAATTGAAATCTCAATTGCAAGAACTTATTGAGAAGGGTTTTATTAAACCTAGTGTTTTTCCTTGGGGAGCCCCTGTTTTATTCGTAAAGAAGAAATATGGCACTCTTACGCTTTGTATTGACTATAGACAATTGAACATGATATCAATAAAGAATAAATATCCACTAACAAGGATCAATGATTTGTTTGACCAACTGAAGGGTACTAAGGTATTCTCAAAGATTGATTTAAGGTCCGGATATCACCAACTGCGTGTTAGAGAGAAAGATGTCCCTAAAACTGCTTTTAGAACTTGGTATGGTCATTATGAATTTTTGGTGATGCCATTCGGATTGACAAATGCTTCCTGTGGTATTCATGAACCTAATGAATCGGGTATTCAAGCCTTATCTTGATCAGTTTGTGGTAGTCTTTATAGATGATATTTTAATATTTTCCAGAAGTAGTGAAGACCATGATAAACACCTTCGGATTGTTTTGAAAATTTTAAAGGAGAAAAAACTGTATGCTAAACTTTCCAAGTGTGAATTTTGGCTTGGAGGAAGTGGCTTTTCTGGGACATGTGGTATCAACCGAAGGCGTGAAGGTGGATCCTAGTAAGATACAATCAGTTGTTGAATGGAGACCTTCTAAAAGTCCAACCGAGGTAAGAAGTTTGTTGGGCTTAGCAGGGTACTACAGAAGATTTGTCAAAGGCTTTTCCATTATCGCCTCCCCTTTGACTAAGCTCTTGCAGAAGGAAGTAAAGTTTATTTGGGAGGACAAATGCCAAGAGAGCTTTGAAACTCTCAAATCCTTGTTGACTCAAGCGCCTATACTTACTCTACCAATTGAAGGGAAAGAGTATGTAGTATACAGTGATGCTTCTCACAATGGTCTAGGATGCATTTTGATGCAAGAAAGGAAGGTTATTTCTTATGCCTCTTGAAAATTAAAACCGCATGAATTGAATTATCCTACTCATGATCTTGAACTTATTGCTATAGTCTTTGCTTTAAAAATATGGCGACGTTATTTGTATGGAGAGAAATGTCATATATTTACTGATCATAAGAGCTTAAAGTACTTGAGTACTCAGAAAGAGCTAAACCTAAGACAATGTAGATGGCTTGAACTCATCAAGGATTATGACTGCATGATTGATTATCATCCAGGTAAAGCCAATGTGGTTCCAGATGCCTTAAGTAAAAAATCCTTCGCAAACATTTCTTTGAGTTCTTTACCCTTGCTCCTTGAGTTAAGAGCCATGAATGCTTGTTTAAACCTGATCCAAATGGTTCCGTTATTGCTAATTTGCAAGTAAAGGCAATATTACTTGAACATGTGAAAGAAGCACAAAAGTTAGATGAGAAACTTGTAAAACTGACCAGAAAAGTTCAAAATGGGGAAAATCTTGATTTTACATTAACAGAGGATGGTGCCTTACTTTATCTGAACATGTTATGCGTCCCTAATAATGACAAATTGAGGAGAGAAATACTGAATGAAGCACATACTTTACCATATGCAATGCATCCTGGAGGTACAAAGATGTACCATACCATCAAAGAACATTATTGGTGGAATGGTATGAAGAGAGCATTGCGGAGTTCGTTTCCAAATGTTTGGTTTGTCAACAAATAAAGGCAGAACATCAAGTCTCGTTGATTTACTACAACTCTTGTTTATGCCGGAATGGAAATAGGAGAGAATAACTATGGACTTTGTTTCTGGACTTCCTCGCACTCAGAGAAATCATGATGCAATATGGGTGATTGTGGACAGGCTAACTAAGAGTGCTCAGTTCTTAGCAATCATAATGGATTACTCACTTGAGCATTTAGCCGAGTTGTACATTAATGAGATTGTAAGACTACATGGGATCCCTGTGTCTATGGTATCCGACTGAGACCCAAGGTTTACATCTAGATTTTGGGGCAGCTTGCAGGAAGCTTTGGGTACTAAGTTGAAATTTAGCACTTCGTTCCATCCTCAAACAGATGGCCAGTCGGAAAGAGTGATACAAATTTTGGAGGATATGCTTCAAGCTTGCATTATGGATTTTGAGGGTAGTTGGGACAAACACTTGGCTTTGATAGAATTTGCTTACAATAACAGTTACCTATTGAGTATTGGAATGCCTCCCTATGAAGCCCTATACGAAAGAAAATGCCGGACCCCTTTTTGTTGGAGTGAAGTTGGTGAAAGGAAACTTATTGGTCCTGAAATTGTGCAACAAACAGAGGACAAGGTAAAAATTATCAAGAATCGTCTAAAGATTTCTTCGGATAGAAAAAAGTCGTATGCTGATCTTAAAAGGCGTGACATTGAATATCAAGTTGGAGATAAAGTATTCTTAAAGGTGTCTCCATGGAAAAAAATTATGAGATTTGGCCAAAAAGGAAAACTTACTCCCCGATTTATTGGACCTTATGAGATACTTGAAAGGGTTGGACTAATTTCATATAAATTGGCTTTGCCACCTGAGTTAGACAAGATCCACAATGTCTTCCATGTTTCTATGCTCAGAAGATATCGTTCTGATCCATCTCATGTTCTTCCAGTTGAATCTATTGAGGTTAATCCTGACTTGACGTATAATGAAGAACCTATTCTAATTCAAGCTCGAGAAGTAAAGAAACTTAGGAGCAAGAGAATCCCCTTAGTAAACGTACTTAGGAGGAACCATTCTGGAAAATAAGCTACCTAGGAAAGAGAAGAAGACATGAGGACCCAGAATCCACACTTGTTCCGAGACTAGAGTAAGGTAAATTTTGAGACGAAATTCTTTAAGGGAGAGAGAGTTGTAACGCCACAAAATACTAGACCAACTTTCGCATGTCGATACACCATTGGTTAAGTACTACAATATATTTTATTCTCATTTTGGGAACTTGAAATTTTGTGATATTTGCAATCTTGCTTAACATAATGGTGATCGTAATTTAAGGGATTGTAGTGGGGTATTTATGTCATATCCTAATTAAAATTATGTATAACTTGAAAGGGAGGTGAGGGTTATACACATAGGTATATATGTATGCATTTTGGGCAGCCAACCTTTTTTTGGGCAGCCACCTTTTGGAGGCAGCTGTACATGTGACTAGCCTCACTTTTGAAACTATATTTTGACACCTCTTCTAGTAAAATTCGTCTCACCTGAAGTCTAAGAACCTTAGAACATTATCTAACCATTTGTTCTTCAAAATCACAAGAGAAAAACTTGATCCTTTTTGCTGGAATTGGAGACACCCCTTCTTATTGGTAAGTGACGAAATTCGTTTCTGAGCTGGGTAGTGTTTGGTAGTTTATGCATATCTCTTTCTATAGAACTTACTTTATAGTGAATAAATATGATTTGGAAAGATAATTCGTAGACCTAAAACCCTTATGTTTATGTAAAACTCTAATTTATCTGTTATTGATTCGAAATATGGGACGCAACATAGGACAAGTTCTGTCCAGATTTCGGATTTAGAAATCCTGTATGAGAAACTGTTAGTGTATTGATGATATCTTTTTGTACAAAATATATTTTGCGGTGATTATTGATTTTTTGCACCTTTAGGAGATGTACCTACATCTTTCATGAATGATATACATTCCAGTTTTTCCGTTTTCCTTTTCAAATCTAAGTTGCGACATGGGGTACTAGGCTGGCCAGAATCACTGTTTTGGGAGCATAGTCGTATTTGTACAGGCTAAGCTTACTTGTGATGATAATCCTGTTTTAATTTGACATTATTTAGCTTCTAGGAATTAAAGAAGTTATTTAATTGTATTTTTAAGATTGTATATCCTCGTGAACAAGTTGAGGACCTTGAAACGTTGGTTGGTCTACGGTCTGAACTCGCGAAGTTGTGTTGGACTGTTTCTTTGCTAAAGCAATGAGGTTTGTGTATAAACTTGTACTTGCACTCTTTTAACTGCTGGTATACTGAAAGTTGATGTTGGTACCTTGGTTACCTCTTGTAACTTTGCATTGTTGTGTTGGTATCCTTTAAGACGTTAAAGACGCTTGTGTAACTTGCCCACTTGTACGGATTGTTTGATCACTTGGCACTCTTGTTGGGTCCCTGTCCTTCTTGTGGCTGTGACTCTGTCACTATTGGCATGCCTCTTGATTCGGATCATTTGCCATCTTGACCATGGATTTTTAGTCCGTCTTAAAAATGGAAGTTGTCTATTTTAAGTATGAATTAGAAAGCCATTTTTAATATGGTTCTTGGTTCTTTTGATTATTGGGCTTGGCCCTTCTTGATACAGTGCATCGGCCCTTCTTGATACTTGCTTGTGCTTGGTGTGACGAGATGTATATATTGGGCGAGCCTTGTTGTTGAATATCTTGGAAAATGGTGCTATGAGCGTTTTTGATTTGGATCTTTAAATATCGAACTTGATACTCTGTATATATTGGTTACTTGATTTATTTATTATGTTCAATTATGCTGCCCATGACTTGAGAAAGGTAACTTGGTGAATCTGAGGGCTCCGAACCTATAGTTTTTGCACCACTAAGCTATATGGTTAGCGATAGTTGTTTCTATCGTAGGGATTGTTCGAGAGGATGCATGAAGTTGGCCATTGAAGATGGAGATTTTGAGAGCCTTAAGGAAGATCACATTTGCATATAGGCATCTATATTTTGTATAAACCTTGGGACTTGTACTTGATCTATGTGTTGTATATTTACATGAAATTTTGAGGACTAATTTGATCATGTCACCATGAGTTGTAATATAAGTATATCTATATGTTTTGTTCTTTTGGGGTGTGTAAATCCAAGTCTTGTAATATATGAAATTTACTATTAGTTTTGAATGTTTGTTTGAAGCATGAACCGGCTGATTTTGGTACTCGGAAGTTGGTAATATTCTTGTTATCTTATCCTTAAGTGTGAGGATAATATATGCATGAAAAGCTCGTCAGTTATTTGCTTAATTTATTTTGGGAGGGTTTTTCCGTCATAAGTTAAATTCCGCGCCATGTCAATTTTAACATCAAATAAATGTTTAAATGGGCATGATGTATATCCTTAACTAAATTATTCATTATGAACCTAATCCCTCTACTAGATTAAAATCAATATGCCCTTCGTTAATCTCTTTTAAATGTCGCAAGTATTAAATTAGATTTCTTGTTTAAGTGGTAGTATCTTTTCGGAAGGGTCGCTACAATACTGCCTGTGAACGGAGTCTTATGGATGAGTTGATTCCAAGTGTGGTCCACGATTGGTTTTATGGCCCGTGGTCGATTCAATGGTCTGTAAGACCTATTGTGATCTTACACTTAGCTAGTGTTCTATTGTCTTCTTCCCTCATTCAACAAAATATGACTTTTTACAGCCCAAACAACAATTTCTAGCATAGATTCAAAATTAACACACATTTACACATCACCCAGTTTACTAAACACATCGAATCCTCACCAACTAGAACAATCACGAATTCAACTTCCTATTATCATACCCACATACAAACATCAATTCAAAAATACCCAATTCACTTAACCCACAACCGTTCAATATTAAATATGTCAGTCCAACACCTACACCTACTCAAATCGCCTCAATCAAAGTAGTTAGGACTAACTTCTATCAAGGAATTTCAGTTATGGCAACTTAAACAATAAACTTACTTGCACTATAGAAACAAACACTTGCCGCCCAAAAATGAAAGAGCAGCAACCTAGAATTACGATTCTTGAGGAATTTGGAATTAGGGCATAGATTTTGCGATGAATTGGGAATTGATTGATGATGGAATTGATTTTAATCTTTAAAGGACCGTTATGGGAGAGAAAAAAAGTGGAAAACCTGACCCTTTGGCATTTGGAATCAAATAAATACATTTTAATTTTGAGTTGGGTTATGCATGGGTTGGGTCGGGTAACTGGTGTTACTGGGTAGTGGATTACGGGCCGTGAAATTGCCCGTGAAGGGCATCAAGATCCGTGAACCAGTCCATAACAATGACTTGGCAAAGAAACTTACCTGAAGCAGGTGACGGACCGTGAAGTTGCCCGTGAAACTTTCCTTGATGTTGACTTGGAACTGAAATTCATACCTGAGGTTCACGAGAGGCTAGACGGTCCATACAAGCTCTGATGGACCATGAACCCTTCTGTGACCTTTTTTGTGCAATTTATAGTAGCTTCCTTAGGTTGGTCCTCAAGTTGACGGACCATGAAAGTGCCCGTGAAGGGGACCACGGTCCGTGAGACTGTCTGTGAAGGTCAGTCTGCACCAATTTCTGCATTTTTTTAACGTATTCTCTCCTGCGCACATTAAAACACAATGACTCCATAAAAATAAAGAAAAATAAGGAAAAAGGAAAAAATGCCTAGTACAATTACATCTTGGGTTGCCTCCCAAGCAACGTACATTTTAACGTCGCAGCGCGATGCAGGTTACTTGATTACTCAGACTTCATCAAGTTTGCATTCCTCTACAATCTTCATATCATCAGGAACACCCAGATATTCCTTGATTCTCTGGCCATTAGCTTTGAACCTCTCGCCTTTAGCATTTTCCAGCTCAATAACACCAGATTGAAACACCTTTGTAACCTTAAAAGGTGCAAACCATTTAGATCTCAACTTGCCTGGAAACAGACGAAGTCTGGAGTAGAAGAGTAAAACCAAGTCACCAGGAGTGAAGCTTCTTTTCTTAATATGCTTGTCATGATATAGCTTAATCATCTCCTTATACAGTGCCGACCTCTCATAGGCTCTCAGACGGAACTCATCCATCTCATTGATCTAATCCAACCTCAAGTTTGCAGTTTCGCTCCAATTGAGGTTTAGCTTCTTCAATGCCCAGAGTGCTTTATGGTCAAGCTTAACCGGCAAATGACATGCCTTTCCAAACACCAATTGATATGGAGACCTACCAATAGGTGTCTTGAAAGCTGTCCGATATGCCAATAGAGCATCATCTAGCTTCCGTACCTAATCTGTGGTGTTGGCATTCACTGTCTTTGCCAAGATTGCCTTGATTTCCCTGTTGAACACCTCTACTTGTCCACTGGTCTGTGGGTGATAAGGCATAGAAACCTTGTGCTATTTAACCCCATACTTGGTCAGAAGCGCACTGAACACCTTGTTGCAGAAGTGAGAACCACTATCACTGATAATAGCTCTGGGTGTGCCAAACCTTGAGAAGATATTCTTCTTCAGGAAACCAACTACACTCTTGCCATCATTCTCAGGAAAAGCAACGGCCTCAACCCATTTGGACATATAGTCCACTGGAACCAATATATACTTCTGCCCATAAGAACTCACGAATGGGCCTATGAAATTGATGCCCCACACATCAAACAAGTCCACCTCCAGAATAGGTGTCATGGGTAACTCATGACGCCGAGAGATAGCTCCTTGCTATTGGCACACATCACAACTCATTACTATGTCCATTGCATCTTGATGAATTGTGGGCCAGTAGTTCCCACACTAAAGTATCATGTGGGCTGTTCGAGCACCACAATGATGAACACCTACTGGAGATGAGTGACATGCCTCCAAAATGTGCAGCATCTCAGCTTCAGGAATGCACTGCCTGATGATGTTGTCAGCGCAAATCCTATACAAATATGGTTCGTCCCAGAAATAATTACCTACATCATGCATGAACCTCTTTATTTGCTGAAATGCTAGTCCTTCAGGCATTACATCACTAACAATAAAATTAGCATAATCAGCAAACCAAGGAATAAGGTTAAGAGTTGCAGCTAATACCTGTTCATCCAGGAATGTATCATCTATTTCAAGTTCAAGCTCTTCTTTCTTTGCAGCCTCTAACCTAGATAGGTGATCAGCTACCTGGTTCTCACAGCCTCTCCTATCCTTCACTTCAAAGTCAAACTCTTGGAGAAGTAGCACCCATCGGATCAACCTGGGCTTGGCATCTTTCTTTGCCATGAGGTATCTGAGGGAAGCATGGTCTATATGAATGATCACCTTAGTGCCCAATAGGTAAGCTCAGAACTTTTCAAACGCATAGACCATCGCCAATAATTCCTGCTCAGTGACTGTGTAGTTTTGCTATGCCCCATTCAGCGACTTACTAGCATAGTAAATTGGATGAAACATCTTGTTGCACTTCTGCCCCAACACAACTCCTAATGTAGTCCCACTAGCATCACACATTACCTCAAATGGCTCCGACCAGTCTGGGCCAATGATCACTGGTGCTGAAATCAGCTTTTCCTTTAGGCACTCAAATGCTTTTAGACATGCCTCATCAAAGACAAATTTCACCTCCTTCTCCTAAAGCTTGCACATGGGGTGTGCAATTTTGGAGAAGTCCTTGATGAAACGCCTATAGAACCTGACATGGCCTAGAAAGCTTCTAACACCCTTCACACAGATTGGTGGAGGTAAATTTTCAATCACCTCAATCTTGGCCTTATTGAGCTCTATCCCCTTCTGTGATACTTTGTGTCCCAGGACTATGTCCTCCTTTACCATGAAATAATGCACTTCTCTTAATTCAGTAATAGCTTGGCCTTCTCACATCTCTATAAAGCCCTGAAAAGATTCAACAAACAGTCATCAAAAGTATCACCTACTACAGATAAATAGTCCATAAATACCCCAAGAGTGTCCTCAACCATGTCCGAGAAGATAGACATCATACACCTTTGGAATGTCGCTGGTGCATTACATAGTCCAAATGGCATGCGTTTAAATGCAAAGGTGCCATAAGGACATGTGAAAGTGGTCTTTTCCTGATCTTTAAGAGCAATTGATATCTGGTTGCAGCCAGACTATCCATTTAAGAAACAATACCACCCTTTACCTACCAACCTATCAAGCATATGGTCCATGAAAGGCATGGGGAAGTGATCCCTCAAAGTCCACTTGTTTAGCTTCTTGTAGTCCATATAGACTCACCATCTAGTGACTGGTCTCTGTGGGACGAACTTATTCTTTTCATTTTCCACCATAGTCATACCACCCATTTTGGGCACACATTGCACTGGACTGACCTAGTGACTATCAGAAATGGGATAGACCACCCCAACATCTAACCACTTGATTATCTCTTTCTTAACCATCTCTTGCATAGGTGGGTTTAGCCTCCACTAGGGTTCAATGCTTGGGCAACAGTCCTCCTCCAGCTGAATCTTGTGGGTGCATATACCAAGAGGTATTCTAATTATATCGGCAATGGTCCACCCAATTGCCCATTTGTACCTTCTCAACACCTTGATCACCTCCTGCACCTGCTCTTCATTTAAATCTGCAGCCAACATTACATGTAAAGTGTTATTATTACCCAAAAATACATACCTGAGGTGACTAGGTAACTGTTTTAGTTCCAGCACTGGTGGCTGCTTGATGGATGGTTTTGCTAGAGGGTTTGGCCTATTTTTCAAGTCCAGGTCCAATTTCTTTGGAGCATACGAGTGTGCTCCCATACACTGCAAAGCATTCACGGTCTCTATATAGTCAGATTAGAAATCAACATCAAAGTTCATCAGCACTGCAACTAAGGTTTCAACAACCATCCTCTTTTCTATGGGCACCCTCATGTCCTTATCAAAAAATACCTCCATTGCAGATACCACATTCATATCATTGGGTTGCTTCATTGACCTGCAAATATTGAACTTTACCTCATCCTTGTTGAGTATGAACTTCAACTCTCCTCTTTCAAAATCCACTAAAGGTCTTCTTGTGGCCAAAAAGGGTCTTCCCAAAATGATGGGAACCTCAAAGTCCACTTCGCAATCCAAGATCAGGAAATCAGCTGGAAAGATGAAGGTGTCCACCTTTATAAGTACATCACATAGAACTCCCATTGGATGCTTAGATGACTTATCAGCCATTATCAACCTCATTGCTGTGGGTCTTGGAACTCCCAATCCCAATTTCTTGTAGATGGCTAATGGAAACAAGTTGATGCTGGCTCCTAGATCACACAAAGATTTTGCAAACTTAATTGACCCAATGGTTCATGAGATAGTGAATGCACCTGGATCTTCCTTCTTCTGAACCAGAGATCTGGCAGCAAAGGCACTGCAATGATGAACATCATTAGTAAGATAAAGACTTACAACTCTCTTCTTTGTAACCAAGTCCTTAATGAACTTGGCATATCCTGGCATCTGTTCCAGGGCTTCCACTAGTGGTATGTTTATTGAAAGTTTCTTCAACATGGTGATGAACTTTGTAAACTTCCCATCTTCAGCTTTCTTTTTGAGCCTTTGAGGGAAAGGATGTGGTGGTCTGGGAATCTACTGTGAAGGCAGGTTTTCCTCGACCTCTTTCTCTTTTCCTCTTGCAGGTTATGCATTAAGTTGAGGATCCTCCAAATCATCTACTTGTTCAACTTCATCTTCCTCTCTGCCAGCTTGCTCCAAGACCTATTCATGTTTGGTAACTGCAGAAATAGGGTCAGAAAGAACTTTACCACTCCTGGTAGGGATGGCCATGCAGTGCCCATCCTTCTTAGAGTTTTAAATAGTGTCACTTGGTAGTGACCCATTTTTCCTCTGATTCAGTGAGGCTGAGAGTTGCCCGAAATGCTGCTCAATTTGTTCAATGGAGGTGGTGTGAGAGTCCACCAACTGACTCATGCTCGAGAAATCACCTCTCATTTCTTTCACCCCTGCATCAGTTGATTCAACTTTCTGGAGTACCTTAGCCATCATGTCTTCCAGCTTAGACCTGCTGGAACTACCACTTGCCCGGTCTCTATTACCTGGGGGCACATAAACACCACTGCGATCATTCCTATACCCATCTCTGTTCTGCCAGTTTCCCTGATCTCTATTTGTTGGCCTATCATACTGACCATCCCTAGCATAGTTCCGACCTGTGTTTCCAGAATTGTAACCCTAATTTCCAGAGTTATAATTCTGGAACCTCCTTGGTTACCCAAGTAGTTAGCTTTCTCATCAAGGTCAATATCCTGATCCTCATACTTGCTTTTCTGTCCCACAAGATTTACCTCTTCAGTTATGGCGACAATGTGCTTTGTGAGAAGATCTATTTGTGTCCTTATGGGCGCTATGTCTTGGTCCCTTTCTTCTTCTCTCTTTCTCTGTTCAGCTGAAAGCTCAAATGTATACCCAAGCTCTCCTACCTCTGTATCTCTTGTGTACCATTCCCTGTTATTCTTTGATCCTTCATCCAGTAGCTGTATGCTCTCCGAGAATGGCTTTCTCATAAATGAGCCTCCACAAACTGCATCAACAACATGTTTAGTAACATAATTTAGAGACCTATAAAAAGCCTGTTTCAGATGCCTTTCGGTAAGATCATGGTTGGGGCATTTCTTCAGCTTTTGGCTAAACCTCCACCAAGTATCATGCATTGCCTCTCCTAGTAGCTGCTTTTGTGTACTAATCTCGTCCTTCATTTGCAGCTCTTTTGATTCTGGAAAGAATAGTTCCAGGAAAGCCTCCTTCAGCTTTGTCCAAGTTCTGATGGAGTCATCTGGCATCTCATTCAACCAGTTTGTTGCCTCTCCAGTACAATGTCATTGCAGTTTGATTAAC
This sequence comes from Solanum commersonii, assembly GCA_029007595.1. NCBI lineage: Eukaryota > Viridiplantae > Streptophyta > Magnoliopsida > Solanales > Solanaceae > Solanum > Solanum commersonii. The sequence continues at coordinate 71,732 of JAJTWQ010000195.1, forward strand.
TCCAGGAATTTCTTGTGACTTGCAGATTGCCACAAAATTCATTAAGTGCTGATTTGCATCATCACCAACTACACCCCTAAACATACCTTTCAGGTTTAACAGCTGTATCATAGTGCTGGTGATGGTGAACTTAACACCTGGAGGTAGTGCAGGTAACACTATAGCTCCAGTGGCTCCAGCTCCATCCAAGTCAGCATCATCTTCTTCATCAATCATATGAGTTGGGTGCTGAGCTATACCCCTTGGGGATATTGGTTGGTGCTGGGGAGGGACTAATCTTTCCAACCCTCTGTTATCATCTACTACCCTAGGTTGATTGATTCCATCATTTTGCTGGGCACCTGGCCTAGGTTGATTGTTTCCAGCAGTTTGCTGGACATTCCTTACAACATCAATTTCAGCTTCTAAGCCTAGTTTGTGCCTTAGAGCCTCTAGTTCTTGTGCGTTAACCATCTTTCGAATAGTTCTCTAAAATTCAGGATCGTAAGATAGCAATGGGGCTCCTTTACTTCTAGTGTTGGGCATGCTCGAACTCACCTGAAAGAGACGCAAACACAAAATAAAACGTAAAATTAGGAAATATAACTACAAATAGAATAAAAGCTAGTAAAATATTGCTGATATGAAATTCCCTGACAGCGGCGCCAAAATTTGATACCTCCAAACTTACACTTCAAATAAGAAGTGAAAACGGTTGATGTCAATTTACAAAACACAACTAGAGTTGAGGTCGATCCCACAGAGAATTTCTTCACAGAAAAGGTATCACTATCGCATTTATTTGAATGTTGTTATTATCTCCTAGACAAATAACAATGGAAAGTAAATTGGGTATGGTTGAATTGTTATAATTACCAAAACTTGTAGTCAAAATCCACGCTCAAGACTAACAAACTATTTCGTTGTAAGATTGATTCAATTAATTAAGAGAACCCAGGATTGTGTTCACCATAACATTAGTTCTAGTGTTCTCCCGTAATTTGAGTCGCAGGCAAATCAATGTTTACAGAATCCTTGCGAGTTAAATTTAGCTAACGCTTCTCAGCCTAATAAGATACTGATCACTCATGTTCTCTCGACCTTAGAGTGTTACTAACATTGAACCTCGCTTGAAATGATATGGTGTTAAAGATCTTTTCTCTCGAACTCAAGCTTTAACTCCAATTTGTTAATTTAATTAAGCTTTTTCCTAACTTGTATTTTTCTCTCAAACAAATACCAGATACAGGCTCATCTAATGCATGCACTCACTAGACTAAGATGATATTAAAAGCTAAAAACTACAGGTTGTAGACACATATTGCCTTATACTCATTTTACGAAATAGCAACTAGAATATCGTCATAGATCCCACAACCTTAGTATTTAGCCACTCATGCTTTCACATAAAAAAATAGTAATTAGGGATGAAAACATATTGAGAAAGACTTACGAAAATAATTGGCAATCAACAATTACTTTGATAATCTGATAGTCTGAATCCGAATTTCCAACAGATAACAATAATAAAAAATCCAAAAATTAAAAGCTAAGAGTAATAATGTGTTCCTTGTCGTCAAACGTTAGATGATGAATAATGTTCCCAAAAATGACTAAAGTAATTCAAAATAGAATGTTTAAAATGAGTCCTAGTCGAACTAGGACTGAAATGTCGGGTGGCTCCACGACCACTTCTATGGCTCATAGAGGGCTTCACGGACCGTGAAGCCTTCCGTGAACTTCCCTTGGAACTTCCCAAAAATTGCCCTTCAAACTTGATCACTAGAAAATGCACCACGACAAGCACGACGGTCCGTAGTTAGAACCACGGCCCGTGAAGTGGTTCGTGGTCTTCACTTGGGTTTCTACTTTCTTCCATTCTTCAATGCCTTCACTGGAAACTACACCACAACAAGCATGGCGGTCCGTGAAGAGGACCACAGCCCGTAAAGTGGTTTGTGGTCTTCACCTGGTTGTTCCTGTTCTTCATCTTCTCAAGGCCCAGCACTGCCTCATTTTCACGAGCTCAAGAACAGACCAGAATGAAGTTAACGGTCTTTGATGTTGGCTGTGAACTTCACTTTGGTCAACATCAGTTCTGCTTCTTTTTCTACTTTTCTATACAACTCAGATTTTGCCTACACATTTAACAAACCCATCAAATAATCCAAAATTTCACTTAATTCCAATATTAGTTCATAGTTATTAAGCATCAAATGTGCCACAATTTCATAGCACATCACACACACCCTAGCCCAATTCTTGAGGCATCACATCAAAACTACAAAAACATCCATTCCTTTCGGTAAAGTCAACACCACAGTGGAAGTAAGTCTATCCTTCAAATCTTGGAAACTTTTCTCACACGCTTCAGACCATATGAACTTAGCCTTTTTTTGAGTCAAAGGAGAGGCAATTGAAGAGAAAACCTCAACAAACCTTCTATAGTAACTAGCTAAGCCCAATAAACTCCTAATGTCCGAGGGAGTTAGAGGTCTAGGCCAACTCTTGACCGCATTCGTTTCGGATATACCTCAATACCCTTACTCTAAACAATATGACCAAGGAAAGCTACAGACCTTAACCAAAATTCACATTTGCTAAACTTTACAAAAAGTTTTTGGTCCTTCAGAATTTGCAACATGGTCCTTAAATGATCAATATGCTCATTCTCACTTCTTGAATAAATCAAAATATCATCAATGAATACAATTACAAACATGTTGAGGTATTGTCTAAACATCCTATTCATCAAGTCCATAAACGCCGCCGAAGCATTAGTCAACCCAAATGACATTACCAAAAACTCATAATGGCCATACCGAGTTTGGAAAGCCATCTTCAAAATGTCATCATCTTTCACCCTTGGTGATAACTCGATCGGGGATCAATCTTAGAGAAATAATTTGCTCCTTGAAGTTGGTCAAATAAATCATCTATCCTTGGGAGAGGATACTTATTCTTAATGGTCACCTTGCTCAACTGTCGATAATCAATAAACATACGAAGAGACCCACCCTTCTTTGTCATAAACAAAACTGGAGCACCCCATGGAGAGATACTCAGTCGGATGAAATCCTATCCAACAAGTCCTTCAATTGTTCTTTCAACTCCTTAAGTTCTGCTGGGACCATACGGTAAGGAGGAATAAAGATAGGTTGTATATATGGGAAAAGGTCAATAACAAATTCTATTTCCCACTCGGGAGGAATGGTGGGTAAATCAACTGGGAACACTTTTGGAAACTCATTTACAACGGGGACCGGCTCAAGAGAAGGGGTTTCAGAATCTACTTCGTTCACACTAACTAGATGTTAAAAACAACCCTTAGAAATCATCTTTATAGATTTAAGATAAGAGATAAAATGACCCTTAGGCATAGAATTTCCCCCCTTCCACTCTAGGATAGGCTCATTCGGGAACTGAAACTTAACTACACGAGTTCTATAATCAATAAAATCATAAAATGAGTACAGCTAATCCATACCCAAGATAACATTAAAATCTAGCATATCAAGCTCTACCAAGTCAATAGGAGTAACTCTATGGGACAAGGAAACGAGACACTTTCTATAGACCCTCTTAGCTACAATAGAATCACTAAGAGGAGTAGAGACAGAAAAAGGTTCTAACAAGACATCCGGAAGAAAATCAAACCTCATAGCCACATATGGCGTCACAAAAGACAAGGTAGCACTTGGATCAAGTAAAGTGTAAACATCAAGTTGGTAAACTTTCAACATACCGATAACAACATCCGGAGAACCCTCTCATTCACTACAAGTGTGAAGTTCATATAAGAGGTTTTGCTTAGGAGCATTGGAACCTGCACCACTAGTAGTCGCTTGCTTGCCCTCTCTTTCTTTAGCCGCAAGCATTTGGAAATCCCTCATTTTGTGACCACTGTTACCACAACTGAAGCAACCATCTGTGCTGGCTAGGCACTTATCCTCATACTTCCTAACACACTTAGGACAATTATACCTACGCAATGAAGATCCACTACCATTTCCTCCTTGATGATTAGGGTTAGACACCTTATCTTGGTTGAACTTAGGAGGAGCATTGGAGGAACTTTGACCGAAAAACCTTTGTTGAAATCTAGGACGACCTTGTCCATAGGACCTAGGGTTAGATAAATTGCCATCACCGATCTTAGCCCTTTTTACCCCTCTATAATTTTCTTTGAGTTTCTCCTCTTTAATTTATTGTGCATACACCATGGGACGATTGATGTCCATGTCATTAATGAGCATAGTGGTTCAGTACTCTTTAATAACTATTTTGGACACACCCGAAACAAACTTACTCATCTTAGCCCTTGAATTGGCAACCATTGATGGAGCATACTTGGGCAATTGAATGAACTTTAGAGCATATTCCCTCAAACTCATACTTCCTTGTCGAAGGTTAATGAACTCAAGCACCTTGGCTTCCGTCATCTTAAGAGGAAAGAACCTAGCAAGAAATGCGGCCTTAAACGTCTCCCAATCAAGAGGACCCGCATTTTCTGGTCTCCTTTCCTTCCATTGGTTATACCATATTTGAGCCACACCTTTCAATTGGTAAGCGGCCAACTCAGCCTTTTCCACCAGAGTAACTCCCATGATCATCAAAATCTTATAGACCTCATTGATAAATTCTTGAGGATCTTTCTTAACTTTAGAACCATGAAACTCCGAAGGATTCATCATTGTGAAGTCCCTCACTCTTGAAGCCACTGTACCCACATTTGGGTTCACGGGAACCACTACCTCCCTATTGGCTTGGGCAGTCATGGCTTGTGCCAATACTTGAAAAGCAGCCCTAAACTCCTCATTTGATACTCGCTCGGCCAAAGGATCGACCAGAACTTTAGGAGCTTGGGGAGGAGCTTCTTGTTCCGTATTCTCCCTCACATTGCTTCTAGTATAAGCTCTTCGAGTAGCCATATCTTAAAGAACATTGGATAAGGATTAGGAGAGAGACCTTATAGAGTTAAAATCTATTGCACGACATAAGAGTAATGAAAGAAGTGGAGTTTCCTAATCTTCTTATAGCTTCTCATTCATAAATATGGTGCGCTTCACACTCATGAACAAGACTCTACTAGACGTGGCTTATGAGAAATCCTAGGACCATTCTAAACCTTGTGCTCTAATTACAAAATTTGTCACGACCCATAGGTACCCTCTAGATGTAACATGGCATATATAACCCCGAAGGACTCCATAAAAGTCACTTAGCTCTCATAACATAAGAAATAGAACAATAAGAGTAAAACAATAGTCCAAGTCCAAAACATTTTATAAAAGCAATGTAGAAGTCTAAAACACCTGTCTCATCATAACCATCTAATACAATAAAATGAAATTGGCCCTAGTCCATACATCATAGTCAAAAGAGAAAATACATGAAAGAAACTATAACAATGAAAGTCCATCCTCGAAGCATGAAGTCTCACCAAAAGCTTGGAATATCTCAATGAAACCTCTAGCCACGAAATTGAGTACCTTGACTGCCGGACCCTACATTTGGGAAAATAAAGGCAAGAGTATGGATTAGTACAAAACAATGCACCAAGTATGATAGACATGCACAAAATTTAAAACATGCTAAAAGGGACATTTCATTTCATGACATGTAATTGACCAAGCTAAAACATGAAATCATGGTCAATGCAAGATAGCTTCATTTTGAAACCTTTAAACTCATATGCGATACTTCTTGAAGTAACCTTAGTTCATTATTACTTGTGGGGAATTAGCCTTAATGGACATAGAGACCAAGTGTGCTATAACATGATCCCTTAGTGTCTCCCACACCGAAAAGGGTTGCCCTACTTGCAAAGCTAAGTTCCACGAACTTTTAGCTTAAGTGGATCCACTAGCTATTAAACCTTAGGGGGCATATAGTTATGGGAGAAGGAGATCACTACTAGAAACCCGGCCTCTACTAACAGCAAAGCTTTCATCTCATGAGATTGCTTCTAGAAACCCGGCCTCTACTAACAGGAGAGCTTCTATCCCATCATGAATATCTACTCGGTGATAAGCATAAATACCACTGAATAGTCATTTCTTACTTGACTTCATTTATCATGGAAAAGTGCCCTTGGAAACCAAACCAAGCTAGTTCATTAGGATAGCTCCTTATCTTTGATTTAATTAGGTGAGAAAGCCTTTCAACCTAAGAATCATTTCTATGTGAGAAAACCTTTCATATCATGCTATTATGTGTTTATGAGAATATCCTTTCACAACACAACACCATAATTGGTACTTTACTCTCAAAGCACCCTTAAAACATTTGCATAGATTTCATAAGAATATGCATAAGTCCATAATTTACCTCTTGAGGTTCAAAACTAACTTTCAATCATCAACTCTTAGGAAACATGGGTTAGATATGGATTTCATCACAAACACATGTAAAGCTTGAAATACATGCCTAATTTCATAAAACTCTTACTACAAGATCAAAATTCCACATCATATGATTCATAACTTGAAAACATAGGGATTACATGGGTTCATTGGGAAATCATCATAAAATCATCATGTATCATCAATTGATGCATAAGAGATCATTATTCAATTATTTAAATCATCATTTAAGAGAACCCATTATAATTGAAGAAAACCCTATCTCAATTGGGGAATTCTACCTTTTGAAATAGAGGAATTTGGGAACTCGATGATTGAAGGAATCCATGCATGAAAACTATCATACTTTGAATCCAAAAGCTAGCTTTCAATGGAGGAATCGAGACCTTACTTGAAACCCTAGTTTGAATCTTCTTCTTCTTCAAGTTTCTAGACAGAGAAAAATTTGGAAAGGAGATTTGGTTTTCTTTTGTGAATTTGGAAGAATGAAGTAAATGGGTTAATTTAGGGGTTGAGAAAGGTTATATAGGGGTCTTAATGAAAGGTAAAATGACGTTGTATAGGAAATAATTAATTAGGGAAAGACCCAACTACCCCTAAAATAACTGCCAGGTGACCATCCACGGATCCAGTCGATGGACTGTCGATTGGTGTCAAAAACTTGGATTTTAGGCCTCAAACCACGGACCCTGACCACAGTCCGTGGTCTGACCTACGGTCCGTAGGTCTGGCCGTAGTCTTGGGCCTCAAGACTACTGCTAGGCAGGCCAACCACTAACCACACCTATGTTCCGTGGTCCCTTCACGGGACATGGGTGGCCGGTGTAGGTTGAACTTGCAACTTCTGGGAATTGGTTTCATTTCCCTTTTTTGGGTACGGGGTGTTACACTGACCACTGGATCTATGATCAAACATGCTTTATATTCAAAAAATAATTTGAACCCATTTTCAAGTAGCTATCCAACACTTAATAAATTCTGATCAAGTTCAGGAACAAACAAAACTTCAGAAATAAGCTTTGTACCTGTATAACTCTCAATAGCTACATTCCCCTTTCCTTTTGCAGGGAGGTATTCTCCCTTTCCAATCCCGACTTTTGATGTTGTTGACCTTCAAGCCTTTTGAAAAGATTTTCATCACTAGCCATGTGGTTTGTACAATCACTATCATTAAGCCAACTGTCACTTGAAATACATGATGCAACAAATAGTTGTTCTTCCTCCTGTTGATTTGCAACTTGAGGTTCTCCTTATTGCTGTTGTCCTTTTTCCTTGCAGATGATCTCAGCATGCCCAAGTTTTTGACATTTTCGGCATTTCATATCCAGCTTTTTCAAGCATTTAAAGTGAGGATGATTCTTCCTTCCACAATATTGACATGGAGGAACTTTGTCTCCTCTGTTGCTGCCTAAATTGTGGCTACTTCCATTGCCAGTGGAAACCTGATTATTTTAGCACAATGTTTCTTCCCTTTGGTTTTCTTGTATTTGCTTCTAGGATAGTTTTGCAACTTGACCTGAAGTGCATTTTCTACCGACCCTTCCTGTCTCATTAACCTTCTTTGCTTTTGTGCATGCAATGCATTTAGTAATTCCGCCAAAGTAATCTTTGACAGATCCTAAGTATCTTCTAAGGAAGAAATGATTGGTTCAAACTTCTCCGATAATGTAACAAGAAGTTTCTCAATAACTCTGCTATCAGGAAGCCTATTTACCAACATTCTTACCTTGATCACAATGCTAAGAAGCCTATATGAGTATTGTTTGACAGTTTCAGAATCTTTCATTCTTTGTTTCTCAAATTCTCTAATTATATTCGTAACTTTCATACCTTTGATTCGCTAATCTCGTTGGTATTCTTTTTTGAGGAAATCCCAGATTGCTTTTGCCGATTCCAATGTCATGATTCTGGAAAAAAATGTAGGTGAAAGTGCAACATATAAGCAAGATTTTACCTTGGATTTTTATTGTCTTTCTTTCCCTGTGAAGCTTGATTTGAGCCATTTTTAGATTGCCAGGTAAAGCAGAATTTTTTTAATCCTCCTCTACTTCTTCTCAGAGTTCACATGCCTCCATGTGAGTTTGCATCTTGATAGCCCATACATGGTAGTTCTCTCCATCAAACACTAGTGGAGAAATATCATAAGAACCATAAGAGTGTTCTGCATCCATGGGTTCTGATGGCTTTTCAGGAAACATGTAAGGACTTTGTTGATGGTTCACTCAAACTACACTCACTCACTCACTGGTCACTTAAGAAGACGGCTTTGATTACCAATTTGTTGGTGTTTTATAGATAAAAAAATCATAACACAGAAGAAGAAAGTTATTTTATTAAGCTGAAAGAAGAGATTTTTAAATAGAAGGAAACCCTAATCGTCTGCTGTAAATAATGCAGTAACTCAAAAAATGGATTCTTCCGAATAACTAGGATTATTCTACCAACATCTACATGCCTAAAGACTAAGAAACTCACAAGTAATAAAAAAATAGAAAAAATCTATCTTCTGAAAATAGAAAACACATCAACAACCATGTCATCCTGCCAGCTCATGAGGCAGTTTCAACAAATACTATAAATCAACCAAATAGATTCAAGTTCGAAATATGAACATTCATAAAAATTTCTTGCGTTTGAACTAAAAAAAATAGTCATTCATAGTCATTACAATAATTGTAGGATTTTCAAAAATAAGAAAAAATTCGTAGAATCAGAGCTCCAAATTGCCTTAGGGCATCTCCAATCAATAACATCCAATTTTACATTAAAAAAGTGTCAATACCATTGGTGTAAATCAATTTCAATGCACTACACTAAATTTTACCCTAAAAATAATATTCTTATTATATTTTTCTGTCTATTCAATACTTTATTTTATTTTAATTATATTTTCTTATTTCATAAAATAATTTTTTTCACATATTCACCCTATATAGTTCATATTCTTTTCTAAATTATTTTATATCATAAATTTGTAATTGATTAGTCATCTCGTTTTTGCTAATTTCGCTTAAAAACTAGCTTGTGGTCCATTTATAAGCTGTAGGAAAATTGTAAGACAATATTGTCCTTTAATTCCCCAAATAAATTTTTTTCTATCGGGTGTGGTTGGTAGCACATAGCCTTTGAACTTGCTTTAGGTGCATTGTTTGACCGACGCTTCTCCAAACGCGTAGTGTTCCAAAACTAGCAGGCTTTTTCAATTTTTCTTCCACTGCTTCATTTGTCTGGCATGCAATGCACGATATATAGCACGACACCTTTACACTCAATCTAAGTCATTTTTTCTCCAATGTATCTCTCCAATGTACCTGTATAATCCATTGACACTGGGACCGATTCTACAAGATTTAGGCATAAAATAAAATTTCATAGATAGAAATTAGTTTTTTCTTTTTCTAGTTGACATGATATAAACTGAAAAACAATAACATACCCACTGTAATCTTACAAGTGTCTAGCAAAAGTAGGATGTATGAAAATCTAAAAATTAAAAAATGTAAATTTTTAATGTAAAAATTGTCACAACCCAGGGGTATGCCCTAGATGTAACAAGGCGTACAAGACCCTGAGAGGCCTCATACAATCCACTTAGCATATCTTAACATAAAGTGAAAAAAATGGTGCGGTAATTTAGAATATTTTCAATACATTCAATGTCTTTATAAAACGAGCGAAAGTCTAATACAATTGTCTCAAACCAACTAATCAACATGAATAAATCTTGGGACACAACCCATACCATAGTCCAAACATAAAAGAAAGGCATAAAGGAAAGTGGTGGTCAAATTCTCGAATGCTATGAGGACTCACCAAATCTTCACTCCTTGATCAACTCTAAACGTAGCCACGAGTGTGATAACCAATAAGGCCGGACCCTACATTTTTATAAGAAATGTAGGCAAGAGTATGCGTTAGTACAAATATGTACCAAACATGATAGCTAGCATAAACAACATAAACATAATGGTCAGTCAATATAAACCATACGCATAATCAAGCACGTAAGTCATCATCATAATAAAGGAGAAATAATTCACAAGCAACCTCTACTTAACCTTACTCAAGACTTGAGTCATCCACCTATAGTCATGCTTACATCATGGAAGGCATATCAAGCAACACTCCATGCTAATCATCTTCATAACATATTCACATTATTCATACTTACTTTTGAAGACATGGGGATTCACCCCTTTGCCTAACTTATAAAATCTAATGGGTATTCACCTCTTGCCTTACTTACCTTAAGATCATGGGTACTCGCCTCCACAATCACATCATATGACATAGGTACTAGCCTCCACATCATTTCATAAGGATCATGGGTACTCGCCTCTATGTCCATTCATCATATTAGGAACAATAGGAATCACCTCTTGTTCAATTCCAAGGAGTATGAGAAATCACCTCATATCCTTCTCATATGAAGGTTAAGGGTAGTCGCCTCTACCCTCATCATTTACATAGTCTTTTACTCTAGATTCATTTTAGGTGAGCAATCCTTTCAACCTAGAATCATTCATGTGAGTAAACCTTTCAAATTCATACAATCATGCTTAGCAAATTTATTGTGGGAAGTATACCTTCCACATTGCAACATCAACAATTAATAATTCATAGTCTAAGCCCTACTCTCAAGGCACTACATCTCATGATCATCATCTATCCTTTACTCTTAAGCAATTAACATCATATTCATCATATATGCTTCAATCCCAAGTAATTCTGATCATAATTCATCAATCCTATAAGGAGATGTCTAAACCCATAAAGTTTCCCTTTAAGGCATCAACCCTAGTTTATCAATTCTAGGTTAAAATCATGAAATATGCATGGGTACATGTGATTTCATCCTTAAAACATGTGATCCTATCAATTCAATAATAAATAATCATAATCCATTCAATTGGATCAACATTCATCAGAACCCATAATATTAGAAGAATCCCTAACTAGAATTAGGGAATTCTTTTTCAAATTGGGGGAATTCTAGAGGATTCCATGGGAGGAAGGATCTCAAGGATGAAAAACCATCATACTTTAGTCACAATGCCCACAAAAGCTTGAATATTGAGAGACTTGACCTTGACCTAGCTTCAATCTCTTCCTTCTTCTTCTACCTTCTAGAGAAAGAATATTTGAGAGACAGTTTGGGGTTTTCTTTTGGGTTTTGAGAGAATGACTTGAATGAGGGATTTTGGGGGTTAAAAATACTTATATAGGTGTTCTAGACTTGGGAAAAAGGACACCACGTTGATTTAATTAAAACCAGAAAAGTCTCCTAAGTCCCTAAAAGTAACCGCCAGCCAAGACCCACGAAACCAAGAATGAATGACCGTGGATGGACCTACGGTCCATACTACACAACCGTGGTCCCTTGTTAGAGAATTTTGACCAATCAATGGCCATTGGACCACGAGACATGGTCCCACCTACGGTCTGTAGGTTCCATCGTGGTTCATGCCTAGACCTTTTCTAAGGGGTTGATCCACGGACCACCTACGGTCTGTGGGCCTCACCATGAGCTGTGGTTGGCCTTTCGTGGATGACACTTGGAAGGTCTAGAAAACTGCTATTTTGCCTCTTTTGAATCCGGGGTTTTACATTATCTCCCCCTTGGGATCATTCGTCCTTGAATGACATTCTAAGCACATTTCTAAACGAAAAGACTCAAGACTAGCAACCCATCATGCATGCAACTCATCAAAATGCACAGAACTAAGGAGGAAACATCAACTCCAAGCTAAACATACTCAATACACCATAAGGGAGTAGGAACTACAACTAACAACCAAACACACATGATCTGTTTTAGATTTCTTACATTCAAGGAGGAACTATAATCTCCAAACTTAAGAACATGCTCTATACAATCTCATGGAGCCTATATATAATTTATACTCAAAGCATATATTCAAGGAGTAAATCTCCACTCCAAGTCAAGGCATGTTCAACAATCCATCTCATGAAGTCTATAGGGAACTCATACTCAATGCACAACAACATGAGGGAAATAATCATAAAAGCTACTTTCTTTAAAATATTAAGTTTTTTCATTAACACGTTGTAAGACTCCAGAAAATGATAGGTTAAGCTAGAGCCTAAATGTAAGGTTAAAAAAATCATAAAATGACTCCCCAAATGTTACTAGGTCATTTAGAGTTGAAATGAGGTTATTTGAGTCAAGGCCAAGGGGCAAGTGCCAAGGCTGCCCTAGCTTAGAGCACACTGCCCCATCAAAACGAGGGGGAGCACGGATTGTGGTCCTCACCACGACTCGTGAAGGGTTTCGTGGTCTTGCCTTGGCCATGGTAGAGTGGCCACCAAATGGCAAGGCTTCTGCCTCAACTTCATGAGAGGGACCACAACTCTTGGTCTTGACCACGACTCGTGTTCTTGAACACGGCTCGTGGTAATGATCACGGCTCATGGAGCCCTCCATGAAGAAGACTTGGGAAAAGTATCTTACAACCCCAAGTGCCAAGACTACTGCCTCAAGGACCATGAGAGGGACCATGACTCATGGTCTTGACAATGGCTCGTGGATCCCCTCGTGGTAATGCCTTGGGCTTGTGAGCCTAAGGCACCAAGTGCCTAGCCACTATCCCAACCATCACAGGCAGGACCACGGGTCGTGGTACTCACCACGGCTCATAAAGATGCTCGTGACAACTAGGCGTGGTCAATAAATGAGGGTCTTTTAAGTCTTTTCCTTTTTAAGTCCAACTTAGGTGAGGTTGTTCTGGGTATTTTTAGGGGTACTATAGAAGTCATTTTAAGTCCAAATTCACCCAAAACAATCCATTATACTCAAACACCCAAATCAAATCAAAAACTTCTTGTTCTCTCAATATATATCTCTTTAAACTCAAAGAAGAAGAAATGAGCAATTGGAGCTAGGGTTTGTGGATTTCAAGCGTAGTAATTGTATATGTTTGGGTTGATTGTGATTCATGGACATAAAAGGCAAAGTTATGAAGGTTTGTACAACTTTATGAGAATTTATGTATGAGCTTATGATTCACTTAGAAAGTGAAGGTCCAATAATTATTCCATAATTATTGTATTGTTGCAAGATCATGCTTCCCCCCTACCCTTACACATGACTATGCAAGAAGTATGTATGTTTATGATAAGCTTGTTGTGTTGATTGAAAGGCCATTCTCATAAAATACTATGAACATGATGTGAAAGGTTTACTCACATAATAATCATTCTAAGTTTGAAAGGCTAGTTCTTAACTATCGAATCTATGAGCTTTCATGACATGATGTTGGTATGAGTTGTTAGAGCATTCTGCCATGATCATGAACTTAAGAAAAGACTTAATGTGAACTTCAAGAGAATTATGCTTAGCACCGAGTGGATATGATTATGAGATGGAAAATTTTACATTAGTTAGTACGACTTTCTAGATGGAAACCTTATACCTCAGTTAGTCCGGGATCCCTACACGATTATCTCATGAGATGGAAACATTATACCTCAATTAGTCCGGGTTTCTAGAAGCAATCTCCATATCCTTTAACTATGTGCCCACATAGGTCTTTAGCTAGTGGATCCACCTAAAAGCTAATATAAGTAGTTCTACCTTAGGCAAGTAGGACCTCTCTTTTTGGTGTGGGACATGACACCAGATTCCATGTAGCTCACATGGTCTATGTCGGTTAAGGATATTTTTCCTACATGATAAAAATATAAATTATGACAAGAAGATGACTATGAATTATCACTATTGACCTCTCAAGAAGCTCTACTTAGTATGGATAGGGGTATAGGACTTCATTTATGCATTGCACAAGTGGACTTTAAGGGTGGTTATGGTGTGATTCCTTTATGCTATGAAGACTTATGATTTATGCATGTTAGTTGGATTGTTGCTATGATTGACTTTCCTTAATATGAGTTGATGAACATGAAAGCTTCCTTATCTATGAGTATTGACCATGATGAGGTTCACAAATGATATATATGACTATGGTGGCCTAAAAATAATACTTGGTGTGGGTTGTATTATGGGATGCCATTCAGACATTGCACAAGTATAACTTAGGGTTACCTAAGAAAGGGTTAAACTATGATGAATATGCTTGTGACTTGTGTTTTACACTAAATGTGCATAATGATTCTCTAACTTGACAAATGCATGCTTTTCAACTAAAATGTCCTTTTTAGCATGTTTCAATGATTCTTATGCATGGACATCATACTTAGTACATTTTTGTGGTAACCAATATTTCTTCTACATTTTCTCCCAAATGTAGGTTTCGGGCATTGAGGTGTTCTACTCTTGAGACAAGCTTGGACAGTCTTTTCCTAATTCTTGTTGTGAGTCCTCAGGTATCCGAGGATGAGTAATATGTTCATGTTTCTTTTATTTCATTTGTATTATACTTTCATTTTTCAATTGTAAGGGCTGTGACCCTCCTTTTGAGAATTCGATTGTATGAGATGGCTTGTGGAGACTATGTCTAGATTTCGTTCCCATTTATGATAAGACTTTGATCGTAAGAAATTTTTTAATTCCGCATAATTTCTAGTGTTTTATGTTATGATGATGCTAAGGGCTTGTATGAGACCCCTTCGGGATGAAGTATGCCGTGTTACTTCTAGGGGTTACCCTTGGGATGTGACAAAATTGGTAATCAGAGCACAAGGTTTAAAGTGATTCTAGGATTATGTCTCACAAGCCATGTCGAGTAGAGTCTTATTTATTAGTGTGAAATGCGCCATATTTATGAATGAGTGACTATAAGTTGTTTAGGAAATTTGACTTCTTTCATCATTCTTTAGTCGTGCCTTAGAGTTTTTACTCTATAAAGTCCTTTTCCTAACCATTCTTTAATGTCTACAGAATATGACTACAAGAAGGGAAAATGCAAGAAGAAGGGAAGAGGAGATCATGAATGAGGGAGTTCCTCCCCAAGCTCCCCAAGATCCTGAAGTTCCTCAAGCTACTATCGATGAAGGGGCTATGACTAATGTGAAAATAAGGTCAGCTCTTCAAGTATTGACTTAAGTTGTGACAACTCAAGCTTAATCCATGACAGCTCAAGCTCAAGATATGATGGCTCAAGCCAATAGGGATACTAGGGGTCATGTAAATCCCAATGTGAGTATGGTCGCTTCAAGGATAGGGGACTTTACTAGAATGAATCCTCCCAAATTCCATGGCTCCAAGGTGGAGGAAAATCCATAAGGGTTTATTGATGAAATCTATAAGGTACTTGATGCTATGGGGGTGACTCCACAAGAAAAGGTGGAATTAGCCGCCTACCAATTGAAAGATGTGGCACAAACTTGGTATGATCAATGGAAAGGTGAAAGGCCCGTAGGAGCGGGTTCGGTAGATTGGGAATTGTTCAAGTCCGTCTTCCTTGATAGATTCTTTCCCATAAAGTTGAGGGAACATAAAATGAAAGAATTTATCAACCTTCATCAAGGAGGTATGAGTGTGAAAGAATATGCCCTTCAGTTCACTCAATTTTTCGAATATGCTCCAACATTGTGGCAGACTCTAGGGCCAAGATGAATAAATTTGTTATGGGGATATCCGACTTGGTAGTCCATGAATGTCGTTCGGCAATTCTTATCACAAGTATGGAAATTTCACGTCTCATGGTTCATGCCGAACAAATTGAGGAGTAAAAGCTCAAGCAAGCAAATAGGGAAGTAAAGAGGGCTAGAACTGATGGTGGAAGTTTTCCAAGGGTAAGTTCGAGGTTCAAGGGCGACCAAGGTTCAAGAGAAAGTTCTCCAACCAAGGCTCCTCTAGTGCTCCAAGGGTCAACAAAGATAGAGTGTCTAACCCTAAGCCTCAAGGAGGCAATAGTGGTGGTTCTTCTATGGTGAGGTCTACATGTGCTAAGTGTGGTAAGAAACATGAGGGTAAGTGCCTTGTTGGCCCGGATGGTTTCTATGGGTGTGGGAAGAGTGGTCATATGATGAGAGATTGTCCCATGCTCAAGTTCCAAGGAAGAGAGAACAAGCAAACTCCTTCTAGTGGTTCCAATGCCGACGTTCCTAAAAAGAACCGCTTTTATGCTCTCCAAAACCGAGGTGATCAAGAAAATTCCCTGGATATAGTAAACACTATGTTAAAAGTTTTCCTTATTGATGTGTATGCATTGTTGGATCCCAGTGCAACTTTATCTTTTGTGACCCCTTATGTGGCTATGAGATTTGATGTTCATTCGGAAAAGTTATTAGAGCCTTTTTCGGTTTATATCCTGGTTGGTGACTCCATGGTGGCTAAGAGGGTGTATAGAAGATGTCCCATTTCCTTGTCCCATAGAGTTACTCTTGTTGACTTGGTAGAACTTGACATGTTAGATATTGATGTGATTCTTGGTATGGATTGGTTGCATGCATGTTATGCTTCTCTTGATTGTATAACTCGGGTGGTCAAATTTTGATTTCCGAATAAGCCTATTTTAGAGTGGAAGGATGGAAATTCAATGCCTAGAGGTCAATTTGTTTCTTGTATTAAAGCTAGAAAGATGATCTCAAAAGGGTGTGTTTAACTTATTGTTAGGGTAAAGGATGTAGAATTCGAAACCCCTCCTCTAGAATCGGTTTCGGTAGTGAATGAGTTTATAGAAGTTTTTCATGATGATTGCTCTGTATTTATCTCAAACGAGAAATAGATTTTGGTATTAACCTTATTTTGGGTCCGCAACCTATCTCCATTCCTCCTTATAGAATGGCTTCGGCAGAGTTGAAAGAGCAACTAAAGGATTTGCTTGACAAGGGTTTTATTCAACCAAGCATCTCTCCTTGGGGTGCTCCGGTATTGTTTGTTAGAAAGAAGGATGGGTATCTTAGAATGTGTATTGATTATCGCCAATTGAACAAGATGACCATTAAAAACAAGTATCCACTTCCTAGAATTGATGACTTATTTGACCAACTTCAAGGGGCTAGCTATTTCTCCAAGATTGATCTACGTTCGGGCTATCACAAATTAAGGGTGAGGGATGTTGATATTCCCAAGATGGATTTCCAAACTAGGTATGGGTACTATGAGTTCCTTATGATGTCATTTGGCCTAACTAATGGCCCGACGACATTTATGGACCTTATGAATAGGGTTTTCCAGCAATATCTTGACATGTTCGTCATTGTGTTAATTGACAATATCTTGATCTATTCTAGAAGTGAGAGTGACCATATGGACCATTTCAGAGTGGTGTTGTAAGTCCTCAAGGATCATCAATTATTCGCAAAGTTTCGTAAATGCGAGTTTTGGCTAAGGTCCGTGGCATTCCTAGGTCGCATTGTGTCAAGCAAGGGTATAGAGGTTGATCCAAAGAAAATAGACTCGGTCAAGAATTGGCCTAGACCTCTATCACCGACCGATAGTAGAAGCTTTTTGGGTCTAGCCGGCTACTATAGGAGGTTTGTGGAGGGATTTTCCCCTATTACTTCTCCCTTGATGACCTCGACTCAAAAGAAAGCTAAATTCATGTGGTTGGAAGTTTGTAAGAAGTGCTTTCAAGAATTGAAAGATAAGCTCACCTCTACTCCGGTTTTAACCTTATCGGAGGGTACCAGTGGTTTTGTTGTATATTATTACGCCTCAAAAGTGGGTTTAGGATGTGTCCTAATGAAACATGGGAAAGTAATTGCCTATGCCTCAAGGCAAGTCAAGGTACATGAGAAGTTTTATCCGACTCATGATCTCAAATTGGCGGCGACAGTGTTTGCTTTGAAATTATGGGGACATTACTTATATGGGTCCATGTGGATGTTTTCACCGATCAGAAAAGTCTCCAATATGTATTTAGCCAAAGGACTTAAATCTCTGACAAAGAAGATGGTTGGAACTTTTAAAGGATTATGACATGAGCGTCCTTTATCACCCCGACAAAGCTAACGTGGTAGCGGATGCCCTTAGTCTATTGTCCATGGGGAGTGGACTCACCTTGAAGATGAGAAGAAGGAGTTGGCCCGTGATGTTCATAGGTTGGCCCATTTGGGTGTCTAACTAGTAGATTCCCCTAAGGGTGGTTTCACGGTTCACAATGGGTCCGAATCATCCTTCGTAATGGATGCTAAGTGAAAGCAAGAACTTGATCCTATAATTGTTGAATTGAAAGAAGTGGTGCTAAAAAAGTCAGTAGAGGCTTTCTCCCAAGGGGGAGATGGTGTGCTTAGGTACCAAGGTCGATTATGTGTTCTGGATGTTGATAACTTAAGAGAGCAAATTTTTGACAAAGCTCATGGTTTGCGATATTCTATTCATCCGAGAGCCACCAAGATGTACCATGATCTACGGGAAGTCTATTGGTGGAATGGTATGAAGAAGGATATAGCGGGTTTTGTAGCCAAGTGTCCAAATTGTCAACAAGTTCAGGCCGAGCATCGAAAGCCGGGAGGCTTGTTCCAAGATATAGATCTTCCCACTTGGAAGTGGGAGGATGTGAATATGGATTTTGTTATGGGATTGCCTCGTACCCGAAGGCAACATGATTCCATTTGGGTCATTGTAGATAAGATGACAAAATCAGCCCATTTCATTCTTGTCAAGGTTTCCTTTTTGGTGGAGGACTATGCCAAATTGTAGATAAAAGAAATAGTGAAATTACATGGGGTTCCTTCATCAATTATTCTGATTGGGGTACTCATTTACTTCACACTTTTGGAAGGCATTCCAAAAAAAGACTTGGTACTAAGGTTAAGCTTAGCACGACTTTTCATCCCCAAACTGATGGTCAAGCAGAACGTACCATCCAAACCTTGGAGGATATACTGAGGGCATGTGTTATAGACTTTAAGGGTAATTGGGATGATCATCTTCCATTGATAGAGTTTGCCTACAGCAGTAGTTACCACATAAGTATTGACATGGCTCCTTTTGAAACCTTGTATGGTAGGAGATGTAGGTCTCTGATTGGTTGGTTTGAAGTTGGTGAAATTGCTCTTATTGGTCCTAAACTAGTTTATGAGGCTATTGCGAAGGTCCGGCTCATTAGAGAGAGGTTGGGGACGGCTCAAAGTCAGCAAAAGTCTTATGCCGATGTTAGGAGAAGGGATCTAGAATTTGAATTTAATAATTGGGTCTACTTAAAAATCTCACCTATGAAAGGTATGATGAGTTTGGTAAAAAGGGAAGCTTAGTCCCTGGTATATGGGCCCATATCAAATCTTGAGATATGTTGGGAAAGTGGCATATGAATTAGACTTACCAAATGAGTTAGCTTCGGTTCACCCGGGTTTTCATGTTTCCATGCTTACGAAATGCATTGGTGATCCGGTATCTATTATCCCCTTGGAGGGATTGGGGGTTGATGAGAGTTTATCCTATGAGGAAGTCCCGGTAGAAATATTGGATCAACAAGTTAAAAATTGAGAAATAAGGAAGTAGCTTCCGTAAAGGTTTTGTGGAGGAATCACTTAGTTGAGGGTGCTACATGGGATGCCGAGGCTGACATGATGTCCCGTTATCCTCATCTTTTTCCTTCTACTCCTATTCAAGCTTGAGGTAAGTAGTTCCCCTAGAATTCCTAGATTTGGGAGTCATGTATGGTATATGAGCTTTTTCATGATTTCCTTATGTTATGCATGTTCTTAATGAAAAGTTCATGTTTAGCGATAAAATGAGTTTTCATGATTTATGTGTTTCCTCATGTTGTTGTGCATTTAGTGTAAGTTACCTATTTGACTTCATGAGATGTGTTGATGAACATGCTTTATTATGTTTTGATGAGATGGCATATTGGCTCCATGATATGTGTGAGCATGATTTTGATGGAGAAGGTAGTTCCTCCTATGAACATGAGAAATGTTGAACTTCATGCATTTTGGGTTGGTAGATGTAGCTCCTACTTCCTTGTGTTGCATTGATTATGTCTTGAGATGGAGATGATGTTTCCTCCTTTGAATTGTGCATTATTTTATGTTGCATGTATGATGGGCTGCTAGTCATGAGTCTTTAATTCTGTAAGGTGTCTAAATCTTCATTCGAGGATGAATGTTCCCAAGGGGGAGATAATGTAACACTCCTGAAAATGGCAGGTTAAGCTAGAGCCTAAAAGTAAGGTTAAAAAAAAAATCATAAAATGACTCCCCGAATGTTAGTAGGTCATTTAGGGTTGAAATGAGGTTATTTGAGTCAAGGCCAAGGGGCAAGTGGCAAGGCAAAGGGGCCAAGCCAAAGCTAAAGGCCAAGGCTGCCACTAGCTTGAAGCACACTGCCCCACCTTCACGAGGGGAACCACGAATCGTGGTCATCACCACGACTCGTGAAGGGGCTCGTGGTCTTGCCTTGGCCATGGTAGAGTGGCCACCAAATGGCAAGGCTACTACCTCAACTCCACGAGAGGGACCACAACTCGTGGAGCCCCTCATGGGAATGCCTTGGGCTTGTGAGCCTAAGGCACCAAGTGCCTAGCCACTGTCCCAACCTTCACAGGCAGGACCACGGGTCGTGGTCCTCACCACGGCTTGTGAAGGTGATTGTGACACCTGGGTGTGGTATAAAAATAAGGGTCATTTAAGTCTTTTCCTTTTTAAGTCCAACTTAAGTGAGGTCGTTTTGGGTATTTTTAGGGGTACTATATAAGTCATTTTAAGTCCAAATTCACCCAAAACAATCCATTATACTTAAACACTCAAACCAAATAAAAAACTTCCTTTTCTCTCAATATTTCTCTCTCTAAACTCAAAGAAGAAGAAAGGAGCAATTGGAGCTAGGGTTTGTGGATTTCAAGGGTTCTTCCCCAAATTTCTTGGAGATTCTTAATAAAGGTATGGTTGCTTTTCATCTATGGGTAGTTTCCACCCATAAAGCCCCTTTAAAAATTAATTTCAAGATTTCAATTTCCCCAAAAACCTAGGGTTTCAATCTATGTCATGGGTCTCTTTCCAAAACGTTTTCAATTGTTTATTTATGGCTGATTATGGTTGGGTATGATGAATTATGATATGAATGAATGAGTTTTGTTGAAATATGATGAAAATTCCCCATAGACCCATGATTTGCCCTATATTGATAAATTATGAATGGATGATGTGGGTTGGTTGATATTGAAGTATGTCAATTGATTATGTTTATGTTGAATTAGATATTGAATCATGACATCCTTCTTATATTATGTAGTAATTATATATGTTTTGGTTGATTGTGATTCATGGACTTGATGGGCAAAGTTATAAGGGTTTGTACAACTTTATGAGAATTTATGTATGAGCTTATGATTCACTTAGAAAGTGAAGGTCCAATGATTATTGTGTAATTGTGGTATTGTTGCAAGATCATGCTTCCCCCCTACCCTTACACATGACTATGCAAGAAGCATGTATGTTTATGATAAGCTTGTTGTGGTGATTGAAAGGCCATTCTCATGAAACACTATGAACATGATGTGAAAGGTTTACTCACATAGTAATGATTCTAAGGTTGAAAGGCTAGTTCTCAACTATCGAAACTATGAGCTATCATGACATGATGTTGGTATGAGTTGTTAGAGCATTCCCCCATGATCATGAACTTAAATAAAGACTTAATGTGGACTTAAAGAGAATTATTCTTAGCACCGAGTAGATATGGTTATGATATGGAAGCTTTTACATTACTTAGTCCGGCTTTATAGATGGGTTCCTTATACGTTAGTTAGTCCGGGTTCCCAACACGATTATCTCATGAGATGGAAATCTTATACCTTAGTTAGTCCGAATTTCAAGAAGCAATCTCCCTATCCTTTAACTATGTGCCCACATAGGTCTTTAGCTAGTGGATCAACCTAAAAGCTAATACAAGTAGTTCTACCTTAGGCAAGTAGGACCTCTCTTTTTAGTGTGGGACATGGCACCTGGTTCCATGTAGCTCACATGGTCTATGTCAGTTAAGGCTATTTTCCCTACATGAAAAGGATATGAATTATGACAAGAACATGAATATGAATTATCACTATTGACCTCTTAAGAAGCTCTACTTAGTATGGATGGGGGTATGGGACTTCATTTATGCATTGCACAAGTGGACTTTAAGGGTGGTTGTGGTGTGATTCCTTTATGCTATGAAGACTTTTGATTTATGTATGTTAGTTGGATTGTTGCTATGGTTGACTTTCCTTAATATGAGTTGATGAACATGAAAGCTTCCTTATCTATGAGTACTGACCATGATGAGGTTCACAAATGATATATATGACTATGGTGGCCTAAAAGGAATACTTAGTGTGGGTGGTATTATGGGATGCCATTCATACATTGCACAAGTATAACTTAGGGTTACCTAAGAAAGGGTTAAACTAATGATGAATATGCTTGTGACTTGTGTTTTACACTAAATGTGCATAATGATTCTCAAACTTGACAAATGCATGCTTTTAAACTAAAATGTCCTTTTAGCATGCTTCAATGATTTTTATGCATGGCTATTATACTTTGTACATTTTTGTGCTAACCCATATTTCTTCTACATTTTCGCTAAAGCGTAGGTTCCGGGCATTGAAGTGTTCTTCTCTTGAGACAAGTTTGGCTAGTCTTTTCCCCAAAGCTTGTGGTGAGTCCTCTTGGATTTGAGGACGAGTAATATGTTGATGTTTCTTTTCGTTCATTTTTATTAGACTTTCACTTTTCGATTGTAAGGGCTGTGACCCTCCTTTTGAGTCTTCGATTGTATGAGATGGCTTGTGGAGGCTATGTATAGATTTCTTTCCCATTTATGATAAGACTTCAATTTTAAGAAATTTTTTAATTCCCATCATTTCTAATGCTTTATGTTATGATTATGCTAAGGGCTTGTATGAGACCCCTTCGGTGTCAAGTACGCCGTGTTACTTCTAGGGGGTACCCTTGGGATGTGACACACGCATATAAAGGAAATCATGGAAACACATAAAACACACATGATTTCAAATCGTAAGGCAAACTAAGTGGAAATTCATTATCTCAAGCTAGAATAGGAGTAGTAAGGAAAAAAATAAGCCCCGGCCTCCCAAGTGTCACACTCAACTAGTTGATTCCTCCATAAAACCTTAACGGAAGCTATTTCCTTGTTTCTCAAGTTCTTAACTTGCCGATCCTAAATCTCAATCGAACCTTCTTCATATGAGAAACTCTCATCAACTCCCAACCCTTCTAGGGAAACTATGGATGTCGGATCTCCAACACATTTCTTAACATAGAGACGTAGAAAATGTGATGCACGGTTGCCAACTCATTTGGTTAATCTAACTCATAAGCAACCTTACCAACACCTCTCAAAATTCGATACGGGCCTACAAATCGGGGACTCAGCTTCCTTTTCTTACCAAACCTCATTACACCCTTCATGGGTGAGATTTTCAAGTAAACCCAATCGTTGACTTCAAACTCTAGGTCTCTCCTTCTCACATCGGTATAAGACATTTGTAGACTTTGGGTGATTCTCAACCTCTCTCTAATAAGTCGAACTTTCTCAAAAGCCTCATGAACTAACTCAAGCCCTATCATGGCAGCCTCACCCACCTCAAACCAACCGATAGGAGATCTACACCTCCTTCCATAAAGAGCCTCATATGGAGCCATATCAATACTTGAGTGATAGCTATTATTATAGGAAAATTCAATCAAAGGAAAATGGTCATCCCAATTTCCCTTGAAGTCGATTCACACAAGCCCTTAATATATCCTCCAAAGTTTGGATAGTGCGCTCCGCTTGCCCATCGATTTGTGGATGAAAAGTTGTTCTAAGCTTAACCTTAGTGCCCAGCCCCTTTTGGAATGACTTAAAAAAATGAGAAGTGAATTGGGTACCACGAATAATGGACAAAGGCACTCCATGTAGCCTTACCATCTCTCTCAAATACAACTTGGCATAGTCCTCCGCCAAATAAGAAGCCTTGACGGGAAAGAAATGTGCCAATTTCATCATCTGATCTACTACCACCCAAATAGAGACATGTTGTCACCGGGTGCGAGGCAAACCAACAATAAAGTCCATATTCAAGTCTTCCCACTTCTAAGTAGGAATGCTAATATCTTGAGACAAACCTCCCGGTTTCTGATGCTCAACCTTTACTTGTTGGCAATTTGAACATTTAGCCATAAATACCGCAATATCCTTCTTCATCCCATCCCACCAATAGACTTCCTATAAATCACGATACATCTTGGTGGCTCCCGGGTGAATGGAATACCACAAACTATGAGCTTCTGCCAAAATCTGTTCCTTCAAGGTATCCATATTTTGAACACATAAACGACCTTGGTATCTAAGTACCCCATCTTCCCCTTGGGAGAAAGCCTCAACGGATTTCTTAAGTACCGCCTCTTTCAATTCTACCGAAATTGGAGCAAGACCTTGCTTGGCTTTCACATCCGGCACAAAAGACGATTCGTAACCATTGTGAACCATAACACCACATTTGGTGGAGTCCACTAGTTCAACACCTAACCAAGCCAATCTTTGCACATCTTGTACCAACTCTTTCTTTTCTTCATCAACATAAGCCACACTACCCATAGATAACCGACTAAGGGCATCCGCCACCATATTAGCTTTGTTGGGGTGATAAAGAACACTCATGTCATAATCTCTCAATAACTTAAGCCACCTTCTTTGGCAAAGATTAAAATCTTTTTGATTAAATACATATTGCAAACTGTTGTGTCGGTGAACACATCAACATGAACTCCATACAAATAATTCCTCCAAATTTTTAGAGCAAATACGATCACCGCTAACTCAAGGTTGTGAGTGGGAAAATTCTTCTCATGGACTTTAAGTTGCCTTGATGCATAGGCAACAAATTTCCCATTTTGCATTAGGACATACCCTAGCCCAATTCTCAAGGCATCACAATAAACCACAAAACCATCCTTTCCTTCCGGTAAGGTCAACACTGGAGCGGAAGTAAGTCTATCTTTCAACTCATGGAAACTTTATTCACACGCTTCCGACCATATGAACTTAGCCTTTTTTTGAGTTAAGGTCATCAAAGGAGAGGCAATTGAAGAGAAACTGTAACGACCCAAGAGCACCGCCAAGTCGTAACATGCGCACTCGACCTCTCGGAGGTCTAATACAAGCCTCTTAGCATTCATTCATCGCATTTGGTTATAAAAATCGTAAGGAATTGAAACACTTTATAAAACAAATTCATAATACTCATAAAATCTTTCAAATGTAATGAAGTAGAATTTCTAAGTCTCATGTACCATCTTAGACATGAATAGAACATCTTAGGGACACGACCTTTTACAACAAAATATAAGTCTTATACAATGTCTATGTGGAAGTACAAGAAAGGTAGCAACTATGTCCTCGAATATATGAGGACATACCAAGCTTCTTGAGAAGAGTCGATATCCTAAGCTTCCTCAAAAGATCTTCTCACTTTCCACCACCTACACTTGTAACAATAGAGAAATATGGAATTAGTACAATAAGTACTAAGTATGATGACTATGCAAGAAAACATGCACAACAGACATTTTCAAGGAATGTGTGCTTTAGAGACCTTCTTTAACAAACCTTTACAACCACAAGCACAACCCCACATTTCAAGTCACCATTCACAAATAAAACTATATTCACTTCATTTACAACTCAATTAACACAAGTGTACAATACTTAAACAAGATAGCAAAGTAATTCCTTCATTACCATTTAAGCCTCTATCTCAAGTCACCCTAAGCCACACTTAAGTGAATAATGAAGTGACCGCCCATACAACCTCTTCATATACACCTAAGTGTTCCTAAGAGTTACCATAGACAAGGGTTTTATCATTACATTATAACATTCTAAGTAAACATTCTTTATAGACCATTTAAGAGACACACAGGCATATAGGGGACAATCACATAATTGCCCTAAGGCTTAGGGAGCTCACTTTAGTATATTCTGAGCCTACTCGTGCCATGTGTAGATACCATCCCATACTACTACCTACACGTTGTAGAACCTATCCAATACTAGAGTGCACATCCCATATGATGGAAATAGGCCTTAACTGACATAGACCACACTAGAAAGGTATGGAATCCAGAGTCTGTCCTACTCTTTGGAGGTTGTTCTACTTGCCAATGGTAGAACTAAAAGCAACCCATGTTGGCACATGGTTTAAGAGATGTCCAAGGATGTTCATTGTGCCTAATCTCATGCTCAACTTGGCCACCATCCTAACCACATCCACTCGGTGCTTAGCCTTGGTTTCCATAGAGTATTCAATCACATATGTACTAGAGAGGGTTCCTTTTCTAGTTCAACCAATTCATAGTACCTCTTCCCAAGAAAGGCCCCATTTCTTAGTCATAGCCAATCTAGGTTCATAAGGATAGCTCATTTGACTTTCTTAGATAAGGATTCTCATGCCTTTCTGGCTCCATCCATCTCTAAGTCTATCATTTCACTCAAGAAGGGAACATCACCCTAAGGCCCATCTTTCAAGGTTATACATTTACTTAGGAAAGCTAGACTCATGAAAAGGAACTGTGCTTAAGTCTACCAATTCAAGTCCTAGCCTAGAATTCCTCTTTTAGCATTTATAAGAAGAGCTCCATTACTAAGTCATAGCCCAACCAAGCATTCATATACAATCAAGCTTTCATGACACAAGACAAGATACTCAAGTCTAACATATGAGCTACAACGTCATCTTATAAAGACTCATCATAGTCCATCATTACCGCATATCACTATTTCAAGAGAAATATGCCTTCATATTAGCATAATAACACTTTATACAATATCACATTAATACCATTTGAACATCTTCACATCATAGCTTCACACAAACTTTACATATAACTTCATATATGACTTTACATATAGCCTCATATATGTATAATAACACATCAATATAATAACACTCACATAATTCCCTTCATGGCCTCAATTCACAATAACACAATATTCTTACATTATACAACAACTTCACCAATGCCTTCATTGCTACAATTCACCATAATACCACACAAGAATAAGATATAACACTTCCACCAAAGGTGGATTCAATCTACCAACAACAATCAACTCAATAAAGAGAGTTCAAGCTTTCTTACCATAATCCAAAGCCATAGCCAAAATCACCAAAATCCAAGGAATCACCAATACTTCACCCATAAGGCTTACCATCATAATTCATCCATTATCATCAATTAATCATAAATAAACATTAAACAACACAAGAGATATCAATACAATTCACTTTACACATAGTTCCATCAACTTTGAATTTATAGAAATAGACCCACTTCATAGCAAATTTTAGGGTTTTGTAGAAGACAAGAGTTCATGGAGTATTTCATTCAAAAATGACAAACAAACATCAATTAACCCATATCCCAATGTTTCAAATCACTTTTATGCAAGAACCCTTGATAGAATTCAAAAACAAGCTTTTAGTCACTTTTTGAAAACATTGTAAAATCCTTCGAAATTGAATCAAGAGCCACCATACCTCACTTGATGAAATCTCAAAAAAAATTGTTGGAAGAAACCCTCAATTTGAAACCCTAGCTCTCCACCTTCTTCTTCCTTGAACTTGAGAGAACCTTAGAGAGAGAAAGAACTTTAGGGTTTTGATTTGGAAGAATGAATTCTAAATACAATATACAAGTTTAAATACCTTTAAAATACTTAAAAACACTTAAAAACACTTAAAAACAATAACCCACAGTACCCAAACTACCCCTGACTTAGTTGGACCTTTTTAAACAAGTCAAATTTAAGTTTTAGTTTCGCAGATTTCATCGGGGCACAGGTTCGCGACGCGAAGGTGTTCCCGCAAGTTTTTGGAAATTAAATTTCGAGACAGAAGAGTCTGTGATACGTCCGCGACACGGACCAACCATTTGGCCCTTGGTGGAGCTAGTCCGCGATGCGAACATGCTCCCTCCATGGGCATTTTTCAAGCTTGCTTGGCCAAGGGTTGGGGTCCTCCTCGGGGACCCTTATGGTGGTCCCGGGGAGTCGTATCCGAATGTTTTGACCCTAAAAACATTTATTAAGACTATAGGGTCACCTCCACTGATTTTAGACTCCAAACAACACATAAAAACATGAACAACATACTAGAACACACCAACACGTAAAAGACTAGTTTCCGAACGTCTTGGTCGTCCCTTGATGTTTGACTTCCAAACTCTTTAAAATGGACTAAAAAGGCTATTCTTCATTATTTTAATCAAGTTATTAATGAATATAACCCATGTGAGGCTCTACTTTATCCTACTTCATTTTGAGGGGCGTTACAGAAACCTTCGACAAACCTTCTATAATAACTGGCTAAACCCAAAAAGCTTCTAATATCCTAATGAGTAAGAGGTCTAGGACAATTTTTGACCGCATCCATCTTCTTAGGATCTAGCTCAATAGCCGTACTTGACACAACATGACCAAGGAAATCTATGAACCTTAACCAAAATTCACATTGGCTAAACTTTGCAAAAAGGTGTTGGTTCTTGAGGATTTGTAGTACGATCGTCAAATGATCAATATGCTCATTCTCACTTCTTGAATAGATCAAAATGTCATCGATAAACACTATCACAAACATATCAAGATATTATCTAAACACTCGATTCATCAAGTCCATAAACGCCGCTAGAGCATTAGTCAAACTAAATGACATCAGGAAAAACTCATAATGACCATATCGGGTTCTAAAAGCTATTTTTCAAATATCTTCTTCTTTCACCCTCGATTGGTGATAAAACGATCAGCGATCAATCTTAGAGAAATAACCTGCCCCTTGAAGTTGGTCAAATAAATCATCTATTCTTGGGAGAGGATACTTGTTCTTAATGGTCACCTTGTTCAATTGTCAATAATCAATATACGTACGAAGGGACCCATCTTTATTTTTAACAAACAAAACTAGAGCACCCCACAGAGAGATACTTGGCTGGATGAAACCCTTATCCAAAAAATCTCTCAACTATTCTTTCAACTCCTTAAGTTCCGCCGGAGCCATTCTATAAAGAGGAATAGAAATATGTTGCGTATCCGGGAGAAGGTCAATACCGAAGTCTATTTCCTTTTTGGGAGGAATACAGGTGAAATATCAGGAAATACTTCTGGAAAATCATTCACGATGGGGACCGACTCAAGACCAGGGGTTTCGAAATTCACATCCCTCACCCTAACTAGATGGTACAAGCAACCCTTAGAAATCATCTTTCTAGCTTTAAGACAAGAGATAAACTAACTCATAGGCATATAATTTCCCCCCTTCCACTCTAAGATATGCTCATTTTAAAACTAAAATTTGATTACCTGAGTTCTACAATCAATAGAAGCATAACAAGAGTGCAACTAATCCATACTAAGGATAACATCAAAGTGTAACATACAAGCTCGACCAAGTCAACAAGAGTAATTCTATGGGAAAAGGAGACTAGACATCTTCTATAGACCCTCTTAGCTACCATAGAATCACCAACATGGGTAGATACATAAAAAATGTTCTAATAACATATTGGGGAGCACATCAAACCTCATGGCCACATAAGGTGTCACAAAGGAAAAAGTGGGTCCGGGATCAAGTAAGGTATATACATCTATTTGAAAACTTTTAACACATTGGTCACCACATCCAGGGAGCTCTCTTGATCACCTCTAGTTTGGACAGTATAAGATTGGTTTTGCTTAGGAGCATTTGCACCCGAACCACTTGGACCGGATGAAGGGTAGGGTTGAGCCCTACGACGAGTATCTCCCTCATTCTTATCAATCAAAGAACAATTCCTTATCTTGTGATCCATTGCTTTACACACCCAAAGCAAGCATTGGAACCCGCTAGACACTTACGTTCATGGTTCCTTCCACATTTAGCACAAGAAGGCATCAAAGACCTATTACCATATCCTTGAGGTTTAGGGTTGTACACCTTTTTATTGTTAGAACTTGGAGGAGAATTAGAAGAACCTTGCCCGGAGAACTTTTCCGAAACCTTGAACGACTCCGTCCACTGAACCTAAAATGTGAAAAGTTACAATCATCCTTTCTTTCCCTCTTTGGCTCTCTAGATCTTTCCTTAAGCTCTTCCTCTTCAATCTGTTGGGCATGCACCATAAAGCAAGAAATGTCGATGTCATAGACAACCATAGTGGTGTAGAACTCTTTAACTACCATGTCGGACACACCCGACACAAACTTACTCATCTTAGCCCTATGATCCACCGCAATAGAAGGAGCATATTTGGACGATTGAGTGAACCTCAAAGCATATTCCCTCACACTCATATTTCCTTGCCCAAGGTTAATAAACTCAAGCACCTTGGCCTCTCTCATCTCAAGAGGGAAGAATATATCAAGAAAACCACTTTTAAACCTTTCCCATTCTATGGGACCCACTTCTACTTGCCTTGCTTCTTCCCATTGGTTGAAACAAATCTGAGCAATCCCGTTGAGTTGATAAGCGGCCAATTCTGCTTTCTATACTAGAGTCACTCCCATAATAGTAAGTATCTTATAGACCTCATCAATAAACTCTTGAGGATCTTCCTCAACTTTGGAGCCATAAAATTCCAGAGGGTTCATCCTTGTAAAGTCCCTCACTATTGCCGCCACCGAACCCACATTTGGGTTCACGGGGACTACCACCTCTCTATTGGTTTGGGCCTTCGCGGCTTGATCCAACACTTGGAAAGCTGACATAAACTCCGCATTGGTTACATTCTCAGCCAAAGGATCAATCGAAGCTTGAAGAGAAGCTTGGAGAGGAACTTCTTGACCTATATTGTCTCCCTCATTCCTTTGATCATTAGCCTTTCTAGTAGTCATATCTTGAAAACCATCAGGTAAGGATTAGAAGACAGACTTTATAGAGTTAAACTCCATGGCACGACTTAGAGAAATGAAGAAGTGAAGTTTCCTATGCATCTAGTAGCCTCTCATTCATAAATGTGGTTCGCTTCACACTTATGAACAAGATTCTACTTGACGTGGTTTGAGACATCCTAGAACCATTCTTAACCTTGTGCTCTGATTACCAAATTTGTCATGACCTAGGGGTACCCAGTAGATGTAACAAGCCATACAAGACCCCGAGAGGCCTCATACAAGCCACTTAGTATATTATAACATAAATTAATAGAAAATGGTGCAGAAATTTAAAATATTTTCAATACAATCAAAGTCTTTATAAAATGAGCGAAAGTCTAATACAATTGTCTCAAACCATCTAATCAACATGAATAAATCTTGGGACACAACCCATACAATAGTCCAAATATAAAAGAAATGCATAAAGGAAAGTGCTGGTCAAATCCTCAAATGCTATGAGGACTCACCAAATCTTCACTCCTTGATCAACTATGAACCTAGCCACGAGTGTGAGAACCAATGTCGCCGGACCCTACATTTTTATAAGAAATGTAGGCAAGAGTATACGTTAGTACAAATATGTACTAAATATGATGGCTAGCATAAACAACATAAACACAATGGTTAGTCAATATAAACCATAAGCATAATCAAGCACATAAGTCATCTACATAATAAAGAAGGAATACTTCACAAGCAATCTCTACTTAACCTTAATCAAGACTTGGGTCATCCGCCTCTAGTCATGCTTACATTATGGAAGGAATATCAAGCAACACTCTAAGCTAATCATCTTCATAACATAGTCACATTATTCATACTTACTTTTGAAGACATGGGGATTCACCTCTTTGCCTAACTTATAAAGGCTAATAGGTATTCACCTCTTGCCTTACTTACCTTAAGATCATGGGTACTTGCCTCCACAATCACATCATATGACACGGGTACTAGCCTCCACATCATTTCATAAGGATCATGGGTACTCGCCTCCATGGCCATTCTTCATATTAGGAACACGGGGAATCACCTCTTGTTCAATTCCAAGGAGTATGGGAAATCACCTCATATCCTTTTCATATGGAGGTCAAGGATAGTCGCCTCTACCCTCATCATTTACATAATCTTTTAGTTTAGATTCATTTTAGGTGATTAATTCTTTCAATCTAGAATCATTCACGTGAGTAAACCTTTCACATTCATATAATCATGCTTAGCAAATTCATTGTGGGAAGTATCCCTTACATATTGCAACATCAACAATTAACAATTCATAGTCTAAGCCCTACTCTCAAGGTACTACATCTCATGATCATCATCTATGCTTTCCTCTTCAGCAATTAACATCGTATTCATCATATATGCTTCAATCTCAAGCAATTCTAATCATAATTCATCAATACTATAAAGAGATATCTAAATCCATAAAGTTTCCCTTTAAGGCATCAACCCTACTTTATCAATTCTAGGTTAAAATCATGAAATAGGCATGGGTACATGTGATTTTATCCTAAAAACATGTAATCCTATCAGTTTAATAAAAAAAATCATAATCAACTTGGATCAACATTCATCATATCCCACAATATTGGAAGAAACCCTAACTAGAATTGAGGAATCCTTCTTCAAATTGGGGGAATTCTAGGGGACTCCATGGGAGGAAGGATCCCAAGGATGAAAAGCCATCATACCTTAGTCACAAAGCCCACAAAACCTTGAAGATTGGGAGACTTGACCTTGACCTAGCTTCAATCTCTTTCTTTTTCTTCAACCTTCTAGAGAGAGAATATTTGAGAGAGAGTTTGGGGTTTTCTTTTGGGTTTTGAGAGAATGACTTGAATGGGGGATTTGGGGGTTAAAAATACTTATATAGGTGTTCTAGACTTGGTAAAAATGACACCACATTGATTTAATTAAAGCTAGAAAAGTCCCTTAAGTCCCTAAAAGTAAATCCCAGCCAAGACCCATGAAATCCCAACTGACGGACCATGGATGGACCTACGATTTGTCCTGCACTGTCGTGGTCCCGTGTCAGAGAATTTTGACCAATCAATAGCCATTGGACCATGGGGCATGGTTCCACCTAAGGTCCGTAGGTGCCAGCGTGGTCCATGTCTGGATATTTTCTAAGAGGTCAATCCAAGGACCCACCTACGGTCCGTGGCCCACACCACGGGCCATGGTTGGCCCATCGTGGATGACACTTGGAAGGTCTGGAAAACTGCTATTTTACCTCTTTTTTATTCGGGGTGTTACAAAAATATAATATAAAGTTGAAATAATAAAACATAACTCACAATTTGAGAAGTCTATTATAATGACATCAAAATAGTGTTGTGTGAATCTGATAAGGTTATATAATGATATCAAAATATTGATGTGTTGCTTCAACATAATGATAACTTGTTGCAATGTTTGAAATTTTGAAGTAGACACCAAAAAATCAAATTTTGATTTTTTTCTTAAATAAACAACATTAGATTTTGCAAAATGCAGAAGGTTTGGCTGTTTCAAATATATCAGATTATTCAATTATAAGAAAATTAAGATAGTGAAATTGAGAATGAAAAAGGTAACTATATATGAGAATAATAACGTGGGTTCATATTAGTTGTCATGATTTAAATGAGACAACAAAATAGGCATTTGATAATTATGTCTTGAATTTTTCCTTTGTATATTTTAGGAAACTCATAATCCATATTGGTGTAGGAGAACCTCTGTCCTGATAGATTTGGAAACAAATATATTGTCCTTCTAGGATTGGGAGAACCTTTTCCATATAGGTTTGAGTCTATTTGGGATCTATATATAGGGGATGTAGTTGGGGATTCTACAAAATCATACACTTCTTCTTTTCTTTCATATTCAAAAACTATCTCTACTTTTTCTTGGAGGATTAGGCCTAGCGGACCTCACTAATATGTTGATATGCCCAAATTACACCTCCCAAGAGAAGTATAAAGCGGTCATTGTTTCAATATAGAACCTAACAAAGGTTAGGGTCAATCCCAAGTTGAATATGGTTTGGACTCAATTTAATTGCTATTATTTGTACTCTTAGTTTATTATTTCCGAAGGGGGGGGGGGATTGTGTAACAAAAGTAGTTTTATATTGATACACCCAAATTACACCTCCCAAAAGAAGTATAAAGTGATTGTTTTCCAAATAAAGATCCATGAGGAATAAGGTTCAAACATAACTCAATTGTTATTATTTATACTCTTAGTTGTATTATTTCCTTAAAAAAAGGGTTTGGTATAGAAAGTAATTGATTATATGATATCAAGTATCAAGTAGAAAAGTAACAATCTAACTTGTTATAACTCAATATAAGAAGAAACTAGGGTGTTAGTGTTTCCCAAAAATCTTTAATTCAGGAGAACCCTATAGTAGTAACCTTGTCTAGTGTGTAGAATGCAAGATCGGTAGGTTATTTATTACCTGAGTGGATGGTTGCCTAAGTATATGAATTTAACCACGCAATTTGGTCAGTCTATGGGTGTATGCTTTACTAACCCATACGATTGATCTCAAATTAGCTATCCCTAGGTAAATTCAAGCTATTAGATGGGGTTGATAGCCACAAATATTCGTTGTGTAATCCCCTTTGCCATTCGTTACCCCATTGTTAGGAAAGTAGGAATAAGGTGAGTTCTAGTGTAGGCCTCTATTAAAAAGCAATCAAATCAAAGGGAAAAATAATACATGCATGCACACCAATCAAGAATTACCATTTATTAGGTCTACATCGTTAATTCATAGCTAGTTCTCATGTTTTTCCCCTCAAGGCTATAGATCACATTCAATCAACCAATCTTGAATCACTACATTAGATATAGATGGAAGCATGAATCAAATAACTAAACTACTACAAGTGCTAACTCATAGTTACTACAATTCACTCAATTCACAAGTCACAAACTAAGGTTATGGGGAATACATGGATTCATTGGGAATTTTCTCATAAATTCAATAATAATAAACAATTCAATAATAATATTTCCTAATTAAATCAA
Source organism: Solanum commersonii (assembly GCA_029007595.1). Taxonomy (NCBI): domain Eukaryota; kingdom Viridiplantae; phylum Streptophyta; class Magnoliopsida; order Solanales; family Solanaceae; genus Solanum; species Solanum commersonii. The sequence continues at coordinate 106,859 of JAJTWQ010000195.1, forward strand.
TGAAAATGTTTTAAGAAAGAATCCATGGCTTATAATGAAAATCCTAGGTTTTGGAGACTTTACTACTTTGAAATTGAGAGATTTAGGGCATCATGGATGAAAAACTAACCATGAATAAAAACCACCATACCTTAATTGAATATTCCTCACTAGATTGGGTGGAAAAGTTGAGTTCTTGCGCCTTAAGCCTTGACTTCTTCTTCTTCTTCTTCAATGGAGTTTTTAGAGAAAAGATTTTTGGAGAGGGTTAAGTTGGTTATGACTTTGAGTTAGGGAGTTATGAGGTAATGAGTTAGTTAATATCTTAAAAAGTCTTGAATAGGTCTAATTAATCAATATAAAACAACTTCACTTCATTATAACTAACCTAGGAATTTACCAAACTAACCCCCACTTGGCCGAGACTTGGCATCTTATAGGTGTGACCCACGAATCGTGGGTGGGACCATGGCCCGTGCTGGTGAACCATGGGTCAAGGGTCTGCAACTTGTTTTTGAGGGCTTGGCCACGACTCCCAACTACGGGGCATGGGTGGACCTATGGGGCGTAGGTCCCCTCATGGGTCATTGCCCAGGCAACTTTTCTAGGCTTTTCCTCAAGGACCCATGGTTGGTCCTTGGGGTTTAGGCCTTAACTTCCCAACAAGTAAACATGAGCTTTAAGGTACGGGGAGGTATTTTTAAGGCTCTAATTCTAACGTCAATCTTTAACTTAGCCTACTAGTTTAGGTTAGTCACTAGTTTAGTTTACAAGTTTCTGGGTTGTTACAATATCTCCCCCCTTGGGAACATTCATCCTCGAATAATGATCTAGACACCAAACTCATTTAAAGACTCAAGATATAGACACCAAACTCATCAATAAAATGCACAATTCTAAGAAGCACTTTTACATTCAAAGCAATCTAATTGAATACACATAAGTCTCAAACATATAGCTAGTTCTTATGTTTTTCCCCTCAAGGCTATAGATCACATTCAATCAACCAATCTTGAATCACTACATTAGATATAGATGGAAGCATGAATCAAATAACTAAACTACTACAAGTGCTAATTCATAGTTACTACAATTCACTCAATTCACAAGTCACAAACTAGGGTTATGGGGAATACATGGATTCATCGGGGATTTTCTCATAAATTTAATAATAATAAACAATTCAATCATAATATATCCTAATTAAATCAAAGAAAATATTTTATAAAAGAATCCATTGCTTAGAATGAAAACTCTAGGTTTTGGAGACTTTACTTCTTTGAAATTGAGAGATTTAGGGCATCATGGATGAAAAACTAACCATGAATCAAAACTACCATACTTAATTAAAGATTCCTCACTAGATTGGGTGGAAAAGTTGAGTTCTTGAGCCCTAAGCCTTGACTTCTTCTTTTTCTTCAATGGAGTTTTTAGAGAGAAGATTTTTGGAGAAAGTTAAGTTGGTTATGACTTTGAGTTAGATGTAACAAGGCGTACTCAACCCCGAAGGGGTTTCATACAAGCCCTTAGCATATCATAAAAATAAACTCATACAAATGATGCGGAATTAAAACTTTTTAAGATCGAAGTACTATCATAAAACCAAATGGAAGTCTAGACATTATCTCAGAAAGCCATCAAATACAATAGAGTATCAATTGGGTACAAGCCCTTTACAACATAGTCTCAAAAGGAAAAGTAGAAGAGACTAAAATTGAACAACTTCCGTCCTCGAATCACGAGGACTCACCAATAGTGCGGAGAGAATCAATCCAAGCTTTGCACAAAGGGAGAAGTATACCGCAACAACCGGGACCTACACTTATAGAAAAATGTAGAAAATATGGGTTACTACAAAAATGCACTAAGTGTGATAGACATGCATAAAATCCTTGAAAACATGCTAAAAGGGACATTTTGTTGAAACCATGCATTTTATCAAGTTTAAAAGTCACCATGCACATTTGTGTAGAAACATAAGTCAAACCATTTCATAAGCCAACCTAAGCTATACTTGTGCAATGCATAGATAAGATCCCATAATCCCATCTAATACTAAGTACCACTTTTTAGGTTACCATAATTATACATAGCATACTTGGACCTCATCATAATCAATAGTCATAGATAAGGATACATTTATGTTCATAAACTCATATCAATGAAAGTCACTCATAGAAACAATCCATACTAAGCATGCATAATTCATGTATCTTCATAGCATAAGAGAACCACACCACAACCACTCTTAAATTCTACTTGTGTAATGCATGAATGAAGCCCCATACCCCCATTCACACTAAGTAGAAATTCTTAAGAAGCCATAGTTATAGTTCATGTTCATGTTCTTGTCGTAGTTCATATTCTTTTCATGTAGGGAAATATAGCCTTAACCGACATAGACCATATGAGCTACATGGAATCCGGTGTCATGCCCCCTCACCGAAAAGGGATTTCCTACTTTCCTAAGGTAGAACTCATGTTTGATAGCCAAGGTGGATCCACTAGCTATAGACCTATGTGGGAACATAGTTACATGATAAGGAGATTGCTTCTAGAAACTCAGACTAACTGACATAAAAGGTTTCCATCTCATGAGATAACTATATTGGAAAGCCGAACTAACTGACGTAAAAGCTTTCATCTCATTTTCATATTCAGTAGGTGCTAAGCATAATTCCCTTTAAATTCATGTTAAGTCTTTACTTAAGTTCATGGTCATGGAAAAATGCCCTAACACTCAAACCAACATGGTATCATGATAGCTCATAGATTCAATAGGTGAGAATAGCCTTTCAACCTTAGAATCATTAACATGTGAGGAAACCTTTCACATCATGTTCATAGTGTATTTATGAGAATAACCTTTCAATCAATACAACAAGATCATCATAGTCATAATAATTCATGTATAATAATGAGTAATGGTATAGGGTAGAATGACCTTTCAATCAATACCACAATTACACCATAATCATAGAACATCCATTCTCAAAGTAAATCTTGAAGCACATGCATAACTCTCATGTTCATGTACAATTCTCATAATTTACCCTTCAAGGATCATGAATCACATTCAACCCAACATCTAGAATTTCTACATTATATATAGGTAATAATATAATTCAATCAATTCAATTAATCTAAACAAGACCCATTTACATGCTTCTAGAATCAATCAACCCACATTAAGATCATAATTTTACAATATCGGGAATTCATGGGTTCTTGGGGAAGTTTCACCAAAATTCAATCATAAATCATCAATTCAATCATAACCCAACATAGTAAAACCATTATAAAACATTTTTAAAGAGAACCCATGTTACTCGAATGAAAACCCTCTTTTTGGGGAAATTGTAAGATTTGAAATAAAGCTTTGAAGGGGCTTCATGGGTGGAATCTACCCATGGATGAAAAATACCATACCTTGATGATAAATCTTCAATGAACTTGATGAAAAACCCTTGATTTCTTCCAGCCCAAGCTTCAATTTTATGCTTCTTCTTCTTGGGTTTTTAGAGAGAGACATATTGTGAGGAAGAAATTTTGATTTTGATTTGGGTTTTTGTGAAATTGATTTAGTTCGGGTTTTTAATGAATTAAAATACCTTATATAGTTATTTAAAAATAATATCAAATATACCCATTTTAATTGGACTAAAAAATAAAATTACAAAATTGCCCTTTTTTTTCCCATGTGGACTGCCTAAAAAAAACCTAAGGCAAGTACCACAAGGGGATTCACGGGCAGTGGACTGCTCCACTTGCCGTGGTCCTTCACATGGACTTGTGCCCTTGGATTTTGAAGCTAAGGCATTTGTCCATGAGGGCTCCCACGGGTAGTGAACTTGTCCACGTGCCGTCAACCCTAGCGTGGACTGCCTCTAGCACAAAATTGCTAAGGCATTGTTCATGAGAGGGGCTTCACGTGTAGTGGAGTCTTCCACCTTTCGTGAACCCTCAAGTGAACTGCCTTCTTGCCTAAAAATGGCTAAGGCAGAGTTCACGAGGGATTTTAAGGGCAGTGAAGGCCTTCACACTCTGTAAAGCCTCACATGAACTATGCATTTTGCCCACACTGCTAATGCAAAGTTCAATGGTGCTTGTACAGGCAGTGATGCCTTTCACCTTCCTTGAACTCTCACTTGAACTTATACTTGGTCAAATTTTGGGGGCTAATTTAGGGTCCTCCTCAGGGACCCTTGGTTGGTCCTTAGGGGGTCGTACCTTGACGTTTAGCCCCTAAAGACATTTATTCTAAGTACTGGGAGTTATTGTACAACTCTAAACCACACATAAATTCTAAAACTCTTACGTAAGGCTCTAGTTTTACCTATTAAATTTTTGGGTGTTACATGCCTGAATTGGTGGCATCGGAGGAACCTGCTCAACAATTGAAGGTGAAGGTGGAGGAGGAGTAGGTGGTACTGGGATGTTGGCTGGATCATTCATAGCCTTGGAGCGTAGCTCTACTCTCGTAATCTGGAGAGTCTGATCGTCTTTTGGCTAAGATGTAAAGACTGGTGAACTATCATCCGAGTGGCCCTCACTTTCAAAGGTAATAAGGTGGGTGGTATAGATACCCTCGCTGTCGTAGCTCTCCACTGCGTGTGTTGCCATTACGGGCTCCTTCCCGTTTCCATTTCCCCCTTTTGGAGGAAGTTTCACTTGTGTATTCGGGATGGTGCAGCCACCTCGTTTATGACAGTGCCTGTAGCTCGCTTACGGGTGATTGGTTTCTTCCCGATACTTTAGGCCTAGCCATTCCTACAAAATAAAACCAAATACATTAGACTTAACTTGAAAAATTTCAAAGTTATAAAGTTGTGCAGGAAAACTCACTGAGTGGTTCGGCGAGTCGCCGAACCCATTTGGCGAGCCAAGTCGGGCTCGCCGAACCCATTTAGCGAGCTAAGTCAGGCTCGCCAAAAGTTCCAGAAAAAAATACTCAGAAATAAGCACAAGTCGGCGATGTCTAGGGCCTTTCGGTGGATCACTGAAACCATTCGGCGAACTAAAAGTAGCTCGCCAAATGTTACAAAATATTTTTGAAAAATTGAGGTGCAGAAGGTCGATCAAAAGGGGCATTTAGTGAGCTCAGGTGTATTGCCTAATCTTAAAGAATAAATTCCACAATTATGAAGGATATAAAGGCGATCCATGGGTCATTAGGTGAACCACTGAACCGCTCGACGAGCTCAACCCAGCTCGCCGAACAATCCATCGTGCCAGATTTTGACCCCAACCTTCAAATTCTAACCTGTAGCCCAAGAGAACAAAATTAAGAACTTTTTCTATGCAATTAAACCCATACCCATACTACCCATGACCTCGGGGTACTCAGACTTCCCCCGTTTCGGCCAAAATTATCCAATCAACCTTTTTTGCCTTTAAGAATGATGTCACCTGCTCTATCAGTGGGAAAATTAGATAATTGGCACAATTTGGGTTACTTAGACATCACCCACACTTGACTCAACAATGAAACCAACACAACACAAAATTTGAATCATACAAAAATATGGGATTTCATAAATATGAGCCAACAAACACAATTTGGGATCTCATAGACACAAACCAACAATAAACATTTCAAATAATCACTAATATTACGCAAACAACACAATAGTACAATGATCATGCATTCAAGACTACGTATAATTAATGATGGGGTTCGGAAAACTAACCTTAATAAAAGATAACACAAAGTAGATTTAAGTGAAAATGATAAAAATCGACCCTTGAGCAATTGATCCAACATGAAAATACACGAAGAACTAGTACAAAAATATAAAAATATGCAGTTTTGAAAGTATAGAAGTTGAAAAGTATGAAATGAGGGAGGTTTTGAATTTAAAAATGGTTTTGGCCTTTCGACCCTTTCGTTCGCGAGCCAGTCGGCGACGCTAACTTATGTTCAAGTGAATCATAGGTAAAGACATTTACGAATAAAAACATACTTCAAATTTAGGGTGATAGAAGTGTCAATTAACAGAGGGGTTTTGATTGTAATTATCAACTACAACAGCAGCAAATAGAACTAATTAATCAAGTAAAGAGATGGGTTCTTAGGATGGGGCCTATAGACTTTTGCAGAAAGAGTTTTAAAAAGATTATAATTTTGTTTTACATACTTTTCTTGTTGTATAATTCAGATAGATAGAAGGGATGCGATTTGATTATAGGCTAATATAGACATGTGGGTGATTGTAACTATTAGTAAATAGTTGTAAATCAGTGAATAAGCTAGACTTAAGTGGGGAAAAACTCTCTCTCGAACAAACTACCCCGAATTAAGTTGGTTTCTCTCGAACACCAACAAGCAGCAATTAAGAGCAACCTACACTTTAGTCCATTCACTCTCTCGAGCTGAATGTGTGGAAAAGGGTTGAGGATTCACGCTCTCGAGCTGAACCCATGACAACCCAATACCGACAGACCATCAAATCAATAATCTTGGTTTTAAAACCTCTCTCTCGAGCAAGCCAGAAGCACGAAGGTAGAGTTGCATTTGCAACTACAACCCTTTAAATTAACCCACAATTACTTATTGAAATCACTTTTAAACAACAATTACATTAACAATTAACAATACCCACAAGCTAAATCAATCCATAATCACACCCCAAGAATTGGGGTTTTAGTCGGAAATCATAAAAACATAGAAATCGTTACCAAATTGTGATTCCATCAACTGGGTCAGATTTATTTCATCTTTACAAAGGTCCAAGTTGAAGAATCTCAAAGACCCACTTCCAACTTCTCAAAAATGGAAAACTTTAATTCTTCAAAGCTAAGGAAAAGTTTTGTCTCAATACTCAGAGTTCTAAAAACTCATACAAAAACTAGTTATGAAAAACTCTATTCTAAAACCTCTTCTTAAAATAAGAATTCAAAAAATGTATTTATAGTCGCCATAATTATGCTGCAAAGGGCCATTCAGCACAGTAAGTTAGGATCGCCAATCAACTCGGCAATCTGCTCTTTGGTCAGTTCTATTGCTTTTTTGCTTTGGCCTTCAGCATCTTTAAGTTATGTAACTTTGGGCGATCAAATCACTTCATCGCGGAACCGTTAGGGGACACGCTAACTTCTCTTTTCTCTCACTGACTTGATTTTCTCCTTTAAGGCTTGGCACACTGGAACTTTAGGTGAGGTAATAGTCACTCGGCGACTCGCCTAATCGATTAGGCAATCATTAGGCCTTCTTTTCTTTGTTCTTTCGGCTACCTTGTTCCTTTTTGCTCGTTAGTGTCCATGCTTTGTTCCTTAATCTAAATACCTGGAAATCAAGGATTTTACATCAGTTGTTGGCAATAAATAAGTATTTGAGGACACTAAATCTATATAAATAAAGTCCTTAATGAGTCCAAATCGTGGACTCATCAACACCCCCAACTTAAACTTTTGCTTGTCCTCAAGTAAAACTCAAGTTCAACAGTTCAAAAAGGATGTCTCAAACAGTGCTACACAAGACTCAATCATGAATGCACACAAAAAGACTCAAATTACTCATGCAAGGATCAATTGTGCACTTAAAGATTCAAGTTGTGACTCACCTTTATCAAAGATTCTCAAGTTCACAATACTTGTTTCAAATGCAAGTTCAAGCTCACAAAGGTACTCAAATGCCCTCACACGAAGAATGTATAGCTCCAAAATCACAATCAACACTCAAACTAAAGAAGATGAACACATACATGACTCCACCCATAGGTTTGCCCTTATTTTCCAATCAACACTTGTTTCTGCTCACTCAAGATCAAAAAGGTCTTTTCAACGCTTGAACGGGGCTGAGTGTAAAGTATGGTAATTTAGGCTCAGTGACTTCTATACTCATGAAATGTGGTGTGAACAACACTTTATTTCCTTTTCTTAATCATTGTCATTTATGCTCATAGGTCACCCTATTATTCACTTTCCATGGAATACCGGACACCCCATTTTCTTTGCACTTTCACAAACTTTATTTCAAACGTTTTCATTCTTTTTCTTTTTCTTTCTTTTTTTGTTTTTCTCTCTCTTTTTTTTGTATGGAGGGGTTCCATCTTTCTCAAAACCATGGGTCAAGGGGACTTTTTTGCATTTCTTGATTTACCCTTTTCTTTTCACCACACCCCCAACTTAGGCTTTTGGTTTAAGTTGGCTATTCAAACAAACCACAAATCATGAGGATTATGGGTAATGAATAAAAAAAGTCACAATTTTGCATCAAGTTTCTTCCAAGAAAAGGATAAGTCTCAAAGGGTATTTAAGCAAGGATCACACACTCACAAGGTAGGCCACAAAAAGAGGTATAATGTCAAATTGTTTCACACTCTTCAAAGTTGCCTAAGATCATTTCAAGAGATTGCATCACTTAGTCAACCGTACTAACGGGGTAAATTCTAGGTGTCATCAAACATGGTTCACGGTAAGCTCATCACACAAGGCATTGACACCAATGCCAAACAAGACTCCACACTTTTGCTAGTGTGCAATGTTCATCACAAGAGACTCAATTTGGTAATTGGCTAGTCACAATGAGATGCACAAAGTTCACATATTGCCTATGCAACTTCATTTGGCCTCATCATAGCCGCACATTCATTTTTGTTCGATTAAGAGCACTATTTAAGTCATCGGTATTAATCAAGATCGATACTCAAATTTGCAAGAGAACAGCCACATTCAAACACAAATAAGAGGTGGCACAAAAAATTGGTGGGGTCAAAAATCATTTACAACTAAAGCAAGGAGCCACAAGCTCAATCATCCACAAAAATAGTGCTTAACACAATATAAAGCTCAAAAACCTAATATATACAGAAAAACAGTCACACAAGGAGGTGGGCCTCACCCCACCACAAAACAGAAGTTATTTGTCCTCAAATGCAAATAATAAAATATCCAAAAGTCAAAAAAAGATAAGACAGAGAAGGAGGTAAAAAGGGACCCTGTCTAAACAGTCGCTCCATCTGTCTGGGCATCAGTGCCCGATGTAGTGCTCCGAACCTGGGCATCAGTACCCTGAGTCACATCAACAGAACTAGTAGGTCCACTAGGAGCTACTATGGACGTCTCTATTAGCGATGTCTGGATCACTGACTGTACAATCATCTCCTCAAGATCTAGCCAATCTCCATAAATGTTATGCCTCCAACTTATCAGTTGTTTTGCCATTCCTATGTATATCTCTGGTGGTAGCTGGAGGAATCTCATAAGTCTCAGGGGCATCCATATCATCCGCAGCCTCCAGTAGTGAAGTGCAGTCAGTAGACTTCAGATAGTTCACGTCCTTTCTCAGATTTGCAACATTAAATTTCAAAGTCGTCACCTAAAAACACTATCCATGTATGCTCTCACAAGCTATGACTCAAGCTGCTAAATCATTAACAGAATCTCGGATGGAGGTAAGTGCAGATAAAATGGCAGCCTCAAACATCCATGGCACATCGACCTCCAATCTGGTAGCTCTCACATCAGCTGAATGGGCCAGGTGCCCCATCTTCAGGATCATCACCTAGGTAATCTTGGTTGGCTAGGAGGAGGTAGAGGCACCCGGGGTCTGGGAAGAAGAAGAAGGAGCAGATGTACCTGAAGGCCTAGAGGCCGAAGTAGGAAAAGATACCTTTGCAGGTATAGAGTTGACATCAACCTTCAGAGAAGTATCTGTCGGAGCTGCTCTTCTTCTATCGACCTCCTCTTGTGTGTACTCGGCCTCAATGCGCTGAATGTTAGTGGAGAAAGACGAGGTAACCTCAATATATCTCGTATCATCCTAGGAAACTACAGCACGCCGGCACAAATCCGTGATCAACACTAGGAATGGTAGGGAAGTTTGCCTTTACTAAGCCCTCATGGCCATCTCTTTCTCAATAAGGAGTCCAAGGTTGATGCTTCTTCGGGATATGATCGACCCAAGGCAGGCCGCCTTGGGGTGGCAAAGAATAGACTCGTTCTGGGATGGCATGATGGTGTTTCTAATGAAGCCAAACCAGAACCGAGCAGCAATACTCAGATCCCTCTTCTCTATGGGGACCCCTGCCTCGATCCACCTCGGGGTGGTGTTAGAAATCAATGGAGCTAGCCAGCCCTTTAAGTCATCCAAGGAATGAGTAGCTGGCAAACCCTCATATGCCTCTATAGTTCTTAAGTCCCTGTTGGGTACGGTATTAATGTACTCGCTATTCCATTTAACTTCCTTACCCCGGACCATGACTAACTTAACCGGTCTGAACTCACTAGCCTTCTTCTTGCTCTTCGGAAACCAAGTTACCATACACTATATAGGGCTCCCGAACCTATAAAGAAATATAGGGGCCTCGGGGCTTGGTGAACTGCTCAAAACGGTGGAAGTAGAGGGTGTCCCTTACCCGGAGTATTTTCCCTCAAGGCCCTCTGTAGATAACAACTTATCCTCGAGGATAGTTCGCAATCCATCACCTTTAAATCTTTTAAGAAGCCTAGGAGGAGGTACTATTGGTGGCACTGGAGCTACAAAAGGTGCTGGAGCTGGTACTGAATCTGCTGGGGTGGAAACTGAAGCAACTCTAATTGAGTCAGGGCGAGATCTAGCTCGGATCTTAGCCCTTCAAGACTGTAATGGCTGGTCATCCTCAGGCTCAGATAAAGTAGCTCGTGAGTCATCATCCACTCTTTCAGATGTGGGCCTCTTGACTTTGTTCTGACTTCCCATTGGAGGCTCTGCTCTTCCCTTTTTGGGAGGATTTGATCCACCTTCATTGATTGTGATACCCTGTGCTCTTTTTTTCACGACCCGAGAGCACTCCCTAGTCGTAACATGGCATACTCGACCCCGAAAGGGTCTTATACAAGCCACATAGTCATTCATTGCATTCAATAATGAAAATAGTGCGGAATTTAAAACTTATTTAAATACGAAACATCAAAATACTCATTTAAACATCTTTCAAAGACTCAGCGGAAGACTAAGTCTCACATGGCCATCTTAACAATGTACTTGAAAACTAAAGTAGGGACATGACCCATAACAATAAAAAACACTTGAATTGTCTATTACATGAATAAAAAGGAAACTTCAAAAAGACACTTGTCCACAGTTAATGAGGGCATACCACTCTTAGCCTTGGAGAAAACTCGATCCAAGCTCTTCAATCTAGATGGAAGCAATCATTTGCCGGAACCTACACTTGTAGTTAAAAAGGTAGAAATATGGGTTAGCACACAAAAATGTACAAAGTATGATAACCATGCAAAAACGTGCTTTAAAAGGGACTTTTTGGTTAGAAACCATGCACTATGCCACTTTTTTAGAAACATAATGTACGATAGCACAAAAGACATACAAGAGAAGTAACAACATCATACAAGTCATAATATCACACCTTGACAATATCAACATAGAAACCTTTACCTTCACCTTAGACCTTCACTTTTAAATGACCCTTATGCTATACCTTGTGCAATGCATGGATGGCATCCCATACCACCATCCACATCAAGGCACCACAATAAGGCCACCAAGAGTGAACTTACCATTCCTTCCTTTTCACCTTTGCACAATATCCATACAAAATAGACATATTATTTCATAAGGCATGACAAGGGAAAATAACTCATAATATAACCCAAGTATAGCATACATATCATATTAAGCATTTAAGAGCCCACATTCTTTAATAACTTCATTTAGGACACATTCTTGTCATAGCCATTAGGATTTAGAGAAACTCACTATGACCCTCTCAAAGCCTAGTCGTGCAATGTATAGGTAACATCCCATACTACTACCTACACTTTGTAGAACCTATCAAGGAACCACAATGAAATCTCACATGATGGGAAGTAAGCATTAAACGACATAGACCATGCGAGCTTGTCATGGAATCCGGTGTCATAAGTCCCCACACCATAAAGAGGTGGTCTACTTGCCTAAGGAAGACCGGTTCATATAGCTTAGGTGGATCCACTAACTATACCTATGTGGGCACATAGTTTATGGGATAAGGTAGACTATCATTGAAACTCATGCCTAACTTTGGGGGAGTTTCCATCTAACCAAATCCACTCGGTGCTTAGCCTACATTCCCATAGAATAGTTCATTACTTTGACATTATCACATATGAGAGGTGCCATTGCCCAACCGACTCCAATTCATTCATTAACACATGAAAGGGTGCCTTAAGCCTACCGATTCAAGGTACATTTAGGAAAGCTCATTAACTCCTCTTGAAAGGGTGCCATAGGCCTACTTGTTCAAGGCTCATCATTAACCTTCATTAGTGGAAGGGTGCCCTAGGCCTACCATTCCCAAGGTTCATTATTAACATGTGTGTAAAGGTGCTACTAGCCTACCGATCCAAGGATTCAACAATCAACAATACACTCATTTATATAAGAAGAGGATGCATAAGCTCTACCAATTCGAGATATACCATATATTGAAGAACCATTCATATTCTATCATCAACATTCATAAGTGTCACATTGAGAAAGTAGTCTTTCAATAATAACACATTTACATTCAAAACATGATCACAATAGCTTCATTGAACTCTCATTCATACATACAATATCATGATAACACTTCAACTTATCATAATATGCCTTCAAGGCCATGATCAAAATGTACATAATAAGGAAACACCTCCACCTTTCAAGCGGATCAATTTACACAGGTAAGTAAATACCTCCACCTTTCAAGTGGATCAACAATTCATAAACAATTCTACTTTAACTTGTAATTAGGTCACAACTTGCCCCTTTCAAGTCCATGATTACAAAACATCAATACACCAACAATTTACCATAATTAAGACATATAATGATACAATCCAATAACCCAAAGAACTTAAGGCATATTTCAATCATAAGCTTTCATAATCATCAAACCTACTTCATAAAAGCACAATTTAGGAATTTAGAGTATTCATGGATTCATGGAGTATTTTCACCATAAATCATCAATTAAATACAAATACAATCATTATATGACATTAGAAACCATTTGAAATTATTTGGAAGAAGAACCTATGAGATTGAGTAAAACCCTTGGTTTTCATGAATTTGAAAAGTTTTGAAAACTTCTTTGAAATTGACTCTATGGTGAAGACTAATCCTAGATGAAGGATCACCATACCTTTTACTAAGATTTCCCCAAGAAATTTGATGAAGAAAGCTTTGAATCCAACCCTAGCTCCCACTTCTTCTTCTTCCTTGAGTTTTAGAGAGAAATATTGAGAGAGAAGAACTTTGGGGGTTTTGATTTGGGTCTTGGAGAAACAAGGAGTAAATGAAGTGTTTTAAGACTTAAAACTATTTATATTTATGATATAAACCATTTAAAATTAACATTAAAACAAAATTACTTAAAAACCCTTAATTTTGGCAGCCCCGTAAGGGACCAAGGGCACTTTAACGGTCCGTGAAGGAGGACCACGGCCCTTGGTGGTGCCCGTGGTCCTCTAAGAAGTAGCTCCATTTTATGGCCAAGCCTTTACCAGGTCAAGTAACCTTCACGACCACTTCTACGGGCCGTGGTCAAGACCACTGGCCGTGAAGTGGTCCGTGGAACTTGGGAAGTAGCTTGGCCAAGTTGCCTTGCTTGCCATGCCACCAAGTGACCTTCACGTCCACTTCTACGGGCTGTGGTCAAGGCCACTAACCGTGAAGTGGTCCGTGGTCATGAGGCAGTGCTTGGCCAAGGTTGGGAAGCCTTGGCCTTTGGCGTAGGCCTTGCTCCCTTGGCTTGGCACCTGCCCTAGCAACCCTTAACCAACATCAAAAGGGGTCTTTTAACTATGGAGTCTAACACATGCCTTGATGTTAACTCCTAAACCAAAGCTCGGGACAACATTACACCACATCAAACCCCTTTCCAAAATCAAACACACACACACATTAGGCTCTAGCTTAACCTATCATTTTTTGAGTCGTTACACTTTTTTGGGGTGGCATGTCGATGTTTGTCCTTACCATATTTGCAAAACATCAAGAAGAGTTAGAAACATTTCATGCAAAAGAACAAAAAAGAAGTTGCAGACAGACTCGCTGAACCAGTTGGCGAGTCACCGAATCTCTTTGGCGAGGGAGATCGGGCTCGCCGAAATGATTGGCTTAAAAATCCCAAAAAGTTTTGGCATGTTGGCAATGGGGAGGCCGTTTTGGCGAATTGCCAATATCATTCGGCGAGTGAGGACTAGCCCGCAGAAAGTTACAGCGCAATTAAGGGTCAGGGGTGCAGACAAAGGGTGAGTAAGGAAGACCTTCGGCGAGTCGCCGAGTGCACTCAGCGAACTTAGGCTTCTCTCTGAAAGTTACGAAACCTTTTTCAAGTTTAGCATGAAATTAAAGGCGATCTAGGGAACTTCGGCTAACTGTCGAGTGGTTAGGCGAGCTCTACCCAGCTCGCCAAACGACCCAACGTGCCTACTTTCAGCCCAACTTCCCAATTTTAGCCCCGCAACATTCGAAAACAAAATCAAAACATGCATTTCCATAATTAAGCTAAGACCCACTACACCCATGCTCTCGGGATACTCAGAATTCTCCCAGTTTGGCCAAATTTAGCCATTTGACGACTTTTACCTTTAAGAATGACATCAACCACTCCATTATTGGGCAAAATACGTCATTTGGCACAAATGCGAGTTACTTAGAGTTCACCCGACTAGACCCAATAACATGCAAGCACAAACCCACAATATTCATCAATTTTAAAGCACGAAAAACTTAGGAAATTAACATATATGTAGAATGGGTTAAGTATTCGAATTAACACAGGCACAGACATACACAATTAAGATTAGAGAGCCCCAGCACACATCACTAAGATAAAATCAATTGCAAATGAGTACAAATCGCTAAAACTGAATTCAGGGTTCAGAAAACCAACCTTAGATGTCGAATAATCAAGATTTGAAAAGCTAGGCGACAAAGATTCCAACTTCGAGCACACAATCAACAACTCAAATATAGTAAAAATGCAAAAATATAGACTACTAAAGTGCGGGTGTGGGTTTGGAAAGTTCAAAAGTGAGGGAAAGTGAAAGAGTTTGAATGTTTAAACCTTTGGCCTTTAAAAACCATCCAGTTCTCGCCCATTCGGTGACATTGGTATTGCTCGCCGACCCACTCGGCGACACGCCGAGTGGGCCCTTACCTCGCCAAGGTTTACAGGACCTCCAATTATTGTGGGGTCCAAATGGCAGACAAAGTGGTGATCGTCGACCCAATCGGCTATTTGCCAATCAGTTCATGGGCTCACCGAGTTTTATAGACTCCAATTTGAAGATGTCTTGAGTTAAACGGAGGATCAAGTTGGGCACGCCGACCTCTTCGGCGATGCGCCAACCTCTTCGGCGATGCGCCGACTGGACTTTTGGCTCGCCAACTTGCATTTTTCAAACACTTTCCACACTTTGACCTGTACAATCAACACACGATTATTTCTTTTAAAAAAATAGAGTGATAAAGCCTGGGTTGCCTTCCAAAAAGTGCCTTGGTGAATGTCATGGCACGACGTAAGTCCACACTCAAGTTCCATTTGTGAGGTTTGCCTCACTTTCATAAGGCAACTCCTTTTCTGGCTCTGGGTAGAGACAAGACAACACTTCGTCTATTTGGGACTCTAGTTGCTGAATGAACATGGAATGAGAGGTTGTCATCTGATTTAGCATAAAGACATTCTCTCTTATCTCTTCCAACACTCTGTCGTGCTCTTCGACTTTGTGTAGAATGAGAAAGAGGACCTCTTTAATTTGTCCACCCTCTTGCTTCTTCATCTTTCGACGCTCACGAGGGGGAATGTACCTATCTTGGTTTTGGACACTACCTCCAATTCCATGATTTTCTTAGCCAAGACATCCATCTGAGTTAATAATTTGGCCAAGTCTTGGTCTTCTTCTTACTCCTTGTTGGTCTTGGCCATGTGATCATGGAGGTGGGCTATTTTTGCATAAGGTAGCTGGATGAGACCACCTGGAGAAATTTAGTCAGCCACTATTCTATTTTTGGGGCCGAGACCCTGGTAGAAACATTCTAGAAGCATCTTATCTGGAATTCCATGAGTTGGGCACTGCTGCAATAGGGCCATGAATCTTAGCCAAAACTCATAAATTGACTCTCCCTCTAATTGTCTGAATCTTAGGATGTTATCCCTAAGAATCATCATCCTCAAAGGAGAGAGGTTTGTTTGGTCACCGTTGCTACTGGACATGTTCCAATTCTCTACTCAGAACAGCAACACACAAACCAAAACTAAAAGTAAGTAGGTTCAATTATGACTAACAAGAACAAAATTCAACCTAACTAAATATTCTTAACCAACACCACTCCCCGGCAGCGGTGCCATTTTGATCGAATAACGCTATCAAAGACACTTAATCCAGTTCTAAGAGTCAACGATCGTTAGTCAGTATACAACCCAGCCAATTTGGTTGGGATCGTTCCCACAGGGAGTGGTACGTGTTTGAGAATCAAGAGCCAAGTGCAAATATGTTAAAGTCAATCAAAGGTAAAGACATTTACGAATAAAAACATACTTCAAATTTAGGGTGACACGAGTGTCAAATAATAGGGGATTTTTAATTGTAATTATCAACTACAACAACAACAAATAACACTAATTAATCAAGTAAAGAGACGGGTTCTTGGGATGTGATTGGATTATAGGCTAATATAGACATGTGGCTGATTGTAACTATTAGTAAATAGCTGTAAATCAGTGAATAAGCTAGACTTTAGTGGGGATAAACTTTCTCTCAAACAATTTACCCCGAATCAAGTTGGTTTCTCTTGAACACCAACAAGCAGCAATTAAGAACAGTCTACGGTTTAGTCCATTCACTCTCTCAAGCTGAATGTGTGGAAAAAGGTTTAGGATTCAGTCTCTCGAGCTGAACCCATGATAACCCAATATCCATAGACCATCAAAATAGTAATCTTGGTTTTAAAACCTCTCTCTCGAGAAAGGCAAAAATACGAAGGTAGAGTTGCATTTGCAACTACAACCCTTTAAATTAACCCACAATTATTGATTAAAATTACTATTAAACAGCAATTACACTAACAATTAACAATACCCACATGCTAAATCAACCCATAATCACACCCCAAGAATTGGGGTTTTAGCTAAACATCATAAAAAGATAGAAATCATTACCAAATTAAGTTTCCATCAACTGGGTAAGATTAATTTTGTCTTCACAAAGGTCCAAGTTGAAGAATCTCAATGACCCACTTCCAATTTCTCAAAAATGGAAAACATCAATTCTTCAAAGCGAAGGAAAAGTTTTGTCGCAATACTCAGAGTTCTAAAACTCATACAAAAACTGATTATGAAAAACTCTATTCTAAAAACTCTTCATAAAATAAGAATTCAAAAAATGTATTTATAGTCTCCAAAAATATGTTGCGAAGGTCCATTCGGCACAGTAAGTTGGGATTGGCGATCAACTTGATGATCCACCCTTTGGTCAGTTCTATCGCCTTTTTGCTTTGGCCTTCAACATCTTTAAGTTTTGTAACTTTGGGAGATCAAATCACCTGTCACGACCCAAGAGAAGCCGCTAGATGTAACATGGCGTAGTTGACCCCGAAGGGGTCGCATACTAACCCTTAG
Organism: Solanum commersonii; assembly: GCA_029007595.1. Lineage (NCBI taxonomy): Eukaryota > Viridiplantae > Streptophyta > Magnoliopsida > Solanales > Solanaceae > Solanum > Solanum commersonii. The sequence goes on from JAJTWQ010000195.1 coordinate 124,426, forward strand.
CATAATCATAACATCAGATTATAGAAATACGGAAAGATTTAAAACTTTCTTTAACGTACAAGTGAAAACATTTCATAAAAGCAAAAGTCTTTACTAAAATCTTTGTCTCAAACCATTTATGAATAACATGAATAAAAAGTCTAGGGATGCAGCCCATAAAAAGTCTAAAACATAAGAAATGACATAAAAGGAACATAGTGGGTTTGTCCTCGAAGCTATGAGGACTCATCAATTCTTCAAGTCTTCTTGCACCTTACGAACCTAGCCTTCAAGCAACTCAATCTCTCAACATCCTACATTTGATTAGAATGTAGGAAATATGTGTTAGTACAAAATGTACCAAGTATGAAAGCTAGCATAACATCATAAAGCATCTCAAATGGTTAGTCAACATAAGACATAAACATAAGAGACAATAACATATTCATAACATAAACTCCAAAATAAGCATCATATCATCACAAGTCAACATAATACATACATAAATTCATACTTCAACTATTAGTATTTCATATTTAAGAGAACTACTCCACAAGCCACCTCCAAGCAAACTTGTGCAAGGCAAGAATAGCATCCCATAATACTATTCAAGCTAAGTACCTCTCTTTGGTCATTCTGGGTCATAGTCCACCTTCATAGTCAAGACCTAGGTTTTCATGTCATAAGAAAACTATACCCCTAAGTAACCTCAAGGCACACTTGTGCAATGCATGTGGGGCATCCCATAATACCACACACACTAAGCATAACTTGAAGTCACCCTATTCATATTAATTATTTCTAGGTTTCACTATTGACATACTTCATCTTGACAAGGAACTATTAACTTAAGTCAATCATATCATGGAAAGCAACTATAGCAACAATTCAAGCTAGCATACATCACATAAGAGAATAGTTCATAAGTAGGTTTAAGTCATACTTGTGCCATGTATGAATGGAATCTCATACTACCATTCACACTAAGTACTCCTTTAGGCTAGGTTACTCAATGTGTACTATCTTTCATTCTAAATTATCAAAGAATAGCATACTACTATGCTAGATCTAACTACCATGGAACACACCCTATCATGCAATCCAAACTATCCAAGGAAGGATACAAGTATACCAACCTAGCTACCATGCAAATATTCAATACGATGTAAGCTACCCTTAGGGGAGTATGAATCCTCAACTCTAAGCTATCCTTAGGAGAGTATGGTGTCTCAATCCTAAGCTACCATGAAATGGTCTTGGCCTAACCAAGTATAGCTACCATGAAGTGCATTCTAGCAATGCTAGGTCAATTTACCCATATGAGAGTATATATCCTCAATCCTAGGCTATCATGCCTATACTAATGCAAGCTACCATGAAAAGCATCCTACCAATGCTAGTTCAAGCTAACCTTGGGAGAGCTTAATTCCTCAATCCCAAGCTACCATGAGATCTACAATCCCAAGCTACTTAATTCAACTATCCATGAAGGAATCATAAGAATCAACCTCAAGCTATTTTATTCTATCAAGCATGATTCATATTAGGTGATTAACTATTCACATTGTACATACAAGCATTCATATAGTTTTAGGTCAGTCATGTGGGTGAAAGCCTTCCACCATAACTCTATCTAGGTTGTATACTAATTCTATGCAAGCTAGTTCATCATTTTAGACTTACTCTTTAAGCCCTAGTGATCAACATTATGACTTCAAGCCCTACATTCAAGCTTTACTCCATAATCATCATACTAGTCTAGATCATAAAACACATTAGCCCTAAGACTTAGTCATAGGAAATTCCAATCACAATTCATCAAAAATCCCAATTCTAATCATTCAATTCATATTCTATCATACATGCATAAGTCTAGTTCGATTCATGATTTCATATTCCCATTCATAGATAAATTCATGGTGACAATTCTAGAAAATCTATCAAGAACCATCAACTCCTCATCAAAAGATATAAACCCACTGTCACGACCCGAGAGCACCCCCTAGTCATAATACGGCGTACTCGACCCCGAAAGGGTCTAATACAAGCCTCTTAGCATTCATAACATTAGATACATAGAAATAGTGCGGAATTTAAAACTTTTCTTTAATAAATCCAACATAAAAAGACATTTATGGAGCAGCGGAATACTAAGTCTCGCATGGCCATCTTGGACAAACTTTAACAAGATAGGGTCACTGCCCTTTACAATCGAAGTCTTAACAAAGTCTTAAACATAAAATCTAGAAACATAAAATCCTTGTCCTTGACATATGAGGACATACCAAAAGAGGTCTTGAGAGAACTCTAATCCCAAGCTTCCCTAGAGAAAGCAATCACTTGCCGGAACCTACACTTGTAGTAAAATTAAGAAAATATGGATTAGCACACAAAAATGTACTAAGTGTGATGACCATTCAAAAACATGCTTTAAAAAGGGACATTTTGTTGAAAGTCATGCTTTATGCCATTTTTGTAAAACTTCATGAACATTGATACAAGAGGCATAATATAAGTCACTACCAACATACAAAGTCACATAATTCACATTTGAGAAAAATAACATATAACAATATACCTTCACTTTGAGCCTCCACCTCAAGTAGCCCTCAAGCTATGCCTTGTGCAATGTATGGGTAGCGTCCCATACAACCCCACACTAAGGCACTACCTTAAGGTCACCCAAAAGTGAACTTACCATTCATCCTTTCCACCTTTACACAATCAATCATTTAAGAGACATAAACATTATATGAATCACATCATCACATTAAGACCAACATCTAAGACAACTCTAAGTCATACTTGTGCAATGTGCAAGTAGCATCCCGTACTACTACTAACACTAAGTACTCCTTTGAAGTCACCATAGACAAGGCACATTCATATAGAATAGACATGACAAGGGACAAGGAAGTAACTCATAATACAATCCAAGTATAGCATGCATCTTTACATTTAAGCATTTAAGCCAACATTCTTCATTAGATTCATTTAGGACACATACATGCATTTAGAGGACTTTCATACATTAAGTTTGGAAAGCCAATATGCATTTAAAACATAGAAGACAAGCTATAGTCACATTACCCTCATAACATAGTAATATCAAAACCTTAGAAAACTCTAAGAACACTTGTGCAATGTATGGTTGGCATCCCATAATACTAACCTTACTAAGCATTCCTTGAAGCCACATATTAATTTCCATAATCTTCAAGAATTATACAAGTACCATGATCCATAGTCATAAATGAGGAATTATACAAGTACATGAACTAAAGCGGAGGAGTTAATATCTCAAAAGGTCACTCAACTTTAGAAATTTATCTAATAAAGTCATTAAACTTTATTTTGTATCAAAAAATCACTTAACTTAGTTCTTTGTATCAATAAAATCACCCAATCATATTCATCATTACAAAAATTACAACACAAATAAATTATTTTTTATAATACGTTCATGATTAAACTACTAAATAAATGACTCAAAATTACTATTTCATTATAAAATAATATAAAATTAAAAAAAAAAATAAACTTATCAAACTTGGAACCTAAAATTCTCCAAGCTGTTATTCACTCAAACAAGAAATTGATTAAATAAACACAGCAAGTGTTGTTATACCGTCAAATGAAGCAATAGTAATTTATCAAATGAAATTGATAAATTATTGAAATTGACTAAACTATCATATCAAGTGGTAGGCATCATTGCAATGAGGCAGTATTAATTTATCAAATGGAGCAGTATTAATTTATCAAATGAAATTATCTATTAATATTTTATTTTGTAATAAAGTAGTAATTTAAATGAATTTATTTATTATTTTAATTGTGATTAGATATAAAAATATTTTATTTTATTTTTTTAATGATAAATTTGGTTGAGTGATTTTATTGACATATATGTTTAAGTTGAGTAATTTATTGTTATAAATGCATAAGTTGAGTGAATAGAAGACAAGCTATAGTCATATAGACAAGGCATATTCATATAGAATAGACATGACAAGGGACAAGGAAGTAACTCATAATACAATCAAAGTATAGCATGCATCTTTACATTTAAGCATATAAGCCAACATTCTTCATTAGATTCATTTAGGTGAACTTACCATTCATCCTTTCCACCTTTACACAATAAATCACATAGATGCATTTAGAGGACTTTCATACATTATGTTTGGAAAGCCAATATGCATTTTCAAACATAGAACACAAGCTATAGTCACAATACCCTCATAGCATAGTAATATCAATACCTTAGCAACCTCTAAGAACACTTGTGCAATGTATGGTTGGCATCCCTTAATACCAACCTTACTAACAATTCCTTGAAACCACAGGTTCATTTCCATAATCTTCAAGCTTACCATAATCCATAATCATAAATAAGGAATTATACAAGTACATGAACTAACCATAAGGAAAGTCATTTATTCATATCTTATCATACCATAAGGAAACCATCCCACAACATCATAATAAGTCTCCTTATGCAATGTAAAAGCGAAGCCACATACCCCCACTTCTACTAAGTAAACCCATTAAGAAGTCATAGTATAGTTCCTATCATATTTATTATCTTATTGTTATTAGGTAATATTATCCATAACCAACATAGACCATGTGAGCTACATGGAATCCGGTGTCATTTAACCCCACACCGAAATAAGGCGTTCTTACTTGCCAAAGGTAAAACTAATTATATTTAGCTTCTAAGTGGATCTACTAGTTAAGTCCTATGTTTGACACATAGTTATGGGATAGGGAAATTGCTACTAGAAACCCAACCAATTGCATTAGCGGAGGAGCTTCCATCTCATGAGTTTACTATAGATGACCCAACCTATTGCAGTAGAGGAGAGGCCTTTTCCTCATTGTCCATATCCACTCTATACTAAGCATTATTTCCTAATTATACATAACTAGTATGGAATTGTATCTACATGTGTGAAGGCATACTTTACCCTTCGTTCAATACAACTCACTAAATAGCTCATAGATTCTTTTAAGTGAGAACTACCTTTTACCTTAGAATCATTATTTTTGGGTGAGTACATTTCACCTCGTTATTCATAATGTTTTCATGAGAGCTAGACCTTCAATCAACACAACAACATCAACATCATCCTAGACAATTTATTTATAAACATGTGTACGGATAGGGGAAATTAGACTTCCAACAACTCCTCAATTCACACAATAGTCATAGGATTCTCACCTTACAAATGACTTCATAAGTTCATCAATAACTATCAACAATCATGAACAATCCTTCACAATTTACCTCTTGAAAGGACATGAACCAAGTCTCACACTTGGAATTAGGATATACTATTATCAACATGAATGAGGCAAGGTTTCATAACCGAATCAACATAACCACAATATTGTCACGACCCGAGAGTACCCCCTAGTCGTTACACGACGTATTTGACCCCGAAGGGGTCGCATACGAGCCTTTAGCATTATCATATCATAAGATCTTAGAAAAGTAGGGAGAATTTAAAACTTTCTTTAAAGCATAATATCAAAAACATTTCATAAAAGTGGAAGTGTTTCTAACAACTTTGTCTCAAACCATCTATGAATAACACGAATAAAAGTCTTGGGACGCAGCCCACATAAAGTCTAAAACATAAGAAAAGACATAAATGAAACATAAGGGGTTTGTCCTCAAAGCTATGAGGACTTACCAATCTTCAATCTCCTTGCATTTAGGAACCTAGCCTCCAAGCAACTCAATCTCCGAACACCTTACATTTGTTTAGAATGTAGGGAATATGCGTTAGTACAAAATTTACCAAGTCTAAAAGATAGGACAACATTATAAAGCATCTCAAACGGTTAGTCAACATAAGACATAAGAATAAGATATAATAACATATTCATAACATAATTCCAAAATAAGCATCATATCGTGGCAAATCAACATAAGACATTCATAATTGCATACTTCAACCATTAGTCTTTCATACTCAAGAGACTACTTCACAAGCCACCTTCAAGTATACTTGTGCAAGGCAAAGATAGCATCCCATAATACTATCCAAGCTAAGTACCACTCTTTGGTCATTTTTGTACATAGCCCACCCTCATAGTCAAGACTTAGGTGTTCATGTCATAAGAGCACTAAATCCCTAAGTAACCTCAAGGCACACTTGTGCAATGTATGTGGCACATACCATAATACTACACAAAGTAAGCATATCTTGAAGCCACCCTATTCATATATACCATTTCTAGGTGTCACTATAGACCTACTTCATATTGGCAAGGAACTTATCAACTTAAATCAATAATATCATGGAAGGAAACTATAGAAACCATCCAAGCTAGGCATACATCACATAAGAGTATACCTCATAAGTAGCTTCAAGTCATACTTGTGCCATGTTTGAATGGCATCCCATACTACCACTCACACTAAGTACTCCTTTAGGCTAGCTTACTCAATGGTAACTATTTATCATTCTAGACTATCAAAGTATAGCATACTATCATGCTAGACCTAACTGCCATGGAAAACATCCTATCATACAATCCAACCTATCAAATGAAGGATACAAGTATACCAACCTAGCCACCATGCAACCATTGAATAAGATGCAAGCTATCCTTAGGGGAGTGTGAATCCTCAGTATGATATCTCAATCCTAAGCTACCATGAAATGGTCTTGGCCAAACTAAGTTATGTTACCATGAAGAGCATTCTAACCATGCTAGTTCAAGCTACACATAGAAGAGCATAGATACTCAATCCTAGGTTATCAGGCCTATACTAATGCAAGCTATCATGAAAAACATCCTACCAATGCTAGTTCAAGCTAACCTTAGGAGAGCTTAATTCCTCAATCCCAAGCTACCATGAGATCTACCATCCCAAGCTACCATGATTCAACTATACATGAAGGAATCATTAGGCTCAACTTCAAGGTATTCTATTCTAACAAACATGATTCATTTTAGGTGACTAGCCTTTCAACATAGAACCACCCTATATGAGAAGACCTTTCACATTCTACATACAAGTATTCATATAGTTCTAGGTAGGTCATATGGGTGAAAGCCTTCCACCATTACTCTATCTATGTTGTGTATCAATTCTATGCAAGCTAGTTCATCATATTCGACTTACTCTTTAAGCCCTAGTGACAAACATTATTACTTCAAGCCCTACATTCAAGCTTTACTCCACATTTATCCTACTTAGTCTAGATCACAAGACACATTAGCCCTAAGTCTAAGTTACAAGCCAATTCTATGCATAATTCATCAAAAGTCCCAATTCTTAATCATTTATATTCATATTCTACCATACATGCATAAGTCTAGTTCAATTCATGACTTCATATTCCCATTCTTGGATAAGTTCTGTACATGGTGATAACTCTAGAAAATCTATCAAGAACCATTAATTTCTCATCAAAAGATCTAAACCCACATACTTAGAAAATTAGGGTTAGACAAGGAATTCACATAAATTCTTTATAATATCATGAATCAATACTAAATCAATCATATATGAGTAGTATCCAACACTTTGGAATAGTATCCACCTAAAACCCATATATTGGAAATAACCCTATCTTAGATTGAGGTTCTTCTTCAAAAATCTTGAGGGTTTCTATGGGACTCTATGGGTGGAAGAACCCATATTTTAAAAGGTAAACATACCTCAATAAATTCCCTAGCACAAGAGTTTAGCAATGGAGCCTTGGATCTTGACCTTAGCTTCAACCCTAGCTTCTTTTTCAATGGAGGTTCTTCTTAGATAGAGAAATAATTGAGAGATGAGTTATTTGGGTTTTTGAATTGAGTCTAATGTAAAGTGACTTAAAACTAAGGACTAAATACATAAAATAGTCTAAATAGGTCAATAAAAGACATACAAAATGACCCCCACTTAAACCTAGTCGAATTGGAATAATACCCAAATGTCCCTCAACTTGCCCCGTCCCAGGCACCACGGCCACTTGGACGGTCCTTGAAGGGAACTACGGTCTGTGGTGGTGCCCGTGGTCCCTTTACCAGTAACTTCCCCAACTTTCCAAGACCCTAAAACACCCAAAAACACCAAGGCACCTTCATGGACACTTTGACAGGCCGTGGTCAAGCCAACGGCTCGTGAAGTGCTTCATAAACTTAGGGCAGTGTCTTGGCCTCTTGGTGTGGCCTCCAAAGTGTCTAAGGCATCTCCAAGGACCCCTTCACGGACCGTGGTCCACATCACTGGTCGTGAAGGTGGTCGTGAACCCTTGGGCAGTACTGCCAAGGTTGGGCCGCCTTGGCCCTTTGGCTTAGGCTTACCCTTTTGCATTGGTAGTTGCCCTTCCCATGCACAACCAAACTCTTAAAGGTCATCTAGGACACTAGTTCTAATACATATCTTGATGTTCAACCATTAAAACCCACATTCTAAACATATAAAGTCTCATCTACAACTATATTTCCCATACATCAAGTGTTAGAACCCTAACTTATGGCTCTAGTTTGGTTTACTAGTTTCCGGGGTGTTACAATATCTCCCTCTTGGGAACATTCATCCTCGAATGAACTTTGTAAACACTTCTTAAAGAAAATGACTCTATACTAGCATCCCCCATCATGAATGCACTACACCTACATGCACACTAACAACCAAGGAAACTTCAATTCCAAGCTAAACATACCTAATGCAACTCAAGGAAGTAGGAACTACATCTACCAACTCAAAATGCATGAAAGAGACATACTTACTCATTTCCAAGGAGGGACTAACATCTCATAGCTACAACATGCTCAACATAAAACTCATGGAGCCTAAAATGCACATCGACTCAAGGATACTACAACAAGAGGCAACACAATGCAATTGGATCAATTCTAACAAGGCCTACACATCTTCATAAACATACATACAAAGAAATCATGACAGCATATAATCATGTAAATACCTTATGGAATAGGCATACTATCTCTCCCATGGGAGTAATCCCACACATGATTTTCTAAACATCCATCAAGGCAAAGAAAACATTAAGTCCAACATAACAAGTCATAAAAGACAAGAAATCTGGAATTTTTCTAAAACACGAAAGAAGAACATACCGCAAAGGGAAATGAGGAGATCACTCTTGATCTTCTCTAGATTGGAGATCATAAAGCCTATTCCTCTTTGGAGGCTCACCATCCCCACCACTAGGGGTAACTTGCTTACCCTCTCTTATAGAAGCCTTTGACTTTGGGCAGTCTTTGTGCATATGGCCACTCTCACCACATCCGTAGCAACCATCTACCCTATATCTATTTTGAGCATCATTCTTTCAATTCTAAAGTCGGAGCAGGTTATCACAAAGATTTTCACATCCATCACACAAGATGGTTCTAAGCCATGGTAAATTATACTTCTACCCTTCTTAGAGGAATCTATTCACTCACCCCATCTAGGCATTACTAACACACCCTATTCAACCAATCTATCAACATACCTCAAATCTCATCATGACTAAGTCGGGTTCTACCAACAACTAAACATAACCACACAATAACCTTGCTAAGTAGGACTACCATCTCCCCCTTAGGAGTAAGCCTACACAAATTCTTCTAAACATCTATCACAACATAAAGGCAACAATGAAGCACTATTTATACTAAATACAACCTTAAAGTATATCATATCAAATCTTACCAAGTCACATAGCCATAATTGGCATCTCAACCAACCTTTCTCCCTCACTCCTTGCAGAATCCTTCTAATAGTCACATCCTAAAGACCAACGGATAAAGGATAAGAGAGATAGCTTATAGATCTGTGGCACGATTTGGAGAATAAAGAAGTGAAACTTTTTCTAAGCATCTCATAGCCTCTTATTCATAGATGTGTTGTGACTCACACCGATGAATAAGACTCTGCTAGACATGGTTTGAGGCATCCTAAAACTTATCCCAAAACCTTATGCTTTGATACAAAGTTTGTCACGACTCGAGAGCACCCCTTAGTCGTAACACGACGTACTTGACCTCGAAGGGGTCGCATACAAGACCTTAGCATTATCATAGAAGATCTTAGTAAAGTAGGGAGAATTTAAAACTATCTTTAAAGCAAAATATCAAAAACATTTCGTAAAAGCGGAAGTCTTTCTAACATCTTTCTCGCAAACCATCTATGAATAACAAGAATAAAAGTCTTGGGACGCAGCCCACATAAAGTCTAAACCATAAGAAAAGACATAAATGAAATATAAGTGGTTTGCCCTCGAAGCTATGAGGACTCACCAATCTTCAATCTTCTTGCACTTAGGAACCTAGACACCAAGCACTCAATATCCCAACACCCTACATTTGATTAGAATTTAAGCAATATGCGTTAGTACAAAATGTACCAAGTATGGAACCTAGCACAACATCATAAATCATCTATAATGGTTAGTCAACATAAGACATAAGCAAAAGAGATAATAACATATTCATAACATAATTCCAACATAAGCATCATATCATGGAAAATCAACATAAGATATTCATAATTGCATACTTCAACCATTAGTTTTTCATACTCAAGAGACTACTTCACAAGCCACCACCAAGTATACTTGTGCAAGGAAAATATAGTATCCCATAATACTATCCAAGCTAAGTACCTCTCTTTCGTCATTCTTGGTCAAAGCCCACCCTCATAGTCAAGACTTAGGTGTTCATGTCATAAGAGGACTAAGCCCCTAAGTAATCTCAAGGCACACTTGTGCAATGTATGTGGGGCATACCATAATACCACACATTACGTATATCTTGAATCCACCCTATTCATATTTACCATTTCTAGGAGTCACTATAGACCTACTTCATATTGGGAAGGAACTTATCAGCTTAAGTCAATCATATCATGGAAGGCAACTATAGCAACAATCCAAGCTAGGCAAACATCACATAAGAGGGCACCTCATAAGTGGCTTCAAGTCATACTAATGCCATGTATGAATGGAATCCCATACTACCACTAACACTAAGTACTCCTTTAGGCTAGCTTACTCAATGCTAACTATTTATCATTCTAGACTATCAAAGTATAACATACTGTCATGCTAGACCTAACTACCATGGAAAACATTCAATCATACAATCCAAGCTATCAAAGGAAGGATACAAGTATACCAACCTAGCCACCATGCAACTATTGAATAAGATGCAAGTTGTCCTTAGGGGAGTGTGAATCCTCAACCCTAAGCTATCCTAAGGAGAGTATGATGTCACAATCCTAAGCTACCATGAAATGGTCTTGCCCTACCCAAGTCAAGCTACCATGAAGAGCATTCTAACCATGCTAGTTCAAGCTACCCATAGTAGAGCATAGATCTTCAATCCTAGGCTATCATGCCTATACTAATGCAAGCTACCATGGAAAGCATCCTACCAATGCTAGTTCAAGCTAACCTTAGGAGAGCTTAATTCCTCAATCCCAAGCTACCATGAGATCTACCATCACAAGCGACCATGAGATCTACCATCCCGATCTACCATCCCAAGCTACCATGAGATTTACCATCCCAAGTTACATGATTCAACTATACATGAAGAAATCATAAGGTTCAACTTCAAGCTATTATATTCTAACAAACATGATTCATTTTAGGTGACTAGCCTTTCAATGTAGAATCATCCTATGTGAGAAGACCTTTCACATTCTACATACAAGCATTCATATAGTTCTAGGTAGGTCATATGGGTGAAAGCCTTCCACCATAACTCTATCTGTGTTCTGTATCAATTCTATGCAAGCTAGTTCATCATATTTGACTTACTCTTTAAGCCCTAGTGACCAACATTATGAATTCAAGCCCTACATTCAAGATTTAATCCGTAAGCATCCTACTTAGTCTAGATCATAAGACACATTAGCCCTAAGCCTTAGTTACAAGCCAATTCTATGCATAATTCATCAAAACTCCCAATTCTTAATCATTTCTATTCATATTCTATCATAAATGCATAATTCTAGTTCAATTCATTACTTCATATTCCCTTTCTTGGATAAGTTCTATACATGGTGATAACTCTAGAAAATCCATCAAGAACCATTAATTTCTCATCAAATGATCTAAACCCACATACGTAGAAATTTAGGGTTAGACAAGGAATTCACATAAATTCTTTAAAATATCATGAATCAATACTAAATTAATCATGTATGAGTAGTATCCAACACTTTGAAATCGTACCCATCTAAAACCTATACATTGGAAGTAACCCTAGCTTAGATTGAGGTTCTTCTTGACAAATTTTGGGGGTTTCTATGGGAGTCAATGGGTGGAAGTACACATAGATGAAAATCTAAACATACCTTAATCAATTCCCTAGCACAAGCGTTTAGCAATGGAGCCTTGGATCTTGACCTTTGCTTCAACCCTAGCTTTTCTGCAATGGAGGTTCTTCTTAGAGAGAAATATTTGTGAGAGGAGTGATTTGGTTTTTTGAATTTAGTGTTCTGTAAAGTGACTTAAAAATAAGGACTAAATACTTAAAATAATCTAAATAGGTCAATAAAAGACATAAAAATGACCCCCACTTAAACCTAGTCATATTTAAATTTTACCCAAATGTGCCTCAACTTGGCTGCCCCGTCCCAGGCACCACGGCCACTTGGAAGGTCCTTGACGGGCACCACGGTCCGTGGTGTTGCCCGTGGTCCCTTGACCAGTAGCTCCCCCAACTTTCCAAGACCCCAAAACACCAAGGCACCTTCACGGACACTTTGACGAGCCGTGATCAAGCCAACGGCTAGTTAAGTGCGTTGTGAACTTGGGGCATTGTCTTGGCCTCTTTGCCTGGCCTCCCAAGTGACTAAGGCATCTCCAAGGACCCCTTAATGGACCGTGATCCATACCACTGGTCCTGAATGTCATGACCCGGGAGCACCCCCTAGTCGTAACCGGCGTACTCGACCTCGACGAGGTCTAATACAAGTCTCTTAGCATTCATTCATCGCATAGACACTAAAGCCATAAGGAATTAAAAACTTTCTTTACCAAGAAAACATTTCATAAAAAAAAATATAGCAAGCGGAAGACTTTCTAGACTTTATACATGATGTCTCAAAACCATCTAATACTTTAGAATATAAAATTCGGGACTAATCCCATACACAACTTAAACAATACTAAAAAGACATAAAAGAACATATTGGATATTGTCCTCGAATATATGAGGACTCACCAAGTCTTCTTCTTCAACACTTAGAAACCTATCAAATAGCCATGGCATGTCATCATCTCCAAATCCCTACACTTTAGTCCAAAAAGGGAAAGAAAGGGGTTAGCACAATTAAGTACTAAGTATGGAGACCATGCAAAAACATGCCAAAAGGACATTTTCAAGGAAGTAAAATGCTTTCATATCATTTGATAAAACCTTTCCTTTACAAGTATAAGAGACATAATACAAGTCAACATTAACATATAAGACCATAGCCAACCATACATATACTCAACGTATGTCCATATACAACCCATCCTTAACTTTAAAAGAACACATGTCATTTCATTACTATAGGACCTCTACCTAATATAACCTTAAGACACACTTGAGTGAGACAAGAAGTGACCGCCCATACAACCTCTTCAAGCACACTTAAGTGTTCCCCAAGATTACCTTAGATAAGGACACAATCGAAATGCAAGAGCTAGTTCCATAGGCATAATAATTAACAATATGAGGATGCATGATCAAAGTGAAGTCAAAACATGTTTAAGTAAATCTATACTAATAGTAGATATCATATGTGTGTGCATGATCCAACCAATCTATAACCCCAACTTAGGATGGGGATGCCATTCACACCCAGACACCCTGTGGCAAGGTATAAACCCCCACATGGTTGATGTTGGTCACACCCCAAGCATCCTAGGTGGTGAGATATAAACCTCTCACATGGTTCATGTTGGTCACACCCCAAGCATCCTAGGTGGTGAGATATAAACCTCTCACATGGTTCATGTTGGTCACACCCCAAGCATCCTAGGTGGTGAGATATAAACCTCTCACATGGTTGATGTTGGTCACACCCCAAGCATCCTAGGTGGTGAGATATAAACCTCTCACATGGTTGATGTTGGTCACACCCCAAGCATCCTAGGTGGTGAGATATAAACCTCTCACATGGTTATCCGGTTCTTTTCCCCCGGACCGGGCATGGTCATGCAACACTTTATATAGAAAATTCCCATTAGGCTCTAATGCAATCTCATGTATGGAATGAACATATACACAAGCTTAGTTTGTCATCAACACATCTTTGGAATGCCATACATCTCATAACTCAAGCCCTAAAGAATCAATTCATCAATTCTCCATAATTGGACATTTTGTCAAACACCTTGAAGGCATGTAATGGGATCAAAGAGCATGGAAAATAGGGTAGTAATTATGCAGCCAAACCAATGAACAACCTACAACAACGCCTTTTAACACCCACAAGACCACATGAAAAATCTCCACATCCATTCCAAATTTAGATTCAAGTTCTAGAGTCACAACATGCTCAAAACAATCACTTTTCATGTTTAAAAATTCACTGTGCAGGAAATTTATACAAGGAACAAGACTAATTTATGAATTCTCAACTTAAACCATGGATTAGTGAGTAGAATAGAGACTAGGCACTATGGGTGGAAGGACCCATGAGTTCAACACCACATACTTTAACTCACAATGCTACCCACTTTACATAGAATCATCACAAGATCACATAAAACTCATTCACATCATAGCTTCACATATAGCTTCACATAAAACTCATTTACATCATACCCTCACATATAGCTTCACATAAAACTTTACATAAAACTTCACATAAAACTTTACATATAGCTTCATATAGGACTTTACATATAGCCTCATACAGGACTTAACATATAGCCTCATATAGGACTTTACATATAGCCTCATATGTGTATAATAATACAACAATATAATAGCATTTATATAATGCCCTTCATGGCCTCAATTCACAATAATATAACAAATAACCATCTCCACCAAAGGTGGATCAAACCAATCAATAACAATTATATCAATACTAAGAGATTAAGCCATCTTACCATTCTCCAAAAGCCATAACCAACATTACTCAATTCCCTACTAATTCAACATTATTGATAAAGTAGGTCAACTTACCATCTTTCCAAGCCACAATCACCATCCTTAATTCTCCATAATATCACAATAGAATAACATAGATAATAGTAGAATTTAACTATACAATACAAGCTAAACATAATCCAATAATCAACATGAAGATAAATTCACAATCTTTTTTCCCTTCAAGGCCAACATCCCACATCCTTTAATTCAATAAAAATTCTTAACAATTTACATATATAATACCATTTATGAACAGCCCATACCATACTAAACACAATTTTTATAATCATCTACTCAAAATCAATACACCCACTTTATGGGGAAATTTAGAGAATTTGAGAAAACATGGGTTCATGGGGATTTCTTTCTAAAAACCATTAATAATCATTAATAACAATATAAATCATCATTTAAAACCTTTTTATGCAAGAACCCATGCTAGAATCGAAATTAGGACTTTAGGGTTTTTGAAGAACTTTGAAAATACTTTGAATTGGATCTTTGATTGAAAAAGGAATCAAAGATAGAGAGTCCCCATACCTTAATATTGAGAAAGCCCACGAAAATCGATGAAAGAAGCCTCCAATTTGAAACCCTAGTTCTTCACCCTTCTTCTTCCTTGAACTTGAAAGAAAAATATGAAAGGAGATGGGAATTGAATTAATGTTATATAGGAAATAAAATATGCCCTTGGAAAAAACGGGTCCAACACTTAGAAAAAAAAAAGAGGTGGATGAATAGTAAACTCGCTCTCTGGAATTTGCATTTACTACACGGACAGATTTTACGAAAATGGGCATAACTTCTTCGTCCGAACTCCGAATGAGGTGAAACGAAGTGCGTTGGGTAGCTAACTCAAAGGTATTTCCATGGATATGTTATGGACCACCCAATTATTTGTGTGCTAGGAGATATGACCCTCCAAAGTAGACCCTCGAAAAATGCTTCACTTGGAAATTTCGGATTTTGATACGGTTGCTCTAAAATTTGGGTTAGGCCTATTTCCCACTCAATTTGACCCCCTAAACAAGAATATGAATTCGGATTTTCAAAAAACGAAACTAATTTTTAGATATAGCTAAAACAAGTTTCCGGTAACTTCCGAAGCACATTTTTAGGAACCTTTTGGGTTGTTTCACTGAAGATGGTTGTGAACCCTTGGGCAGTAGCTGCCAAAGTTGGGCAGCCTTGGCCCTTTGGCTTAGGCTTGCCCTTTTGGCTAGGTAGTTTCCCTTCCCATGCACAACCAAACTCTTAAAGGTCATCTAGGCTACTAGTTCTAACACATATATTTATGTTCAACCATTAAACCCCTCATTCTAAACACATAAAGTCTCATCTACAACTTCTTTTGTCATACATCAAGTCTTAAAACCCTAGTTTGTGGCTCTAGTTTGATCTACTAGTTTCTGGGGTCTTACAATATCTCCCCCTTGGGAACATTCGTCCTCGAATGAACTTTCTAAACAATTCTTAAATAAAATGACTCTAGACTAGCATCCCATCATACATGCACTACACCTACATGCACACTAACAACCAAGGAAATTTCAATTACAAGCTAAACATACCTAATGCAACTCAAGGAAGTAGGAATGACATCTACCAACTCAAAATGCATGAAAGAGACATACTTACTCATTTCTAAGGAGGAAATAACATCCCCTAGCTACAACATGTTCAACATAAAACTCATGGAGCCTAAAATGCACATCGACTCAAGGATGCTACAATAAGAGGCAACACAATGCAATCAGATCAATTCTAACAAGGCCTACACATCTCCATAAACATACATACAAAGAAATCATGACAACATAAATCATGTAAATACCTTATGGAATAGGCACACTATCTCTCCGTTGAGAGTAATCCCACACATGATTTTCTAAACATCGATCAATGCAAGGAAACATTAAGTCCAACATAACAAGTCATAAAAGACAAGAAATCTGGAAATTTTCTAAAACATGAAAGAAGCACATACCGAAAAGGGACACGAGGAGATCACTCTTGATCTTCCCTAGATTGGAGATCATAAAGCATATTCCTCTTTGGAGGCTCACCATCCCCACCACTAGGGGTAACTTGCTTATCCTCTCTTATAGAAGCCTTTGCCTTTGGGCAATCTCTCTTCATGTGGTCACTCTTACCACATCCGTAGCAACCATCTACCCAAGATCAATTTTAAGCATCATTGTTTCAATTCAAAGGTTGGAGCAGGTTATCACTAAGCTTTTCACATCCATAACACAAGATGGTTCTAAGCCATGGTAAATTATACTTCTACCCATGTTAGAGGAATCCATTCACTCACCCCATCTAGGCATTACTAACACACCCAATAACATACCTCAAAACTCATCATGACTAAGTCGGGTTCTACCAACACCTAAACATAACCACACAATAACCTTGCTAAGTAGGACCACCATCTCCCCCTTGGGAGTAAGCCTACACAAATTCTTCAAAACATCTATCACAACATAAAGGCAACAACGAAGCACCATTTTTACTAAATACAACATCAAAGTACATCATATCAAATCTTACCAAGTCACATGTCCATAATTGGCATCTCAACCAACCTTTCTCCCTCACTCCTTGTAGCATCCTTCTAATAGTCACATCCTAAAGACCAACGGATAAAGGATAAGAGAGAGAGCTTATAGATCTATGGCACGACTTGGAGAATAAAGAAGTGAAACTTTTCCTAAGCATCGCATAGCCTCCTATTCAAATATGTTTCGCGACTCACACCAACGAATAAGACTCTACTAGACGTGGTTTGAGAAATTCTAAAACTTATCCCAAAATCTTATGCTCTGATACCAAGGTTGTCAGGACCTGAGAACACCCCTTAGTCGTAACACGGCGTACTTGACCCCGAAGGGGTTGAATACAAGCCCTTAGCATTATCATATCATAAGATCTTAGAAAAGTAGGGAGAATTTAAAACTTTCTTTAAAGCATAATATCGAAAACATTTCATAAAAGCGGAAGTCTTTATAACATCTTTGTCTCAAACCATCTATGAATAACAAGAATAAAAGTCTTGGGACGCAGCCCATATAAAGTCTAAAATATAAGAAAAGACATAAATGAAACACAAGGGGTTTGTCCTCAAAGCTATGAGGACTCACCAATCTTCAATCTTCTTGCACTTAGGAACCTAGCCCCCAAGCAACTCCATCTCCCAACACCCTCCATTTGATTAGAATGTAGGAAATATGCGTTAGTACAAAATGTACCAAGGATGAAATCTAGCACAACATCATAAAGCATCTCAAATGGTTAGTCAACATAAGACATAAACACAAGAGATAATAACATATTCATAACATAATTCCAACATAAGCATCATATCATGGAAAATTAACATAAGACATTCATAATTGCATACTTCAACCATTAGTCTTTCATACTCAAGACACTACTTCACAGGACACCTCCAAGTATACTTGTGCAAGGCAAAGATAGCATCCCATAATACTATCCAAGCGAAGTACCGCTCTTTGATCATTCTTGGTCATAGCCCACCCTTATAGTCAAGATCTAGGTGTTCATGTCATAAGAGCACTAAACCCCTAAGTAACCTCAAGGAACACTTGTGCAATGTATGTCGGGCATCCCTTAATACCACACACACTAAGCATATCTTGAAGCCACCCTATTAATATTTACCATTTTTAGGTGTCACTATAGACCTACTTCATATTGGCAAGACACATATCAACTTAAGTCAATCATATTATGGAACTCAACTATAGCAACAATCCAAGCTAGGCATACATCACATAAAAGGATACCTCATAAATAGCTTCAAGTCATACTTGTGCCAAGTAGGAATGGCATCCCATACTACCACTCACACTAAGTACTCATTTAGGCTAGGTTACTCAATGCTAACTATTTATCATTCTAGACTATCAAAGTATAGCATACTATCATGCTAGACCTAACTACCATGGAAAACATCATATCATACAATCGAAGTTATCAAAGGAAGGATACAAGTATACCAACCTAGCCACCATGCAACCATTCAATAAGATGCAAGCTATCCTTAGGGTAGTGTGAATCCTCAACCCTAAGCTATCATTAGGAGAGCATGATGTCTCAATCCTAAGCTACCATGAAATGGTCTTGGCCTAACCAAGTCAATATACCATGAAGAGCATTCTAACCATACTAGTTCAAGCTACCCATAGGAGAGCATAGATCCTCAATCCTAGGCTATCATGCCTATACTAATTCAAGCTACCATGAAAAGCATCCGACCAATGCTAGTTCAAGCTAACCTTAGAAGAGCTTAATTCCTAAAACCCAAACTACCATGAGATCTACCATCCCAAGCTACCATGAGATCTACCATCCCAAGATACCATGAGATTTACTATCCCAAGCTACATAATTCAACTATACACGAAGGAATAATTAGGCTCAACTTCAAGCTATTCTATTCTAACAAACATTATTCATTTTAGGTAACTAGCCTTTCAATCTAGAATCTTCCTATGTGAGAAGACCTTTCACATTCCACATACAATCATTCATATAGTTCTAGGTAGGTCATGTGGGTGAAAGCCTTCCAGCATAACTCTATCTATGTTGTGTATCAATTCTATGGAAGCTAGTTCATTATATTCGACTTACTCTTTAAGCCCTAGTGTCCAACATTATGTCTTCAAGCCCTACATTCAAGCTTTACTCCACAATCATCCTACTTAGTCTAGATCACAAGACACATTAGCCCTAAGCCTTAGTTACAAGCCAATTCTATACATAATTCATCAAAAGTCCCAATTCTTAATCATTTTTATTCATATTCTATCATGCATGCATAAGTCTAGTTCAATTCATGACTTCATATTCCCATTCTTGGATAAGTTCTATACATGGTGATAACTCTAGAAAATCTATCAATAACCATTAATTTCTCATCAAAAGATCTAAACCCACTTTCTTAGAAAATTAGGGTTAGACAAGGAATTCACATAAATTCTTCATAATATCATGAATCAATACTAAATTGATCATATATGTGTATTATCCAACACTTTGGAAATGCACCCACCTAAAACCCATACATTGGAAGAAACTCTAGCTTATATTGAGGTTCTTCTTCACAAATCTTGAGGGTTTCTATGGGACTCTATGGGTGGAAGAACCCATAGATGAAAATATAAACATACCTTAATCAATTCCCTAGCACAAGTATTTAGCAATGGAGCCTTGGATCTTGACCTTAGCTTCAACCCTAGCTTCTTCTTTAATGGAGGTTGTTCTTAGAGAGAGAAATATTTGAGAGCGGAGTGATTTGGGTTTTTGAACTGAGTCTAATATAAAGTGACTTTAAACTAAGGACTAAATACTTAAAATAATCTAAATAGTTCAATAAAAGACATACAAAATGACCCCCACTTAAACCTAGTCGAATTGGATTTTTACCCAAATGTCCCTCAACTTGGTTGCCCCGTCCCAGGCACTACGACCACCTGGACTGTTCTTGAATGGCACCACGGTCCGTGGTGTTTCCCGTGGTCCCCAGACCAGTAGTTCCCCCTACTTTACAAGACCCTAAAATACCCCAAAACACAAAGGTACCTTCACGGACACTTTGACGGGCAGTGGTCAAACCAACGACTCGTGAAGTGCCTTGTTAACTTAGGGCAGTGTCTTGACTTCTTGGCCTAGCCTCCCAAGTGTCTAAGGCATCTCCAAGGACCCATTCACAGACCGTGGTCCACACCACTGGTCGTGAAGGTGGTCGTGAACCTTGGGCAGTAGCTGCCAAGGTTGGGCAGCCTTGACCCTTTCGCTTAGTCTTGCACTTTTGCGTTGGTAGTTTCCCTTCCCATGCACAACCAAACTCTTAAAGGTCATCAACGCTACAAGTTCTAATACATATCCTGATGTTCAACCTTTAAACTCCCCATTCTACACACATAAATTCTCATCTACAACTCAATTTCCCATACAACAAGTCTTAAAACCCTAGCTTATGGCTCTAGCTTGGTCTACTAGTTTCCGGGGTGTTACAATATCTGTCACTTTGAAACATTCATCCTCAAATGACCTTTCTAAACACTTCTTAAATAAAATTACTCTAGACTAGCAGCCCATCATGCATGCACTACACCTACATGAACACTAAAAACCAAGGAAACTACAATTCTAAGTTAAACATACCTAATGCAACTCAAGGAAGTAGGAACTACAACTACCAACTCAAAATGCATGAAATAAACATACTTACTCATTTCCAAGGAGGAACTAACATCTCCTAGATACAACATGCTCAACATAAAACTCATGGAGCATAAACTGCACATCGACTCAAGGATGCTACAATAAGAGGCAACACAATGCAATTAGATGAATTCTAACAAGGCCTACACATCTTCATAAACATACATACAAAGAAATCATGACAACATATACCCATGTAAATACCTTATAGAATAGGCACACTATGCCCCCCTTGGGAGTAATCCCACACGTGATTTTGTAAGCATCCATCAAGAAAAAGAAAACATTAACTCCAACATAACAAGTCATAAAAGACAAGAAATCTGGAAATTTTCTAAAACATAAAAGAAGCACATACTGAAAGGGACATGAGGAAATCACTCTTGATCTTCTCTAGATTGGTGAGTATAAATCCTATTCCTCTTTGGAGACTCACCCTCCCCACCACTAGGGGTAACTTGCTTATCCTCTCTTATAGAAGCCTTTGCCTTTAGGCAATCTCTCTTCATGTGGCCACTCTCACCACATCCGTAGGAACCATCTACCCTATATCTATTTTAAGCATCATTCTTTCAATTCTAAGGTCGGAGAAGGTTATCACTAAGCTTTTCACATACATCACATAAGGTGGTTCTAAGCCATGGTAAATCATACTTCTACTCTTCTTAGAGGAATCCATTCACTCACCCCATATAGGCATTACTACCACACCCTAATCAAGCAATCTATCAACATACCCTAAAAACTCATTATGACTAAGTTGGGTTCTACCAACAACTAGACATGACCACACATTAACCTTGCTACGTAGGACTACATTCTACCCCTTGGGAGTAAGCCTGCACAAATTCTTCTAAACTTCTATCACAACATAAAGGCAACAACGAAGAACCATTTATACTAAATAAAACCACAAAGTATATCATCTCAAATCTTACCAAGTCACATAGCCATAATTGGCATCTCAACCAACTTTATCCCTCACTCCTTGTAGCATCCTTCTAATAGATCTGTGGAACGACTTGGAGAATAAAGAAGTGAAACTTTTCCAAAGCATCTCATAGCCTCCTATTCATAGATGTATCGCGACTCACACCGATTAAAAAGACTCTACTAGACATGGTTTGAGACATCCTAAAACTTAACCCAAAACCTTATGCTCTGATACCAAGTTTGTCACGACCCGAGAGCTCCCCGTAGTCGTAACACGGTGTACTTGACCCCAAAGGGGTCGCATACAAGCCCTTAGCATTATCATATCATAAGATCTTAGAAAAGTAGGGACAATTTAAAACTTTCTTTAAAGAATAATATCAAAAACATTTCATAAAAGCGGAAGTGTTTCTAACATCTTTGTCTCAAACCATCTATGAATAACATGAATAAAATTCTTGCGACGCATCCCACATAAAGTCTAAAACATAAGAAAAGACATAAATGAAACACAAGGTGTTTGTCCTCGAAGCTTTGAGGGCTCACCAATAATTAATCTTCATGCACTTAGGCACCTAGCCTCCAAGCAACTAAATCTCCCAACACCCTACATTTGATTAGAATGTAGGCAATATGCTTTAGTACAAAATGTACCAAGTATGAAAGATAGCACAACTTCATAAATCATCTCAAATGGTTAGTCAACTTAAGACATAAGCATAAGAGTTAATAACATATTCATAACATAATTCCAACATAAGCATAATATCAGGGAAAATCAACATAACACATTCATATTTACATACTTCAACCATTAGTCTTTCATATTCAAGAGACTACTTCAAAAGCCACCTCCAAGTATACTTGTGCAAGGCAAAGATAGCATCCCATAATACTATCCAAGCTAAGTACCTCGCTTTGGTCATTCTTGGTCATAGACTACCCTCATAGTCAAGAGCTAGGTGTTCATGTCATAAGGGAACTAAACCCCTAAGTAACCTCAAGGCAGACTTGTGCAATGTATGCGGGGAATCCCATAATACCACACACACTAAGCATATCTTGAAGCCACCCTATTCATATTTACCATTTCTAGGTGTCACTATAGATATACTTCATATTGGCAAGGAACTTATAAACTTAAGTCAATCATATCATGGAAGGCAACTATAGCAACAATACAAGCTAGGCATACATCACATAAGAGGACACCTGATAAGTAGCTTCAAGTCATACTTGTGCCATGTATGAATGGCATCCCATACTACCACTAACACTAAGTACTCCTTTAGGCTAGCTTACTCAATGCTAACTATTTATCATTCTAGACTATCAAAGTATAGCATACTATAATGCTAGACCTAACTACCATGGAAAACATCATATCATACAATCGAAGCTATTAAAGGAAGGATACAAGTATACCAACCTAGCCACCATGCAACTATTCAATAATATGCAAGCTATCCTTAGGGGAGTGTGAATCCTCAACCCTAAGCTATCGTTAGGAGAGTATGATGTCTCAATCCTAAGCTACCATGAAAAGGTCTTTGCCTAACCAAGTCAAGCTACCGTGAAGAGCATTCTAACCATGATAGTTCAAGCTACCCATAGGAGAGCATAGATCCTCAATCCTAGGCTATCATGCCTATACTAATGCAAGCTACCATGAAAATCATTCTACCAATGCTAGTTCAAGATAACCTTAGGAGAGCTTAATTCCATAATCCCAAGCTACCATGAGATCTACCATCCCAAGATACCATGAGATCAACAATCCCAAGCTACCATGATATCTACCATCCCAAGCTACCATGAAATTTACAATCCCAAGATACATGATTCAACTATACATGAAGGAATCATAAGGTTCAAGTTCAAGCTATTCTATTCTAACAAACATGATTCATTTCAAGTGACTAACCTATCAATCTAGAATCATCCTATGTGAGAAGACCTTTCACATTCAACATACAAGCATTCATATAGTTCTAGGTAGGTCAAATGGGTGAAAGCCTTCCACAATAATTCTATCTATGTTGTATATCAATTCTATGGAAGCTAGTTCATTATATTCGACTTACTCTTTAAGCCCTAGTGACCAACATTATGTCTTCAAGCCCTACATTCAAGCTTTACTCCACAATCATCCTACTTAGTCTAGATCACAAGACACATTAGCCGTAAGCCTTAGTTACAAGCCAATTCTATACATAATTCATCAAAAGTCCCAATTCTTAATCATTTCTATTCATATTCTATCATGCATGCATAAGTCTAGTTCAATTCATGACTTCATATTCCCATTCTTGGATAAGTTCTATACATGGTGATAACACTAGAAAATCTATCAATAACCATTAATTTCTCATCAAATGATCTAAACCCACATACTTAGAAAATTAGGGTTAGACAAGGAATTCACATAAATTCTTCATAATATCATGAATCAATACTAAATTAATCATATATGAGTAGTATCCAATACTTTGGAATTGTACCCACCTTAAACTTATACATTGGAAGTAATCCTAGGTTAGATTGAGGTTCTTCTTCACAAATCTTGGGGGTTTCTATGGGACTCTATGGGTGGAAGAACCCATATATGAAAAGCTAAACATACCTTAATCAACTCCCTAGCACAAGTATTTAGCAATGGAGCCTTAGATCTTGACCTTAGCTTCAACCCTAACTTCTTCTTCATTGGAGATTCTTCTTAGAGAGAGAAATATTTGAGAGAGGAGTGATTTGAGTTTTTGAATTGATTCTAATGTAAAGTGACTTAAAACTAAGGACTAAATACTTAAAATAGTCTAAATAGGTCAATAAAATACGTACAAAACGACCCCCACTTAAACCTAGTCAAAGTGGAATTTTACCCAAATGTCCTTCAAATTGGCTGCCCCGTCCCAGGCACCACGGCCACTTGGACGGTCCTTGAAGGGATCCATGGTTCGTGGTGTTTCCCGTGGTCCCTTGACTAGTAGCTCCCCCAACTTGCCAAGACCCTAAATCACCAAGGCAACTTCACGGACACTTTGACAGGCCATGGTCAAGCCAATGGCTCGTGAAGAGCCCCGTGAACTTGGGGCAGTGTCTAAGTCATCTCCAAGGACCCCTTAATGGACCTTGGTCCACACCACTTGTCGTGAAGTTGGTCGTGAACCCTTGGGCAGTAGCTACCAAGGTTGGGCCGCCTTGGCCCTTTGGCTTAGGCTTGCCCTTTTGCCTTGGTAGTTGCCTGTCCCATGCACAACCAAACTCTTAAAGTTCTTCTAGGCTACTAGGTCTAATACATATCTTGATGTTCAACCATAAAACTCCTCATTCTAAACACATAAAGTCTCATCTACAACTCTATTTTCCATACATCAAGTCTTAGAATCCTAGCTTGTGGCTCTAGTTTGGTCTACTAGTTTTCGGGGTGTTACAATATCTCCCCCTGGGGAACATTCATCCTTGAATGACCTTTCTAAACACTTTTTAAAGAAAATGACTCTAGACTTGCAGCACATCATGCATGCACTACACCTGCATGCACACTAACAACTAAGGAAACTTCAATTCCAAGCTAAACATACCTAATGCAACTCAAGGAAGTAGGAACTACATCTACCAACTAAAAATGTATGAAAGAGACATACTTACTCATTTCCAAGGAGGAACTAACATCTCCTAGCTACAACATGCTCAACATAAAACTTATGGAACCTAAAATGCACATTGACTCAAGGATGCTACAACAAGAGTCAACACAATGCAATTGGATCAATTCTAATAAGTCCTACACATCTTCATAAACATACATACAAAGAAATCATGAGTGATAGACATGTACCCTCTTGTGTGGGAAACACTCTGGTATCACCAGTTTAATTTATTCACCCGGCCTCATGGCCCATATATTCCCACCTGGGTTAGAGAGTTCTACGTAGCATATGGTGATCTAGTGCCCAGGGAAAGAAGAAGGCTAGCATTTTCAGACTGGTAGAATCTATGACGATTCGGGGAAAGACAAAGGGATGCAGTAGCAATCATATCAATGTTGCATGTGACCGAGCTATATGGTTTGAACATGATTATGAGGGCATGACTACAACACAGGCTCTGGATGAACTAAAGGGATGGCTGGATCCCCTCATTTCTGACACCACCCCGAGGTAGATTGAAGCAGAAACCCCTAGTAAAAAGAAGGACTTGAATATAGCAGCTTGGTATTGGTTTGGGTTCATCAGCAGTTCTATCATGCCTTCGCAAAATAAGTCCATCCTTTGCCACCCAAAGGCAACCTGTCTCGGATCCATCATCACCAAAAAGTGGCTCAACTTGGGACTGATTATAGAGCAGAAGATGTCCATAAGGGTTAAACAGTGTCAGGCATCCCTGCCATTCCCAGTGCTTATTACAGAGCTATATCGGCGAGCTGGAGTTTCTCCTGATGAGAAAACAGACATTAAGGTCATATTCATATCCTTCACAGATATTCAGTGCATACAGGTCGAGTACACATGGGATGAGACAGATAGGAGGAGAGCAGCTCCGGTGGATACATCCCCAGAAGTTAATGTTGATTCTATTCCTGAAGGGGCTGCCTTGCCTACTCCGTCCTTCAGGTACATCTACTTCCACTCCTTCCCAAGCCCAAGTTCTACCACTGCCTCCCAGCGTTCGACTTCAGGTACCACCACCTCGAGGACTCCAATCACTCAGGCCATGCTCCTCAAGATGGGGCACCTAGCTGATTCTGCAGATGTGCGGGCTTCCCAGCTAGAGGTCGAGGTGCCTTGGATGATTCAATGAGCCATTTTAGCTACTTTGACACCCCTTCGGACATCTATTGATGCTCTCACGATGAGAGTAGAGACTTGTGAGAATCGACAAGGGATTACTACTGAGGTTACGACTTTGTAAGCTGAGGTTTCTGAGTTGAGGAAGGATATGGACCATCTGAAGTCCATAAAATTCACTTCACTCTTCGATTCAGTTGAGGCCCCTGAGATTATGGGTACAGATATCTCGACTAGTTTTGATATGCCCCTGGCTACCACCGAAGATGAGATTATGGAGGATGTAGTTGATGTTGAGTCAGAGGAGGAGACAGATGAGGAGCAACTTGATGTTCATGACCATCTATGGTGACCTACCTGATTTAGAGGAGACGATAGTATAGTCAATCATTCGGACATCATTCGCAGACACCTCAGTGGCAGGCTCTAGTGGAGCCAGTGTTACTACTACCCTGGGCACTGATTCCCAGACTTAGAGTGTGACCCCAGGCATTGATGCCCCAACAGACGGAGCGACTGTGTAGAAAGGAACATTATTTACCTCTCTCTCTATTGTTTTTGTGATTATTGTTATTTTTAGTTGCATTTGAGGACAACTGTTTTTCTTTTGTGGATGGGGTGAGGTATTTCAATACCTACCTCTTGTGTTCTGTTTTTATTTGTGAATATTGGGTATTTTGATCTATATATGTGTTTGATCTTATTTTATGGATATTTGAGCTTGTGGCTCCTTGTTTTGAATAGAAATGGTTTTTGACCAATTTTGAAAATTTTGTGCCACCTCTTTTGCGTGTGATTGAGGTTTTTCTTGTGCAAATTTGAGTGTCGGTGATGATCAATACCGATGACTTAAATCGTGCTCTTAATTTAACGAAATAAATGTGCAGCTACGATAAGGCCAATGAAGTTGCATAGAAAATGTGTGAACTTTTAGCATCTTATTGTGACTAGGCGGTTATCGAATGAGACTCTTGTGATGAACATTTCACACTAGTGAAAGTGTGGAGTCTTGTTTGATATTGGTGACAATGCCTTATGTGTTGAGATTACTTTGAACTATTGTGTGATAACACCTAGAATTTTCCCCGTTGGTCCAGTTGACTATGTGAGGCAAGCACTTGAAATGATCTTAGGCAACGATTTTGAGGAGTAAAACAATTTGACAATATACCTCTTTTGTGGCCAACCTTGTGAGATGTATGAACCTTGCTTGAACCCTATTGAGTCTTACTCCTTTTCATGGAAGAAACTTCAACAATTGTGACCTCTCTTTATCCATTCACCTATAACTCTCATAAAGTGTGGTGTGTTGAATAGCCAACTTAGGCCAACATCCTAAGTTGGGGGTGTGGTGAAAAGAGAAGAAAAATCAAGAAGTGTGAGGAATCCCACCTTTGAAAATTCTTTTTAAAAATAAAATAAAATTAAAAATAAAAATAAAAAAATAAAAAAATAAAAATATATATATATGGAACTCCTCCATGTGAAAAAAATAGAAAAGAAACAAAGAAAAAGAATGAAAAACTGGCGAAATAAGTGATGAAAATTGCAAAAGAAATGGGGTGTCTGGTAATTCATACGAAGTTGAATAATGGGGTGGATTATGAGCATGTTTGAAATGTTAAA
Organism: Solanum commersonii; assembly: GCA_029007595.1. Lineage (NCBI taxonomy): Eukaryota > Viridiplantae > Streptophyta > Magnoliopsida > Solanales > Solanaceae > Solanum > Solanum commersonii. The sequence goes on from JAJTWQ010000195.1 coordinate 153,126, forward strand.
GAAAAAGAGGAATGTGATGTTCACACCACACTTCATGAGGGTGAAAGCCATTGAGCCTAAATGGCCATACCTTGACACTCAGCCCCATTACCAGTCATGAAAAGACCTTCGTGATCTTGAGTGAGCTTAAACAAATGTTGATTGGAAAATAAGGGCAAACCTATATGTGAAGTTATGCATGTGTTCATCTTTGTGAGTGTGAGAGTTGTATGTGATTTCGGAACTTTAAATTGCTGAGAAATAGTGTGTGAATATGGAATCATCTTTGTTATAAGGGAATTTGAGTACCTTTGTTGAGCTTGAACTTGCCTTCGAAGAAAGTATTGGGAACTTGAGCATCTTTGATAATGGTGAGTCACAATTTGAATCTTTGAGTGCACAATTGATCGTTGCATGAATAAGTTCAGTCTTGTTGAGTGCATTCATGCTGAGTCTTATGTAGCATTGTTTAAGACATCCTTTTTGAACTGATGAACTTGAGTTTTACTTGAGGACAAGCAAAACTTTAAGTTGGGGGTGTTGATAAGTCTGAGATTTGGACTCATTAAGGGCTTTGTTTTGATAGATTTAGTATCCTCAAATGCCTAATTTATGTTGTAAACTGATGTTAATTCCTTAATTTTCAGGTATATGGATTAAGGATCAAAGCAGGGACACTAACAGGCAAAAAGGAACAAAACAAGCTAAACAAATGAATAAAGGCAAGCCTAACGATCGCCAAGGGCATTTGACGAATCCCCGAGTGGCTACCAGACCGCCTAAAGTTCCAGTGTACCAAGCCCTGAAGGAAAGAACCAATTCAGCGATGAAAATAAGCAGTCGGCAGATCACTGAATAGTTCTGCGAAGCCAAAATAGATTGCCCAAAGTTACAGACCTTGAGGATGCTGAATGTCAAGGAAAAAGGGCGATGGAAGGGATCAAAGGGCGGCTCGCCGAGTGGTACGACGAGCCCGACTTACTTCGCCGAAGAGCCCTTTGTGGCTTATTTTTGGCAACTATAAATAAGATTTTGAACATTTAGTTTAGGATCTATCTATCTTTCAATCGAATTTTTTATCTTTGATATCGAATAGAAAATCCATGTTTAGTCTAGAACAGCTTCCTAAGTAGACTTGAAGGTTTTGAGACTCAACTGGGAGATTTCACAAGTGGATTTCTAACTTTATTCAAATTAGAGCATTGTAAAACTTGAATTCCTCTTACCCAGTTGATGACTAATCAATTCGGTAACAGTTTTTATCTTTTTATGATGTCCAGCTAAAACAACAATTCTTGGGGTGTGATCATGTGTTTATGGGTTGAATTAGTGTGTGGGTATTGTTAATTACTGTCTAAATGCTATTTTGAAGTGAGTTTAATCATTAATTGTGGTTTAATTTATGAATTGTAGTTTCAAATGTATTTCTATTCTAGTGTTCTTGGCTTGCTCGAGAGAGAGAGGTTTTAGAATTAAAATTACTAATTAATGATTTGTATGTATTGGGTTGATATGGGTTCAACTCAAGAGAGTGAATCCTAAACCCATTCCTACCCATCTTGCTAGAGATAGAAGATGCATTAAGGTTTTGAGTTGTTCTTAATAGCTATGCTTGTTGATGTTTGAGAGAAATCACTTGAAGCGGAATAGTTGTTCGAGAGAAAGCTATTTCAATTATAGTCTAACCTACCCACTGATATTTAGCTATTTACTAGTATTTTCAATTACCCATATATCGAACTTCACCTGTAATTGATGACATCCCGAGAACTCCTTATTGTTATCTCATTGATATTTGACTAATTGTAGTTTATAATCTGAAAACCCAAAAAACCCCATTTGACATTCGTATCACCCCTTTCATTTGATATGTCTTTTTTCGATAATATCTATTCCTCTAGATAGTTAGATAACACTTTTACTTCTTAATTTAATTTGAACACGTACCGCTCCCTATGGGATTCACTCAATTGTTGGGTTTTATATTGCTTAACGATCGTTTGCACCTAGAATTGGATGAGGTGTGCTTGAAATGTTAATCACGTGTCTCTACCACTCATATTGGTTCTATCCATTCCTGCAAACAACATAGAAAAACGTTAGAAAACTATCTAGAAAATGTGCAGAAAAAGTTGCACAAAGACTCGCCAAATCGGTCGTTGAGTCACTTTGGCGAGCCAAGTCGGGCTCGCCGAAAGTTCCAGCACAAAGAATTCAAGGACTCAAAGCTGGTCAGCGATGTCCAGGGCCTTTCGGCGGATTGCCGACATCCATCGGTAAACTAAAAGTAGCTCGCCGAAAGTTATGGTGTATTTTAAGGAGTAGGGGCGCAAAAGGGCAATCAAGGACTTTCGGTAAGTCGCCAAGTAAACTCAGCCGAGCACATGCGTATCGCCAAAATTTACAGACTATAAAATCAACATTTAGAGAAATTAAAGGCAATCGAGGGGGACTTAGGCAAACCACCGAACCAATCAGCGAGCTCGACCCGGCTCGCCAAATGGCCCTTCATGCCAGTTTTTGACCCGTTCCTTCAAAATTCAACCCAAAGCCCACTAAAACAAAATTAAACACAAACACTATGAAATTAAAGTAAGACCTATACTACCCATGCCCTCGGGATACTCAGACTTCTCCCGATTTGGCCAAAATTATCCATTTGACGTCTTTTTCCCTTAAGAATGACGTCAACCACTCTATCATTGGGCAAAATATGTAATTTGGCACAATTTGGGGATACTAAGACTTCACCTCTCTAGACCCAACACATATTTAGCACAACCTAACACTTAAAACACAATTTGAACAAGCAATGACACGGAAATCATCCATGTACAAGCAATTAGGTTCTAATATAGGCAATCCAATAGTTAACAATGATTAAATAATATTACCTAACAATATTCAACAATAAATTACCACTTGCATTCGAGTTCAACCACATATAGAGTTTGGGGTTTGGAAAAACCAACCTTTTATGCCGAAATGGTACGAGAGTAAAAATGTAAAAAGTACAAAAGATATAATATAGGGTGTGAGAGTACGGGAGTTAAAAATGGGAGAAAATGAAGTATTTTAAAATTTTAAACCGTTTGGCCTTTAAAACCTTTCGGTTCGTGCTCCATTCGGCGATATAAGTCTAGCCTATTGAACAATTCAGTGATGCATTGAGTGGTATTTTGGGTCGCCGAGTTTTACAAAACTCTGAGCAATTTGGGGGGTTTAAACGACTGTCCAAATTAGGATCGCCAACCTGTTCGGCGTGTCGCCTACTGAACTTTTAGCTCGCCAAGTCACCCATTTTCTAACACTTCACTTTTCAACCTGCAACATCAACACCTGTTATTCAAAAACAAAATTTAAAATATCAAAGACTTGGGTTGCCTCCAAAGAACCGCCTTATTTAACGTCGTGGCACAACGAAAATACCAATTCAAGCTTCATTTTTGGGGTTTGCCATTGTGTCACTAGGCAACCTTTCCTTTGACCTTGGATTTAGATGAGCCGAGATTTGACTCATTTGTGTCTCCAGCTGTTTGATAGAGACTGAATGAGAAGTCACCATCTGATTGAGGGTTGAGACATCTTTCTTCATCTCTTTCAACACTTTGTCTGAACCTTTGATCCTGTTGAGAATGTGTGAGAGCATGTCTTCTGTTTGGACATTCTATGAGTCAGCCCTTGGTTCCTTAGGCTTTTAACGCTCATGAGGTGGGATGTACCTATCCTTGTCACCCTTTCTTTCCTTCCAAGTGGTGTTACGATCACGCCATTCTCTGTCACGATCTCTCTATCCATCATCTCTGTTCCAACCCGAATTTCCACCCGTCCTTTGATAATTTTGACGAAAGCCTCCTTCTTTATTCGCAAGGAAGTTCACTTCGTCGTTGTACCATGCTTCAAATTGTGCCTCCTTGGGGTTTGCTCCACCAATACCCATATCATTTATAATTTTCAACCCACTACCCATCATGTTTTTCAACAATAAGTCCAGCTGGGTCATCATTTTGCCATGTTTTGGTCTCTCTCTTGATACTTCTCGATCTGCTCCTTTGTCATTCTAAAGGTGAAAGGAGACACTTGGTCCTCACAAGTGTACCATAATCTATTGATTTTGGTCATACGATCTAGGAGTTGAGATGTGGCATCCCAATGTTGTTGCATCATACCACCAGGAACAAGTTGATCAGTAACTCCTTTGTTCACCGAGTCAAGACTCATGTAGAAGTATTGCAACAAGACATCATAGGGTAGTCCATGAGTTGGGCACTGAACTAATAGCTTCTGAAACCTCAACCACGTCTCGTGGATTAGTTCCCTTTCCAAGCGTTTGTACCCGTGAATGCTATCCCTTAAAGTCATCATCCTTGAAGGAGGAAAGTACCTCACATAGAAAGCAGTAGTCAACTCATCCCGAGTAGTAATGGAGTTTCTCGAAAGATCAACAACCATTTTTTGGCTTCTCCCATCAAATAGAATGGAAATAATCGAAAAAGGACCAATTTTTGAGATATGTTCTTGAATGAGAATGGTCCATAAACGTCAACGAAATTCTGAACGTGCTCATGGGGATCCTCATGAGCCAGACCTCCAAACAATCCTTTCAATTATAGGAGTTGAAGCATTGTGCTAGTGATGTGAAAAATAGCGTTCCCTTCAGCAAGAGATAGACGAAAAACCCCGACACCACCCGATTAGATAGGGTCATTAACATCATTCAAATTCCCTATATCGTCTTTGTGGCCAACTTGGCTACCATTTCTCCCGTTTATGCTCATTTCTTCGTCTGTTCAACACAGCCAACACAAACAGAAACAAAGTAAGTCGATTCAACTATAACACAAAAAGATCACAATTCAAACTTCAATAATAGAATTTCAAACAACACCACTCCACGACAACGGCTCTATTTTAATTAATGTTTCAAGTACACCTCATCTGAATCTAGGTGAAAACGATCGTTAATTAGTATAAAACCCAATGAGGAGTTGGGGTCGAACCTACATAGAATGGTACGTGTCTAAAATTCAATTATGAAGTATAGATGCGATCAATTCAGTCATAGGAATAAAATCTACTGAAAACATGCAAATAATTCTAAGGAGGTGACAACAAATCCTAGATGGGGGGTTTAGGATTGTTAACTATCAGGTACAACACAATCAAATACGAGGAAATTAACAATATAGAGACGGATTCTCAGGATGTGATCGATTACGGGTAAATTGCACTGTATGGGTAATTGAAATTACTAATAAATAGCTAAATATCAATAGGTAGGCTAGGCTATAAATAAGATAGTTTCTCTCGAACAACTATTCTGATTCAAGTGATTTCTTTCGAATATCAAAATGCTTCGCAATTAAGAACAACCCTCACCTTAATTCACCCACTCTCTTGAGGTAATCAGATTTAGGATTTACTCTTTCGAGCTAAATCCAAATCAACCTAATAACAACAATCATTAATTGAAAGCTTTGGTTCTAAAACTTCACTCTCAAGCTAGCCCAGAACTCTATACTAGAATTGCATTTGCAACTACAATCCATAGATTTTAACACAACTATCAATTAAACGCACTTCAATTTAGCATTAAAATCAGTAAATAACAATAACCATAAGCTAATTCAACCCATAATCACAAGATCACACCCCATGAAATTGGGGTTTTAGCTAAACATCATAAAAAGGTAAAAACTATTACCAACTAGATTGGCCATCAACTGGATAAGAGTCTTCAAGCTTTTACAATGTTCTCAAATGGTTAAATTCAAAAACCCTCTTGCAAATCCTCAAAATTCTTCAATAAATCCCTCAAAAACTAGAAGAAACAACTCTAAACATTGTCTGGGAACTTTGAGGCTCGCAGAACTCTTCTCCATTTGCAGAACTCTCAAGGCCATCTTTTAAAATCTAGTTTATAGTTGTCTGCGTTTTGGCCTGAAAGTCCACTCGGCAGTATAAGTCACTCCTCGCCGAGTGATTTAGCGATCTACCAATTGTCCTCTTCCATCGGCATTTTTCATTGGCTTTCAGCATCTCAGGTCCTGAAACTTTGGGCGATCCAATTTGTTATCGCGGAACCGATCAGAGAACCGCCGACTGCCATTTATGTCGCCAACTTGGTTCATCCCTAGGGCTAGCACGCTTGAACTTTAGGCAAGCTAAAGAGCCACTTGACAGTGCACCGAGTGGTCTTGGCGATCACCAGGATCGCTTTTCTTCACTTCTTCAACTTTTTAGTTCCCTTTTGTCTAGTCATGTCCTTGCCTTGCTCTTTTGCCTGTAATGTTGCAATTCAACACTTTAACATCAGTTTAGAGCATAAATTAGGCATTTGAGGACACTTATGCTATCAAAACAAAGCTCAAATGAGTCGTAATTTGGGACTCATCAGCTTGATGAACCAAGGCTTGCCCTAAAAATTCAACCTCGCCAACCTCAAACCAACCAATAGGAGATCTACATCTTCTCCCATATAGTGCCTCCTAATGATCCATTTGAATACAAGATTGATAACTATTATTTTAAGAAAATTCTATGAGAGGCAGGTGGTCATCCCAATTATCTATGAAGTCGATGACGCATGTCCTCTGGGGTCTGAATTGTATGCTCTGCTTGGCCAATAATTTAAAGATGAAAAGCAGTACTAAGGTTCACCTTTGAACCCAAACCTTTGTGGAAGGACTTCAAAAACTGAGTAGTAAATTGTGCACCCCTATCTGAGATAATAGACACACGAACTCCATGAAGTTAAACTATCTCTTGAATATATAATCTAGCGCAATCCTCAATTGAATTTGTAGTTTTTACCTGTAAGATATGGGTTGATTTAGTCATCCGATCTACAATTACCCAAATTGAATCATGCTGCCTACGAGATCGCGGCAAGCCAGTAATAAAGTCCATACTAATCATCTCCAACTTTCATTCTGAAAGATCTATGTTATGAGCCACAACACCGGGCCATTGGTGTTCTACCTTGACTTTTTGGAAAAATTTTACACTTAGCAACAAACTCAGCAATGCACCTCCTCATACTACTCCACCAATAGACTTCTATCAAGTCATGGTACATCTTTGTGGAGCCAGTATAGATTGAATATCTGGAACTATGAGCTTCTGCCATGATCCTTTCTTGGAGCTCATCCACATTCGGAACACACAATCTACCTTTGTAACTTAATACCCCATCTCCCTCTTTTGCAAAAGCCATAACCTCTTGCTTATGAACATTTTCTTTTAGTTCAAGTAAAAAAGGGTCTTTATGTTGTTTCTCCTTCACTTAAGATACTAGTGATGATTCAACCCCATTCATCACCACAACTCCACCTTCGTTGGAGTCTAACAAACGAACTCCCAAATGGGAAAGTCTATGACCTTTCTTAGCTAACTCTTTCTTGCTTGCTTCAATATGAGAAATATTATCCATGGATAACCTTCTCAAAGCATCAGCAACAATACTAGCCTTACCTGGGTGATATAGGATGCTCACGTCGTAGTCCTTGAGCAACTCTAATCACCTCATTTGCCTGAGATTAAGCTTTTTCGTACTGAGCACATACTGGAGACTTTTACGGTCAGTGAGCACATCCACATGAACACTGTATAGATAGTGACACCATATTTTGAGAGTGAACACTACTTCTGCCAACTCAAGATCATGAGTAAGGTAATTCTTCTCGTGATTCTTAAGTGTTCTTGAGGCATAGGCTATAACCTTACCATTCAGCATCAATACAAAACCAAGTTCAACTCTGGACACATCACAATAAATAACAAAGCCTTTTGTACCCTCGGGTAGGGTCAACACTGGATCAATAGTCAGCCGAGTGTTCAATTCCTAAAATCTTTTCTCACAAGCTCAGCCATTGAAACTTAGCTAATTTTTGAGTCAAATTAGTCAACGGGGACAAAATAGAAGAAAACCCCTCAGCAAACCTTTTGTAGTAACCAACCAACACTAAGAAACTCCTTATGTCAGTTGGAGATGTGGCTCAAGGCCAGTTCTGCATTACTTCAATCTTTTGAGTGTCAACTCGAATCCTTTCACCAAATATAATATGGCCTAAGAATGCCACAAATTGAAGCAAAAACTCACACTTAGAAAATTTGGCATATAACTCTCGATCTTTGAGAGTTTGGAGGACTATTTTGAGATAACTAGCATGATCCTCCTCATTCCTCGAATAAATTAGTATGTCATCACTAAGTACGATAACAAACATGTCGAGATATAGCTTAAACACTTTGTTCATAAGATCCATGAATTCTACAGGAGCATTTATCAAGCCAAAAGACATCACAAGGAACTCATAATGCCCATAACAGGTCCTGAATGTTGTTTTTGCTATGTCACTTTCTCTTACTCTCAATTAATGATAGCCAAATCTAAGGTCTATCTTAGAGAAGCAAATGGCACCTAGAAGTTGGTCAAAAAGATCATTAATTTTCGAAAGGGGATACTTATTCTTAATGGTAACTTTGTTCAACTGGCAGTAATCGATACACATTCTAACGGAACCATCCTTCTTCCTCATAAATAAGTTCGGAGCTCCCCAAGGTGAGACACTTGGTTGGATGAAACCCTTATCAAGAAGATCTCTCAATTGCTTTTTTAACTTGTTTCACTCAGCTGGAGCCATTCTATATGGTGGAATGGAGATGGGTTAAGTATCAGGAAGAATTTCTTGAAGTCTATTTCTCTATGAGGAGACACTCCGGGAAGATCCTCTAGAAAGACCTCTGGAAACTCACTCACAACTTGAACTGACTGAATAAGAGGTGTGTCAACACTAGAGTCATTAACTCAGACTAAGTGATAGATGCACCCCTTAGAGACTAAATTTTGAGCCTTAAGGTATGAAATGAATCGATCCATAGGCACTGCTGAACTACTCCTCCACTCTAAAACATGCTCAATAGGAAACTGAAGCTCGACTACTCGAGTTCTACAATCAATTGAGGCATAACAAGAATGGGGCTAGTCCATACCTAGAATAACATCAAAATCCATTATATCTATCTCAAATAAGTCAGTCATGGTGTCCTTGTGATTTACAAAGATGGTACAATTACGATAGACTCTTTTAGCTAGAATAGAATCATCAACATGGGTGGAAAAACTAAAATGCTCAAGAAGTTGTTTCGGGGAAATTTCTATCACTACCCAGGGGTACCCCCTAGACGTAACAAGGCATATCAGACCCCGAGAAGCCTCATACAAGCCACTTAAAATATCAAAACATAAAGTAATAGAAATGAGTGGAAATTTAAAACATTTCAATACAATCGAAGTCTTTATCAAAACGAAGAGGAAGTCTAATACAATTGTCTTAAAACATCTAAACATCATGAGTAAAGTCTTGGGACACAGCCCATACAATAGTCCAAACATAAAATGAAAGAACATAAAATAACACGGTGGCCAAATCCTCAAATGCTATGAGGACTCACCAAATCTTCACTCCTTGATCTACTATGATCCTAGCCATGATACTGAGTGTCAATGTCACCGGACCCTACATTTGATAAGAATGTATGCAAAAGTATGCGTTAGTACAAACATGTACTAAATATGATGGCTAGCGTAAACAACATAAACATAATAGTTAGTCAATATAAACCACAAGAATAATAAATGCATGTAAATCATCATCATAATAAGGAAGGAATACTTCTCAAGCAACCTTAATCATCCTTAGTCAAGACTTGGGTCATCTGCCTTTAGTCAAGCTTACCTCATAGAAGGCATCACTAGCAACAATCCAAGTTATTCATTATTTATATCATTGTTCTCATTATTCATACTTTCTTTTAAGGACATAGGGATTCACCTATTGCCTAGCTTATAAAGGATAATGGGTATTCACCTCTTGCCTTACTTACTTATAGATCACGGATACTCACCTCCACCATCTCATCATATGATGCAGTTACTCGCCTCCCATCATTCATCACATAATGGGGGTACTCACCTCTACATTATTTCATAGGGATCATGGGTACTTGCCTCAATGTCCATTCATCATAATAAGAACATGGGGACTCACTTGTTGTTCACTTCTAAGGAGTAGGGGAATCACCTCATATCCTTTCTTATGGAGGTCAAGGGTAATCACCTCTAGCCTCATCAACTACATAGTCTTTTAGTCTAGATTAATTTAGGTGAGTAATCCTTTCAACCTAGAATCATTCATGTGAGAAAGCCTTTCACATTCCTACATTCATACTTAGTCAATTCATGTGGGAAGTATCCCTTCCACAACAATAACATCAATTACCAACAATTCCTATCATAAGCTTTACTCTCAAAGCCCTAGATTTCATTATCATTAATTAAGCTTTATTATCAATCTATTCTAATCATAATTCATCAACCCTATAAGGATACATCTAAACCCACAAAGTTTCCCTTCATGGCATCAACCCAACTATATCAATTCTAGGTTAGAATAATGGAATAGGCATGGGTACATGTAATTTCATCCTAAAACATGATTTACTATCGATTCAATCATAAACAATCATTATCCACTCAATTGGATCAATATTCATCATAACCCACAACATTGGAAGAAACTCTAGCTAGAATTGGGGACTTCTTCATCAAATTGGGAAAATTCTACGGGACCCCATGGATGGAAGAGATCCATGGATAAAAACAATCATACCTTGATTACAATGCCCTCAAAATCTTGAAGATTGGGAGACTTGAACTTGACCTAGCTCCAATTTCTTCCTTCTTCTTCCAACTTCTAGAGAGAGAATATTTGAGAGGATTTTTGGGAATTCTTTTGAGATTTTGAGAGAATGACTTGAATGAGGGGTTTTTGGGGTTTAAAATACTTATATAGGTTTCCTAGACTTAGGCAAAACGACACCACTTTGTTTTAATTAAAACCACAAAACACCCAATTTCCCCTAAACTAATCGTCCAGGCCTGACCCACGAGACCACAACTAACGGACCGTGTATGGTCCATCTTGGTCAAGTGTGGTTCATTGTCAGAGACATTTGGGCCATCTACGGACCTCTGGACCATGGATCGTCGATTGACCTACGGTCCGTTGGCAAGGTCGTGGATCCTATCTGCTTAATTTCTGAGGTGCCCAACCATGAACCCCTCCTATGGTCTGTGGCCCCCAACACGGTCCGTGGGTGGTCACCATGGTTGGCACCTACAACTTTTCAGAAAGCTACTATTTGCCTCATTTCGAATCTAGGGTGTTACAATTTCAAACCTCATGGCTGGATCGCACCTGGATCAATTAAGGCATAAACATTGAAAGTAAAAACTTTAAGCATACTAGTGACAACATCTGGTGAGTTCTCCTGATCCTGACGACTTGTTATAGCATACAGATAGTTTGCTCCTTCACCTGTCCTTGAAGTAACTCCTCTCGGAATAGCTCTATCTACCGGAGCTGCTGAACAAGATTGGGCTTTATTGCCCCCATTACCTTGCCAGTTCTTAGGGTATTCTCTACAAAAATGATTTGTCTTCCCACACTTGTAGCAACCATCAATACCATCACAACATTCTTTAGGATAAAGCTCACCACACTTACCACATAGTAGGTTGCGAGCGAACCCTTGTGCCACACTACCCAGCGACTGAGAACCTTGAGCCCTGAAATTCTGGGAGTTCTACTTTTTGTAATCAGTTCTACCCCTTGGTGCAGGCACTAGCTAATGATGGACCAGCTACAAATGACCTCTGCTGAAAGGATGATCAATTTGCATTCCCAGTTTTTTGCTGGCCGGACTCATGACTTGTTGTCTTAGCCCTCTTACTATGGAACTCCTCCCGGTCATTCATATTTGTCTTCATCAACGTGCTGCACATGAATCGTAAGCCTGTCTATATCCATGTCTCCTATCAATATAGTCGCCTTTCCTTTCTTACTTGACAAGCGAGATAACCCAGACACGAACAAAATCATCCTACTCCTCATATCAGCCACCATCTCTGGAGCATAACGGGATTGTTGAGTGAACTTGAGGTTATACTCTTGCACACGCATATATTCCTATTTTACATTTAGAAATTATCTTACCTTTGCTTCCCTTAGTTTGTGGGGAAAGAAGCGCCCTAAGAAGGCACCTTCGAACACAACCCAAGTCAATTGTGGTGCCCCCTCATTCCTGTTCTTCTTCCAATGATCAAACTATATCCTAGCAATGCCTTTGAGATAGTATGCATCAAACTCCATATGCTCAGCATCAACAACATGCTTGACCTTAAACACGTTATGATGTTCATGCACAAAGTTTTATACATCCATATTGAGCTTTGACCCAGTAAACTCTAAGGGATTCATTCTTAGAAATTCTAGAAATCTAGATGCATCATTCCCATCTTGATGGTCGGCTCCTTGGCGACCAACCTGTGTTGTCACCACTTGAGTCAACATCTGAATTCCATTCTTGAATTCAACATTGGGGACATCTCCTTGAGGTGGTTGCACTTCTGGTGAATTAAGAGCTTCTTAACCTTGAGGATTCACATTCCTCCTAGCAGGACTTCCTCGAACAACTCTCCATGAAGGCATGATCTGAAAAGATACATGTAAGCACGAATTAGAAGGATTTTTCATAGAGTTGAACTTTATCGCACAAAAAGGAGTAAGAAAAAAGTGAAATGTTTCCTAAATCTCGTAGCCTCCTAATTATAGATGTGGTGTGCTTCACACCGAGAAACATGACTCTACCGGCATGGCTTCATAGACACCCTAGGACACTTGAACCTTTTTCTCTGATACCAAGTTTGTCACAACCTGAGCCTAGACCCTGGACGTGACCGGCACCCGAGAACCATTTTTTATACCCAGGTAAACCCCTGGCCCGGCTATATGACTCTAAACAAATCGCGGAAGCTTATAATAGAGGAACATTTAGACATTTAAGAAGTTCTTAAAATACTGTCTTGCAAATACTCAGCATAAGTCATTAGTTAAATAAATATCCTAAGAAACCAATGGAACATCTAATTTTGTTTGTCTATGAAGTCTCTAACAGTTCAAGATAGATGTAAAGACAAGACCCACGACACCTCAAATACTACTAAAATAGAATGAAAATGAGGTCTCCTGAAATCAAGGAGCCCTCACCAAATACTGTATATGAGTGTGAGATGATCTCAACGGGTCCCCTATTGATGATCTTGAACACCTGTAATTGTATCATAAAAGATGTAGGTCGAATGACGTCAGTTTATTGAATGTACGAGTATGTAATATGGATAGTTTAAACAGTAATTGAACTAAATGATCAAGAGTAACTCAACATTATATCAATACATGAATAAGATAAGAAAACCTTTTTAAGCTTTATAATAAGATATGCAATAAGAAAATAACATACTTTACTTGTGGAGAGTTTCTCTAACCTACAAACATTACTATGAGTGTAGTTATGATACGACATTGCGCCAACGTTTCAAGGGCCATATGATACCTTTCTGGGGTATAGGATGATATTTTGAATGAGGATCTATCAAATAGGCCTTTTCAAAGTAGTGAGGAGTGGCATGAAGAATCAATGCTATCCTATCCTATGTTGGCTACGTAGTTTTATGGGACTTCCGAGTTATAAAAAACTCTAACCAAATTCGATGCTCGATACTACTCCCAAAATAATTAATATAACTTTATTCTCAATTCACCCTTTACAAAGAAAGGAATTTTTACTTCACTAGAGTGCCTTCCCTCTTAACTTACTTTAACTTTAAATGAACTAGGAGACTTGCGACTTGGATATACAAGGATTTTTTTAGAGGTAAATGGAGTTTATAGGAGTTAATAAAGAGAGGGGAAACATAAACACAACTTAAAAGAACACGCGTTGGATGAAATAAGGAAAAAATGGCTCAGCAATGCTTGACGTACTGGTGGCATGCTGCGCCAGACCCAAAGTACTAGGGTTGGTTTTGGGCGCACTGCTGGTGTGCCACCCCAGACTCTAAAGAACTGGGACTCATTTCCGGTGTACTGCTGGCACGCTACCCCAACCCTTCTCTAACAATTTTTGACAAATTTATTTAGTAAAATTCAAGCTTAAAATTAGTTTGGAATTGCGAAATTTCACCTAAACCCTTCTTAACTCTGAAACCCAAAGCCAATACATGATAACTTCCATACTATTACTTCCAGAACATAACTTTACAAATCCATAGGGTTCATGCTATTCAAGCATGAACAACATTATAAGAATTCTAAAGTAAAAAAGGAAATAAACTTCGATTGTTAAATAACGCAATTCAATATCAAGAATCATGAATGCATCCTTAGACGTAACAATTTCTTGACTAAATTGATATGTAGGGCATGAGGACGAACAATTCCAACACTATGAGAAGCCTTAGATACCTGGAAAGAATAATGTTCTTGGCAAAAATCAACGAACCTTGATGAATTCTTGAGAACCTAGCATTTCTCCCCTTTAAACCTCGCTCTAATTTCTCTAAGTGTTTAGGAACGTGAAAAATGACTATAAATCTGATAAAACCCTAAATTTGGTGAGGAAAAACGTAATAAGCCAAAAGGGAAAAAGGAAAAGACCAAAATACCCTTTCCTAAACGGATTGAATGCCTTAAATAGAGAGGCTTCACTAAAATGAGCATAACTTTTTACTTCGAGCTCAAAATTTAGCAAATTTGACGGCGTTGGAGAGAGTAAGGCTGGGCACCGGATCGGGTTGTACCGGTACCATCTCGGTACCATTATGGTTCATTCCGGTCCAATAGTCTTCGAGATGAAACAGGACACCGTAAACCGGTACATGGGGACAGAACAGTATCACGATTTGATATCGGTGTACTGGTATCAATTTATCCTGGTTTATTCCGATTTTGTTCCGGTCCAGTCCGATTCGGGTTAATTATTTTTTATTAATTAGTTTATATTTTATATTATAATTTATATATATATATATATATTCCTAGTTCCCATTTCCCAATGCCCCAGGCAGCTTTTCAGCAAAGGCTGAAAAGCCTGCCCGCTTACCCTTACCCTCTGCCCCTTGTAGCCCTGCCGACCAGTCCCATCCCCAGTCCCCAGTCCCCACAAGCCAACCCCCCCAACAGAAATATTTTCAACGAACTCCAATTCATATTCCATTCCAACGACTATATTTTCCAATTCCAACACAAAATCACAATTTCTAAAAACTATATATACTCCCTCTCTGTATATTTTTAATTACAATTTATGTATTTATAGTATTTAACAATTAACAATCATCAATTTCTCTCAATTCTCAATCTTTCTCAAAGTTTCATACTTTCAATATTCAAATTCCAAATTTCAATCATATTATTTTGTAATTGTGAAGATTTCAATGATCATTTGGTGAATTTTGGAGTAGGAAACTAGGAATCTTCTTCAAACTTCAAGTTTCGACATTTCGGTTATAATCATTTGTTCTTTACACAAATATTTGGTAACTTCGTTCCACTCTATAATCTTATATTTATTTTTTGTATTTATTATTTGTAAGTTGTTCTTGTTATATTTTATTTGTTCTTGTTAAATATCATATTTCATAATTTATAATTTTATATCATGGAGTCTTCTAAAAAAAGTGGAGGTAAAAAAGGTATTGTACATAGAGTAAAAAATAAGTTTACAAAAAATAAGAACGGTTCCAGTTCTTCTAAATCTAATTTTCCTCTTGTTAGAATGAATACTGATGAATTTACTCATGTGAATGAAACTAGTTTTTCTTATCCCGGTCCTATAGAAATTAATTCGGATACTCCTATAATTCCCGAAGAGGTTTATGAAAGGCATTATGGTAATTATCAAGAAAATGAAGAAGTGGAAATTGATGAAGAAGATTTAGATGATATACCGACTAGTCCCGACCTCAATAGTACTGAAGTTCCACCTCAGGAGAACAATCCTCTGGTTGGAACTAGTCGTCCCCCTATTGTTCCCACTAGAGGTAAGACCAAGGTACAACGTACTTTAAAATCAAATGTGTGGAAAATTTGTTATTTGAATGAAGAAAAAACTTTTAGTATATGCAATATTTGTAAACAACATTTTAAATATACATCTGGTGGGAGTGGAGGTTCAACGGGGGGATTAAAAAAAATTGATTAATAAGCATAGTAAAGAGTGGTTTGCATATATATCTTCTCTTGATGTTTGTGAAGATTCTAACGTTGAAACATCGGCTAGAGGGTCAAATATGGTTCAAGGTGAATTAAATACTTCGAACCCAAGTGGTCCTCTTACACATCGAATCTATAATAAGGATCGTGATCGTGAAAATTTTGCTAAAATGGTTGTTGTTTATGGTTTACCTTTTATTTTTGGAGAACATCCGGGTTTTATTGCATATATTCGTATTACATATAATCCTAGTTTTAAAGGTTTATCAAGAAGCATGGTAAATAATTGGAATTTACAAAAAAGTATTATTGGTTATAAAATTTGTCAAACGAAAAAAACTGAAATATATATTGCTACTACTGTGTTGGAAATTTTAGATTTTTTCGATCTTTGTGATAAAGTCATTAGTATTACTTTAGATAATGCTTCTGCTAATTTAAATGTTATTAATATGCTAGAACCTAGACTTTGTCCTATTAGTAAATATGTTTTTCATGTTAGATGTGCTGCACATATATTAAATTTAGTTGTTAGTGACGGTGTGAAATTATTTGAAAATAGTTGTGATAAAGTTGATAATGCTTGTTTTTATATTTTTAATATGCATAGTAGTAGTAGAATTAATCAATTTAAAGATCTTTGTAATGCATGTAAACTTTCGTTTATAAAAGTTTCGAAGCATGTAAAAACTAGATGGAATTCCTTTTATGATATGCTTGAAGTTGCTTATACATATAGATAACCTATTACTATGCAATTTAATAGTCATAATGCTTATCCTGAAGTTAAACTTAATCATAGTGATTGGGATGAAGTAAATGAACTTAGAATATTTTTGAAATCATTTTATGATGCTACTAAAAAAATTTCTGGAATATATTATCCTACTATTTATGAAATTTTAATACATATATGTGAGATTTCATCTCTTTTATGAATATAAAACAAATGAATTATTTACCAGTGCTATTGAAATTATTATTACAAAATTTAAAAAATATTTTTTTCCTATCCCACAAATTTATTTAACTACAATTCTTTTCAACCCCGAATATAAAAAATATGGTGCAAAAGCTTTAGTTGAATGCATTTATCAAAATATAGATATTAAACCAGAAGAAAAACCTGATTTGGTAACATGTCAAAATAGTATAAAATTACTTGCTAAAGAACTGTATGATAAATATTGTTCCTTAGATAATGTTGAAAATCCTCAAATGTCTATGCCTCGAGTAGGTGCCCATGGTAGAGTGAAACATAAACTTGGTCTTGACTCTTCTAATAAATGTGAATTTATTAAATATCTTGAATACGGTTCAAATAATATTACAAACGATAAAGGTATACCACAACTATTGAACTGGTGAAGGGCTCGTGGAACTCAATTTCCAAAACTTAATAGGATGGTGAAAGACGTGCTTGCAATTCAAGGATCATCAGTAGCTTCAGAGGCAGCTTTCAGCGCAGCAAGATTTCAAATTGGAGAGAACAGATATTCATTAGCAGAAGACAGTTTGGAGATATCGGTGTTGTTTAGAGATTGGATAAATGCTGAGCGGAGAAATCAAGGGCTTCCAAAGTTAGATAGTCAATTTGAACTTTTCATAGATTCAGCCATTGGATATGGTAGTGACGATGGCATGGAACTTCAGGATCATCAACGAGCTTTACCAAAACCAGTAGTTGATTACGATCAATCTATAGCTGAGTTAGATAAAGGATTTACGGGACTGTACAACTATTAGTATTACATTCGAGGCTTAGTTGAAACAGAACCCTTCCTAGAAGGTGACTGGGTAAACTATGCACTCTACTAATAGTTGTAAATTGTAATTTGTAATACAAATTTAAATAAATTGGATTGATATTTTTTAATTTGTGACTTTGTGTCATTGTTTTATCCTTAGTTTTATTTAATTTTTTAAAATTACAAACTTAAGTTATTTAAATTACAAGTTATAAATATAACTTATAAGTTATAACATATTAATAAGTAATAACTTATAAACTTCAAAATATTCAAATCTTAAAAACTTAAGCTCAGAAACATTTTTTTTAATAAAAAAACTTTATTAAACGTAACTTGCAAACTTAATAAACTTCAAAAGATTCAAATCTTAAAAACTTAAGCTAAAAAATATTTTTTTTAATTTTTTTTTATTAAACTTAACTTGCAAACTTAATAAGTAAAAATTAGAAAAAACATTCATATTTTCGTATTTCAAAAAATTAAAATAACTGATTTTTTTAATCATTTTTTGAAATATCTAGATGTGTCATCCCGTTTATCCCATCCCGTTCCATTTCGGTCTGTTTCGGTCCATTCCGGTTCCATCCCGGTATATAGTGGGACTGGACGGAACCGAGTAGCCATCTCGATAATTTCGGTCTGGTTCATCCCGGTACCGGTCAATAAATCGATCAACCCATCCCGTTTCGGTCCGGTATCGATTCATTCCAGTCCAGTGGTTCCGTTCCAGTCCGGTGCCCAGTCTTAGGAGAGAGGACTTAAAGACCTTTGATTTGATAGTCCATGGGCCACCGAGTTCTATATGTGCTAAAATATATGGTCAATTGAAGTTGACCCAAAACTAAAACATAATGGGTGACATGTATGAATTTTCTATTTAAATCTTTCGAAGTCTGAGGTGTTACAATATCTCCCCCTTGGAAACATTTGTCCTCGAATAAAAGCACATTAAGCAGAACATGGGTGGGAAGCATCTAACAACCCAACTCAAGCACCCAACAATAAATAAGCATAACTCAACATATCAACTTAAAGAGTACTTTACAAAAGTCAGTACCTTGGTCTAAAATAGTTTCGGAAGGAAAGAGATGAGAGTATCTCTTCTTCATATCCTCCTCAGCCTCCCAAGCAGCTTCTGTAACAAATAGATTCCTCCATAAGACCTTGACTAATGCAACTTTCTTAGTTCTCAACTTGTGAACCTGACGATCCAGAATCTAAACTGGCATCTCTTCATAAGATAGGTTGTCCTTTGATACCAATATGTTCAATAGGTACAATAAGTGAAGGATCGCCTAAACACTTTAACATGGATATGTGGTACAACGGATGTACTGTTGCTAATTATAAAGGTAGCTCCAACTCATAAGCTACGTTACCAACCCTCTTGGATATCTTGTAAGGACCAATGTACTGGGGATTGAGTTTCCCCTTCTTACCAAATCTCATGAAACTCTTCATAGGTGAAACCTTCAAGTAGACCCAATCAGCAACCTCAAATTCTAAGTCTCTCCTTCTAACATCCGTATAGGATTTCGGACGACTTTGCATTGTTTTCCGCCTTTCCTAAATAATCTTAACCTTCTCCATGGCTTGATGAACCAAGTCTGGCCCTATCAATTCAGCCTCACCAACCTTAAAACAACCAATAGGAGATCTATATCTTATCCCATACAGATCCTGATAAAGAGCCATTTGAATACAGGAGTGATAACTATTATTATAAGAAAATTCTATGAGAAGCAAGTGGTCATCCTAGTTACCTTTGAAATCCATGACACATGCCCTCAATATGTCCTCTAGTTTCTGAATTGTACAATCTGCTTGGTCATCAGTCTGAGGATGAAAAGCAATACTAAGGTTCACCTTCAAACCCAAACCTTTCTTGAAAGACTTCCAAAAGTGAGTGGTGAATTGTGCACCCCTATCTGAGATAATAGACACACAACCCTCATGAAGTCGAACTATCTCTTGAATATACAATCTAGCATAATCCTTGGCTGAATTTGTAGTGTTTATCGGTAAGAAATGGGTTGATTTAGTCGTTCGATCTACAATCACCCAAATCAAATCATGTTGTGATCGCAGAAAACCAATAACAAAGTCCATATTAATCATCTCCCACTTCCATTCAAGAAAATCTATGTTTTGAGTCACGTCATCGGACCTTTGGTGTTGTACCTTGACTTGTTGGCAATTTGGGCACCTAGCAACAAACTCTGCAATGCACCTCCTCATACTACTCCACCAATAGTCTTCTCTCAAGTCATGGTACATTTTTGTGGAGCAAGGATGGATTGAATATCTAGAACTATGAGCTTCTGCCATGATTATCTCTTGGAGTTCATCCACCTTTGGTACACACAAACTACCTTGGCAACTCAATACCTCATCTCCCACTTTTTCAAAAGCCATAACCTTTTGCAAATGATCATTTACTTTTAGTTCAAGTATAAAGGGTCTTTATCTTGTTTGTCCTTAAGATACTAGTGATGATTCATCTCCATTCATCACCATAACTCCACTTTCGCTGGAGTTCAAGAGATGGACTCCCAAACAGGCAAGTCTATGAACTTCCTTAGCTAACTTTTTCTTTCCTTCCTCAATATGAGCAGTACTACCCATGGATAACCTGCTCAAAGCATCAACAACTTTAGCCTTACCTGGGTTATATAGGATGCTCATTTAGTAGTCCTTGAACAACTCTAACCACCTCCTTTGTCTGAGATTAAGCTCCTTCTGACTGAACACATACTGGAAACTCTTGTGGTCAGTGAACACATCCACATGAACAACATATAGATTGTGATGCCATATTTTGAGAGCGAAAACTACTGCTGCTAACTCGAGATCATGAGTCAAGTAATTCTTCTCATGAATCGTAAGTTGTTTGGAGGCATAGGCTATAACCTTACCATTTTTTAGAAGAGACGCCAAACTGCTGAAATCATCAACATTGTCACCAACATGACCATCATGCTCATCACCAGTAGCAACACTTACACCAACAGCCACATCAATCAAATTAGCTACATCACCCGCATCATCAAGCTTATCAATATCAACAACTTTTTCTTTTGATGGTTGTTGTTCTACCCAATCCTTTTTTATCCTATCATATGGTCAGATAATATTTCAACAAATCATAGAGTAACAAGAAATGACATCTTCAACTTCTACTTTTTTTTGGATCAGTCAGTGACACACAACATATAATCAAAAGTATATTAGATAATTTGTTTGAGATGTTCAGAGATAAGTTGCAGCAGATCACTTATAAGTTGTAGCAGATATGGAGTTTGTTGCGACAAATAAGATATCTATTGTAACATATAACCCGCCTGTTGCATAAAATGAATAATCTGTCAATAGATATTTAGAAATAAGTTGCAACAAATGACATATGTGTTGCAAGACATTACCAATCAGTTATATAAGTTGCAAGATAATAGTTATCTGTTAGCAATTTTAACAAATATTTAGAAATAAATTGATATAAATATCTTATTTATTGTAATAAATATCACATATGTTGTAACATATAGGATATCAATTGCAACATCGTATCGATTTGTTTCAATCTAGTAACTTATTAACTTAAATTTTAAAAAAATTAATGAATAAAAGAAGATGCATTTTATCATCACGAGGGTTAAAATGATCAAGGGCATTCATTTTTTATTTTCTCGTGGTAGCCAACCATTTAAGAACCCTTGGATAAGAAATTTCTTTCGAGTAGTGTCATGATCCAAAGTACACCCTATGCATGACATGGTGTATAAGACCCCGAAAGGCCTTATACAAGCCACTTGACATATATATACACAACATAATAAAGAAAAGTAAAGAAATCTCATAAGAAGTAAAGAGTTTGACATAAGCGGGAGTACTTCAAAGTCTATACAAGCCATCTATTACATCACTAAGAGAGGCCGGGACGTAAGAAAAAATAGAAGTATCATGGTCCTCAAACATGAGGACTCACCAACTCTTGATCTTTGAATCATCAATGAGATCAACTAGCCATGGAATGTACTAAGTATGAGGGGAATGCAATAAATCATGAGACATGATCATAAGGAGACATAATGGAAAACATGATATGCATGACCAAGCTAAACATCATAAAATCTTTGAAGAAGAATTATAAACATGAACATGATCAATGCATCTACAACACATGTGGAAAGCTTCATAAGCATTTGAAAACAACTTAGTTCATTTTGTGGGATATTTACTATTAACCAATATAGACCAAGTGAGCTATAACATGGAATCTAGTGTCTTCCTCCCACACCGAAAAGAGATATCATTACTTGCCAAGACAAGAACCTTAAACTTCTATCTTAGGTTGATCCACTAGCTATGTAACATAAGACAACCTACATGATATATAGTTAGGGACAAGAAGATTGCTACTGGAGACTCAAACTCTACTAACGGGAGAGCCTTCATCTCAATATCCTCTCGGTGCTAAGTAAAAATCCCAACGAAAAGTCATAAACATAAGATCGTCATAATCCATGGAAAAGCACAATTAAATTACTAATCGAAGCTAGAAACATCATAGAATAGCTCCTTAGATCTTGAATCATACATGAGTGAGAAATCCTTTCACAATACCAAGATCCTTTAATGTGAGAAAACCTTTCACAATTCATACATAAGTGAGATGATCCTTTCACAAATAATCGATACTTATCTCAAATCAACCTAGATCATAATCAATCATTTTTCATAGTCATGCATAAGTTCATTAAAACATATTCATAGCTTTTCTTCAAAATTTATTTAATTAGGGTTCATAGTCAAAATCATAATAAATACATGGGTTCACATGGAATTGATTGGAAAACATGTAATTGAATCTAAATAATCATAATATGATCAAAATCAAACAATTGAATGCATACAAATAGAACCATGAGTATTTTGAGTGAAAACCTAATCAATTTGATTGAAATTGAATTGGAGAATGAAACTCATTGATGAACTCCCTACCTATCTTGATCTTAAATCCCTAGAATCAATGGTAAACAAGGAGACTTTACCTTGAATACCCTAGCTTTTTCTTCCTTGATCTAGAGAGAGAATTTTAGAGAGAAATTTGGGAATTGAGGGAATGAAAGAGTTGGGGAAATTTCTAAGAGTGAAGGTAGTAATAGATCTTAGAATTAGGGTCAAAACAACGTAGTATAGGTATTAAGTGCATAAAAAAAAGACATGATTACCCCTTAAAAATAACTGTCGGACAAACCTACTGTTATGACCAATGGTCCGTAGAAATCCCTACGGTCCGTCCTAGTTAGCCATAGAACCAACTTCAGAAATCCAAATATTCAGTCATTTCCCACGAGACTTTTCTATGGTTCGTTAAACTGTCTATGGTCTATAGAGCTCATCCGTAGAACTAAACTTTCACTCTAAAATTTTACTAAGTCTGGAACCTTTCTACAAAACCTTTTTGTGGTCCATAGAACAAATGAGAACTCGTCAAAACCTTCCATAGAATTAAGGTCCTAAATCAAATTTTTGAATCAATCTTATGGGTAAGTCTTACAACCCGTCAACCATCATACAGTTCGTTATGTCAGGTCGTAGGTCAAACTTCAGAAACTTAATTTTCCAAAACCTTGTCTCAAAGTTTACAAATCCCTTGGAACGACCTGCAAGACTTCCTACGGTCTGTAGGTTGGACTCGTAAATCCTCACTTCAGTGAAATTTTTCTGCATTTTTCTTTTTCTTTGGACTTTCCAACTTGCAGGGAATTACAAGTATTCCTTGATTTGCCGTCGAGGGTGAGAAATGACTTCAAATGAAGAAGCCTAAAAAATATGATGTTAATAAAAAATTTAAATAATTACATAATAACAAAAATAAAATACTAGAGAAAAATATTTAAAAGTTTACCATAAAAATACAAGGAAGGCCATAAGTTAGTTATCTTCGGTGATAAGTCTGTCAATAAATATATGACAGCCAACATAAAGCTTTCATAACCCAATAAATAATTTTAAATGCCTTTCGATACTGAGCAACCATTAACAATTCAAGTGTATGACTTTGTTGGTGTTACTGGCCCAAAGAATAGCATGTACAAATCAAACTAAGCACAATGACTCCTTGTGCTTCTTTAACATCTTTTTAAATTGAAGTGCATTTAACAATTTCTTGCTTATGTAGCTATTTTCAACAAAGATTGTCAATGATGTCTTTGATGTTTTTAGTATGTGAGTTTTTTCAATTTTTGTAACAATGGGAAGATGTTCAGAACGAGGGTGGACCTTAATCCTTGCACTATAGCAAATTCTTTTATGACAAAACAAACCGACATGTCACAGTAGTTTATCCAAATCTCATTTTTCTTCTTATTTTCATCATCCTCACCCTTATATTTAATCCTGAACTTGAGAAGATCATACAACATGTTCATTTGAAAGCGTACATTATTATTCTATGGCAAATAAAAAAAGGTCCCAAAACAATTGATCTATAAGATATCAACCAATTTTCCTTCTTTAATATACTCCTAAAATTATAAAAAAAAATTATATTAGTGATTTAACCACAAAATCATTGTATGATTATCCATAGGCATTTCCACATGAAATTTATCAATATTGAAAGTTCAGACAACATCAAAGGATGAAGGATTGCTATGAGCAGAAGACATGATATTCGCAACATCGATGCTTCATCATCTTCCTTACTTTCCTCTTCATTTTCTTCCCCATTTTCCTCATCATTACTTTCTTCTTCAATATCATTTTATGAACTCTTTTCACTACTTTTTTCTCTTTTTGTACATCTACAAATTGGAACACTTTATCTATTTGGAAAAAAAGTTTATAACTAAATAGTTATTTTACTTGTTTTTTTGGGAGTTCATTATTTAGTTTCTTTTTCTAATTGGAGGCATTTAAATAATTAATTTATGCATTATTTAAAAAAGAATAGCGATGAATTTAACAAATATAACAAAGTAAAATAATATCCCTAACAGATGAGTGATCTGTTGTAACATATAAATCATTATTTAGAAAAAATATTATAATTTCAATATTGTTTTAAAGAAGTGTTCACTAAAATTATGGTACATTTTTTCATAATAGATTTCTCAAGAAAAATTTCAAATTCAGATTTCATTATTTTCACAACAATGTGAAAATTAACAGTTAAAATAGTCTCCACCCATATGAATATCAAGAGTAGCAGTCAAAATAATATCCAAATATAAATATCAAGTGTAGCAGTCAAAATAATCTTCACCCATATGAAAATCAAGAGTAGTAGTCAAAATTATTAATCCTAACTTAGAATTTGTTTTTTTTATTCTTCATTAATCCAAATATATCATCTCGAAATCCTAACTTTTTGAATCAAATATTATCTTAGATAGTGCCTTCAATCTGTTGGTGTGTTTGAGATCGCCAGAACTTATAAAGATGGTGTCCCAAATTTGTTGGTGGGGTCGCTTGTTACTGAGAAGAGAAGAAGAAATGGAGGGAAAATGAGAGAAGAACGATGGTTGAGGGAGAAGAAAATATTTGAGATTTATTTTTTATTTTTTAATCCAATAGACTTTTTTTGTATTTTGAAAAATAATTAACAAGTTTTAAGAATTTCAGTTTAATCCATAATTAATTTAATCAAAATACAATAAAACCTCATTAAATTAATACTCGGTAAATTGATAATCTCTCTAAGATAATATTTTCCTTCAGTCCTGACTTGTGCCAGTGAAAAAAATCACCTATTTCGATAAGATAATAAGATAATATATTATCATAAGACCTCTATATAAATATATGGTCTCATCATTATTATAAATTAATAATTCCTTAAAAGTACAAATATATCTCAGATATTTTAGTGAAATATGATTCTACTGTGTTTTTTTCGTTAAAATTTAAATCTTGTTGAAACTCACCTCTAACTTTTCTTATTGCATATAAAAGTTTTGGTATTTTTCAAACTGCGCCATAAAATTGTGAAGAGTTTTACATGTGATAACTACTTCCCTATGCATAACTAGTTCCAAAGGTTTATATCATCAGAAAAAAAAAAAAAATTACAATGAATCATACAAATACTTTGTATTTTTTTAAGTATAATGAATTTATTTTTTATGTGAATTTAATAAATATAATACATAATTTAATAAGATATAATAATTTTGATATATTCATTGTACTTTATGTATAATAAATTTATATTTATATGAATTCAATAAATATGATACATATATTAGTAAGATACAATGATTTTGATGTAATCAAAATTAACCTTCATCGAATCTTAAAATACTCTTTAAATTAAAAATATTATTTTATCAATTAAATAACAGCTTTACAAAATAATAATATTTAATAGTTTCACCTATATTAATTTAATGAGGTTTTACTCTATTTTAGTAATTCTGACTTGACATGATCAAAATAATTACCAAAATTTAAATTGAGACTTAAAAAGTGTAGGGATTTTGAATTAAGGGTGACATTAAGGTGTCAAAATAAAATGGTGATGACTTAAGTTATTTTAATTGAGTGTAGGCGACAATTATGTAATTAAGGATTAAGAATTTATGAGGCATTTGTGGGAGTTTCCCTGAAGTTTTTAAGTTGACAGTTTGGTCCATTGTATTAAATGAGGGGTAAAAGGTCAAAAGATTAAAACCTAATTTAACCAAATATGGTGGGAACCGAAAAAGAAGGGAAGTCAGTGAACCAAAAGGAGAAATAAAACTGCAAATTTCCCCCCACCTCCCTGTCGGATTCCTCTCTTTTCCTTCTTCTTGTTCTTTTTTTCCTTCTGCTTCATTCTAGCTTGCCTTTTTCCTGTTCTCTTTATCTTTTTCTTCTTGTTGTTGTTCGTACATTGTTGTTATTGGTTGCTATCCTTTGTGCTTCTTCTTCTTCTTCTTATCTTCTTCTTGAATCAGATTTAGCTAATCAGTGGATCAGATTTCATTCTACATCAATTGACATTACTTCATAAGTGATTGTGTTCACACACCTAGTAAGTAAAATTAATAGTTTTTTTGAATCATTCATCATCATCATCTAGGTATACCTACATTTTTTTCAATAATTTCCATTCGCATTTCCAATAGAAGATTATATCTGGTGCAATAGTTGACTCATGTTGAATAGTCACTTGTTGCCACATAAGACTCATATATCAACCTAGTTTTCTTGTTTATTTGGGAGGAGCAGTGAGGCCTATGCTAAGAGTCTACCTGGTTAAAAATCCTATCAAGGAGAATCATAAGCTAGAAGAAGACCAACAAGATATGTTAAATAATGAATTAGATGTTGTGGACACGAATAATCACGATGAGGAAATTGGAGGAGATGAAGTGTTGGACCTTGGGAGCAACAATCCAACTTATTCTTAATCATCACGTGTGAATAATCTTCAAGATAATGAAATCAGTTTTTATAAGGAAATGAAATTCAAGAACATGGAAAAACTAGTAAATTCATTGAAAATTGCTTGCTAGAAAAAAGATTATAGATTGAAAAAGGTGATCAATTCTCGTAATGTGTATTATTTTATATGTTTATATCCGTAGTGCAGTTGGTGGTTGAGGGTTGTGAAATTTACAAGTAGTGGCAGGTTTGTCATTAGAATCTATGAAAAGTACCATACATGTGGTTCAGAGCATCTTACGAGCCATAATATGCATGCCACGATAAAGTCATAGATAACTACTTTGAAAATAGCTTTCCCAATGGTAAAGTCCCATCCACAAGAGACATGTCAAATCAACTCCGCACAAAATTGGATTGTAAGGTAAGTTATTGGAAGATTTATAAGGACATGGAGCATGCTAAGTATTAGGGAACACATGAGCACAGATATGCAGTGCTTAATGTGTAC
Source organism: Solanum commersonii (assembly GCA_029007595.1). Taxonomy (NCBI): domain Eukaryota; kingdom Viridiplantae; phylum Streptophyta; class Magnoliopsida; order Solanales; family Solanaceae; genus Solanum; species Solanum commersonii. The sequence goes on from JAJTWQ010000195.1 coordinate 180,857, forward strand.
CGTTATATGCTTGAAATTGCAAATCTAGGAAGCAAGACGGCATTGTCGCTTGATGAAAATGGGAGGTTCAAGTACTTATTTGTATCATATGTCACTTGAATGATTGGTTTTCAACAAATGAGAAAAGTAATAGCCGTTGATGGGACATTCTTGAGGAGCAAGTATGAAGGAGTTTTTTTTTTTTACAACAGAGACTATATATGTTGCCACATATCACCTTTATGTTGGGGTACATGCAGATAATTGTGTGATTTTTTTTACAACAAAGGCTATATATGTTGCCACATATACCACATTTCCTCATTTCCTACATAATTGACATTTGTTTCAACAAAATAAATATAATAATAATCATTACTATATCAGCAAAAAAAATAGTTCACCAATTGTGTTTTTACAACTAATCAACAAAAAGGTAATTCAAAATGGTATACATAACCATCAAAACTAAATCTAATCAATGGTGGTAATCATAACATTTTCATTTAGAGCTATGAACTTTGCTTTTTTAGCTCTAGTCCTCTGTGGGTCTTCATTGTTACTAACATAGCAATTCGAGCCTTTAAAATCCCATAATTCCATATGAGTGAAGCATATCTCATGTGAAGGGATTGGCAAATAATTCCATAAGATAGTACTTGTAGTCAATCACTCAAAAACTCAGTGTATGCAGCAACAAAAAGTCCACAATCTTTGCATGGTATATCATCAATTAGAAAATATAAAAGCTAATAACATCACATTTTGACAGCGGTAAGAAAAAAAAATAATGTGATACGTACAAACTATTGCCTTCTTGTTGGGCAATACTAATAACATGTTTGACTTCGAATGAGTGAGATTTGTTCTTGCCCTGGTAAGATTCAAGAACTGACCATTTGGTTCAGATTTTTTGCTCAAAAAGTCTGGTGGATTCAAGGTACTTTGGCACCATTGTAGACAACTTTTGAATCTCATCGAATAACTTTTTGTTAGCCTTAGATGAGGACATTGAATCATACACCTTTATGCACCGTTCCTTCAATACAAGGAAACCCAGGACCGAATGAAACTCCCCATCGAAATTTTTTTATTTTCGTCTGGAAAGTATAGTTTTGGTAGTTTTTTACATAATAGTTTTATTTTTTGTATTTGAGCTTGGTCTTTTTTATCAAAATAATATTCTATATCCTTTTTTAATTTTTTATGTAAAGGTTTAAGATTTTCTGTTAAGTTAGGTATGTATTCTCGTACTTGATTTACTAATTCTAAAAATGATTGTAATTTCTTTTTTGTGTCTATATTTTCTTCAGAATTTATTATTTTTTGTACTATATGGTTTTGCATTTTTATACCATTCTTATCTATTTGTGTTCCTAAAAATTCTATTTGACTTTTCATTATTTTGGCTTTCTTTTTGCTTAGGCTTATTCCTGAGTGTGTAATTATATGAATAAATTTTTCTAATAGCCTTATATGGTCTTCTTCTGTTTGTGAATATAATAATATATCATCTATATATACTATGCAATTTTCTAACTGATTAAAATAATTATCCATAAAATGTTGGTATCTGCCTGGTGCATTTTTATATCCAAAGGTAATACATTTCATTCATAAAATCCTTGTGATATTGTAAAAGCTGTTAATTTTTTAGATTCTTCTTCTAACTTTAGATGGTAAAATCCTGATTTACAATCAAATTTACTAAAATAATTATAACCTTGTATTTGTCTAACTTTTAATACTTTATTTGGTATGGGGTAATTGTATGTTTTTGTTTTTGCATTTAAATTTACGTAGTCAATAACCATACGACTTTTTCCTCGTTTTTGTTCACTTGTGTTTATTTACTATGAATCTTTGGACTTGTATGTTTACTATTACTTTCTTGAATATATTTATTTTCTAATAATTCGTTTATATGCATTCTAAATTCTTTTAAATCATCAAAATTATATTTTAATGGTTTTTGAGTTATTATGCTATTTTCATCAATTAGTTCAATTTTTACCTTTGTGTTATGTTTTTCCCATCCTTTTAAGGGATCTTCACTATATAATAGTTCTAATTTCTCTTGGATTATTTTTATCTTGTCTATTGAAAATATTATTAATTCTATATTATGGGTACTTTCTTTGATATTTTCTAATTTTTGGGTTATTTTCTCACTTCCTTTAATCCATGGTGTGGATTTTCTATTTTTATTAGTTACTCTTTTGGCTCCTACTTTTTGTTTGCATGGTGTGGTAAACCACCAGTGTGTTTTTCGTTATTATGTGGGGATATAGTTTTTCTAAAAACGGCATTCCCAAAAGCATATCTTTATTAATAAATTCATAACTATATATTTCCTCTATAGTTAATATTTTATCTCATATTTGTAGCTTTATATTTTTTGCTTTGTATGTTATCATACTGCCTTCATTATTAAATCCGGTTACTATTATAGGGGTTTTTAGTTTTTCCCATTTTTAAATGGGTAGACAATTATGTTTACACATATTTGCTTCTGCTCCTGTATCTAACATTGGAGTATAGTATCTATTATAATATTTTTCTACTATTAGTTTTGCAAGTATATAAATTTTCATAATGCTCTTTTTATTGTGACTTTTTTGGTTTTATAAGTTATAATTAATTGTGTATTGTCTAGATTATAGGGTTTCATTTCCTCTAACCATTTTATCCCTAAAATTATGTTATCACCTTGATATATTGTAAATTTTATTAATATAATTATTCCTCCTATAATAACTTCTTTTGGTCGTATCTTCTATATATGATAATTCTTTTGGTAATTCGGGGCATGCTTGTTTTTTAGATATTATCTCTTCTTCATCTACTAGTTCTTTTGGTATATAATTTTCTTCTTGTCCTGTATTTATTATAATGATATGTTTTCTTTGTTCTATTATTCCAGTTATATAATAATGATATGGTTCAATTTCTTTTATTATTGGATATTCTACTGATTTTCATTGAGGTTGAGATGTATTTTCTGTTTTATCTATATTTTTCATTCTTTTTGAGGTACTTATTCTATCACTGAATATTTTCTTGCTCGGGGCTAACTCTATTCCCGACATTTTCCAATATAATACTAATGATTTATCTATATTTTTATCGTCTATTGCCTTTGAATAATTTGCACTAATTATGAATTTAAATTTTGGTATATTAGATTTCCTTTTACTGCACTTATTATACTTCTTTCTATTGGCTCTATTATTCTATCATCTGCTAAATATATTTCTATTGGTGTATCTATTCTTTCTCTAAAACAGGCTTTTATTAATATCTCTGTTCCTCCTAAGTGTACGTACTTTATAGGGTCTTTAGCTTTAATTGCTTGTATTTCTTTATTTATTATTTGTTTATTTATTATAGGTATTCTTGCTTTTCCTTTAGTGTATTTGCAGTCTATTATATGTTCTTTCTGACTTACTACATAATATTCTTCTTTTTGTCTTTTAAAAATATTTCTTATAAGGGGTAATTTAAATATTCTTGTTTCTCTGCAATTTGAATATATCATTGTTTGTTCTCTGGCGTAGTAGCTCCATATTGTATTTTCGTTCAAATAATTTGTTGCTAGCTCATTTAGTATCGTAGCTAGGCCAATAATTCTTTTTCTTGCGTAGAACTCTGGTATTTCTATTTTTTGGATTTCGTTTTGTTTTTCTATTTTCTCTGGGATAATCATTTCTCTTGTCAATCCATTTTTCGTCTGGTAGACAATTATGTTTACACATATTTGCTTCTGTCCCCAACTTCTCTTTATTATGAAAGTAGGTTGTCTACTATAATTAGATTAAGATCGTAAAAATCTAATTCGTGAATTTATAATGATCGCCGTGTTCTGCATGCTGGATCTTCTACTATTCTATGTTCTTCCCGAAAGTGTGCTAATCCCTATGTTGTGCGGAGCTGAGTATCTTCTATTCGCTGGGATAAAGCCTTTCCTCTGCAGGGGCCTTGTGCAGTAAACCCCCTACGGGCGGTCGTCCGTCGTCCTAAAGTAGTCCCCGCGAAGCTTTCGGGTTGTCCTAGGCTTTCTTTGTATGTATTGACCTGAGGGGGTATGAATATATCTTTTTGTGACTTTGTGGTTGAGGAAGATACTGGAGCATTAATCATTGATGTTTTTTCTTTTACTAATTATAGATAGTGATTGGAAAATTGATTTTTTCAACCTCCTACACCTCAAAGGCTGTGAAATCTTCCTGGACGTATAAACATCAATTTTAAATGTCATTTCCTTAAAAGTATTAGTGAGTTCTTTAATACGACTAATAAAATAATCATTTTGATGCTCACATCCTTTGCATCGACAAGAAGAACATTTGATGTTAGAAGAGGAGGCAACGCCAATAAAAAAATTAAGTTGTTACCATAGATGAAGCTTCTCGTGACATTTTATCTACAAGATAAATAAAAAAGGTTGAGAGATTAAAACTGATTATTAAATAATATGGGATAGCAATTTATACTTATATTGAATATTCTGTTGCGAGAGATGTACCTCATGTTGACACAGATGAAAATTCTGTTGCCAAAGATGTACCTTTTGTTGACACAGATGAATCTTCTATTTCAACATATGGGTAACTTGGTACTACAGATGACTATTCTATTTCTCTAACACATAAGTGACATGTTCCAACATATGACAACTATGTTGGAATATGGACCAACATATCACAAATATGTTGCAACATACACACATCTTTCAACAAATGAATTATATGTTGGACAACTGAACAAGACTAAATTTCTAAAATTATATGAACAAAATGGTAAAAAAAAAAAAAGGAAGAACAAAAGCAATAAAAATGACTTTTCAGTGAACAACAACAATACATATACATTTCCTCAAAATTAGGATTTTTTTTGGATTTGTCGTTTTTCTTTCAAAAATAATAAATAATAGGTATCATTACACCATTATTCAATTTTCACATCTATATAATGATTTCTTGTTCATTAACCCGAGAAAAGAACTTAGTATCAAGAGTGTGTTGCTCGAAATTTGTAAAATCTTTTTTTTTAAAATGACTTACCCATTTTAAGTCGAACACAACCTTCAGTTCAGAAAGAGAGAGCGACGACGGGAGAAAAGGAGGAAGATAATGGATAGAAGATTTGTTGAACAGTCGGATTTTCTAATGAAGAAGAAGAAGAGAAGAACGTTGGAGAGAAGAGGAAGAGAGAAAATTCTATTTTCTTTTACTTTTTTTTAAATGGTTTGGATGAATTAAAGTAGTTGAAAAATATAGTATTTTTTTGTATTTTATAAAAGATTAGAAAATTTTGAAAATATTAATTTGGTCCCACATTAACTTAATTATATTTTTAAGTGGATGTGTCACCAACACAAAACCAAGACTTAATTTATACCTTTTATTCAATTTTCTCAAGTTACTTCGGTTGAATTTTCTCACAATATACTCGAAGTTGTTGTTTTTTTACCCGTATTTAGAAATGGGAATTAAAAAAGACGAACATTGCTATAGTTTGTTGTACAAATCGTATTTAAAATTGTACTATAAAATGTAGTGCTATTTTGGTTGACATTTTTCCTCTGTGGGCCTATTTAATTTGCTATTGAGCATGTATATAGAGGGACAGACTGGGATGTTCCATTCCATTTTTCTTTCCCTATAATTATCAATTTACCATTTCTCTAAGCCTTTTTTTCTGTCATTTCTCTTAGCTTTTTCTTCTCTTAGAGAGATAAATAGAGATAATATGGAATTAGATAGTAGGAGCGTCAAAAAACTATCTTTGTTATTCAACAGAAATCACTTCATTCATATGAATAAAATTGGATTTTTTGAAATGGTGATGAGTCAACAACTTTGAGTTGTATAAAATGCAGTGTAAGTTGTACTTAATTGTAAGATCTACTTCATTGACAATTAACATGTGTACTTCATCTAGGACAAATTAGTGATTATGCATGCTTTTTTCAAGAGATGTATTCAACAATTGATTTCACAAATTGGAGTCTTATCTACACTCTTTTACAAAATTTTACAAGTGAATATCGTCCGTCTCTGTTTTGATGCTAAAGGGACTTTGCTATTATGGTGGATACAATTAGTTACTTTAATATGACTAAAAAAATAGTTTATAAACTTTATTGTGTAGTGCGTACAATTCATGCCATATTGATGATATGGATGATATCAACTCTAAAGTCGGAGCAATTCTTGTGGTTAAGCTGATAGAAGAATAGCACACAATTGGTTTGAACTGAGGCTTAAAAGGGAACTTCAAGTTACTTTGCATCAACTTAATGCTTATTGCCACTTGCCAGTAAATATGAAGAGATTGGAGCTCCATGGATAAAATATGTAGTATTTTAAAATTGTGTTAATATGTTTAATTGAAGGTTGTCATAATCTCTGAGTCACTTCCTGTTTATAGGTGTACACCAATAATTTGCTCCTAAATCATGTTTTGTTTTACTTTTCTTAAACAGTTCAAAATGTACCATGGAAGAAGCAACTAGCATTCATGTTGAAAAAAAATGCTTGGAAAACTGAATTTACTGTCCATGATTGCAAGATCAAGAGAAACTTTTTAGTTTTTAGGATTCATCGTTCATATTCTTAGCATTGTTAGAATTGTAATTCTCAACCAAAAGTTGTATGAATTGACCATATTCGTTCAAAGCTCATTGATAGAAGAGGGGCATATGTTTTGGTTGTTGCTCAAAATTATAATTGTTAATAATTCTGTCCCATGTAGTAATATTTTTAAGGAATTGATGTATTATATCAACTGTTGAAATATTTATGTTTAACTATTTTTCCTATCAAACACATATCTATGCATGAAATGTCTTTTTATAATGTTAATATGATGTGTAATGACAACACCCCATAGAGAGATATAAAGACAAGTCAGTCAAAGTAGTTAGAAAGAAAAGGAGAGAAGGTGATATACCTAAATTCAAGTGCTTCCAACACTATAATAGATGCATCACCGGGTGAAGGAGTATTAGTCGAGCAGGCATACATGAAGAATAAATAAATAGATCTAGTAGTGAGTAACATCAATGAGGAGATCGTCAAAAATAATTATAATATAGACAGTTATCTAAATCCAACAGAAGAGAACATAGGTGGAGAAGAAGAAAGTGAATCCATCATGAACAACATTACTTAGATTTCCAAGGAAGCAGATTTGGAAATAACTCAAGTTGAAAAAATAAAAGGAGAGCATACCAAGCAGAAAGGAACAAAAGGGAGCAATGAGACTGTGGTTCCTATCAGACCTTTACCAAGGAGGTTTGCTGCCTCAAAATCCAATCATCAATAATGAATAAGGTCTTATTCTGGAACATCAGGTCAGTCAACACCCAACAAGCATTTGAGAGGTTGACTAATATGAATAGAAGGAATCGTTATTTGTTGGTTTTTAAAAAAAAATGGGGCAGCACAAATAGGTTGAAAATGTCTCTCAATGGATTGAAATGGTTTTCAATAATTTTATTAAGCATTGAGGGGCTTTAAATAGCCAACAAAAATACATAATCTGCATAATTTGAAATTTAAACAACCTAAAATATCTAAACAACATAAACAAACTAACTAAAATTCAAAATTCAAATTTATTTCAAACTAAATAACTTATTTTACTAAAAGTTACTGCAGTAACTAAAAGCAAACTTCAACATTATTGGCTCATTGGTTTAATGGAACCTTTTGAAGATTCATCAAACATTAATAGGTACAAGAGAATATTGGGCCACCACACAGCTTGGAGTAATTGCAATGGGAAAATTTGGATATTTACAAGAGAAGAATTACAAATCAACATCATAGCAGACACCACCCAACACCTTACTCTTCTGATGAAACACCAAACATGGAGAGAAGAAATTTTGATAACTACTATATATGTTGTTTGCAGTACTGGTGTCAGGAAAGAATTATGAGAATCTTTAAATCTTATTGCAGATTAACACTCAAAACCATGGATAATTGGAGGGGGATTTTAATGTTATTTTGTTGAGTGAATAGAAGCTTGGAGGGCTCCCGGTCTTTTTTCAGGAAAGAAAGGACTTTGTAAACTGTATTAGTGGACTGACAGATATGGGTTATATTGGGAATACGTACACATGGTGGAATGGGAGAACGGATGAAGCATGCATTGTTAAATGACTGGACAGGGTATTAACTAATCAGAAATTTCAAGATCAATATCCAGTCATAAGTGTCAAGCATCTTATCAAGAAAGGTTCAGACCACTCACCTCTAGAAGTACAGTGCACTCAAAATGGATAGGCTATAATAAGGCCATTCAAATTCTTGAATTTTTGGACTAAGCATCAAGGTTTCAAGGAATTTGTTAGAGCACAGTGGTGTTCAGAAGACAATGGAAATCCAATGTTTACTTTTCATCAGAAATTAAAGAATCTGAAGGTCGGCCTAGCCAAATGGAGTAGGGATACTTATGGTAATATTTTACAAAAGATTGCTACAGTTGAAATTATTCAGGCACAAGCGATTCAGTTTGAAGAGAAACCTACTCAAGTTAACAGAATTAATCTCTATAAATCTCAGGCTGATCTTGCTAATTACTTACACTTGGAGGAAGAATATTGGAGGCAGAAGTCAGGGATGAAATGGCTTACTGATGGGAAAGAAATACTAATTATTTCATTCCTATGTTCAAGGGAGAAGGAGAAGGCTGCAAATTACTAGAATTCAAGATGTAAATGGAGAGTGGATATAGGACAAGGAAGAATTAGCTTCTTGAAGCAATAAATTATTTTAAAAACAGTTTACTGAGGACTGTTTTTTTGGGATTTTGAGCTTCTTAATCACATACCACACATCATCAATGAAGAGCAAAATGAGTCAATAAATAAAATTTCAGATGAACAAGAAATCAGAGAAGTTGTTTTTGCCCTAAACGGTGAAAGTTCAGGTGGCCCATATGGTTTCACATGGGCATTTTACAACAGTTGCTAGGAAATTATTAAGAAAGATGTCCTAGCTGTTGTGCAAGCTTACTTTAGAGGGTATAATCTTCCAAAATTTATGACACACGCAAAGCTGGTTTTGCTTTCCAAGAAAGATCAAGTTAAAACATTTTCAGATGTCAAACCTATAAGCTTAAGTAATTTCATCAACAAAGTAATCTCTAGGGTCCTTCATGAGAGACTGGTGACCTTATTGCCTTTGTTAATTTCAAAAAATCAAAAAGGATTTGTTAAAAACAGAAGCATTGTGGAGAATGTTCTATTAGCTCAAGAAATAGTGAGTGGCATCGGACTTAGAACCAAGACAACTAATGTGGTGATTAAATTGGATATGACAAAAGTCTATGATAGGCTTTCTTGGTTGTTTATCACCAAAGTGTTAGGAATATTTGGGTTCAATGAAGTTATGATAGATAAGGTTTACCAGCTGCTAGCAAACAATTGGTATTTAGTTTTGATAAATAGGCAGGCAAAAGGATTTTTTAAATCTACTAGAGGAGTGAAGCAAGGGGATCATTTATCCCCAACCTTATTCATAATATATGTTGAAGCTTTGTCTAGGGGTCTAAATGCTCTAAATGAGAAAGAAGAGTTCAGGAGATTTGGGATGTCAAAATGGAGTCTAGAGGTGAATCACCTAGCCTATGTAGATGGCACAATTCTCTTTACCTCAGCAGATAACAAATCCATGAAGATAATGATCAAGGTATTAAAGAAATATGAGGCTGCATCAGGTCAATTGATTAATTTAGAAAAAAGTGTCTTTTATGTTCACGATAAGGTTGCAGCAAGCACTGTTTCCAAAATCAAGAGAATGACAAAAATAAGGAAAGGAACATTCCCTTTTACTTATTTAGGATGCCCTATTTTTTATGGAAAGAACAAGATAAGTTACTATGATACAATGATCAAGAAGATAGGAAAGAGAGTGCAATCTTAGCAAGGAAAATTGATATCATATGGAGGAAGGGTAGTTCTTATAAAGCACGTGCTTCAGGGCATTCCCATTCATCTTCTTTCCGCTCAGAATCCTCCCATTGGTGTAATAAGACATCTCCATAAAATCTTTGCAAGATTTTTTTGGAACAACTCAGATGACAAGAAAAGTAGGCATTGGGTGAGTTAGGAGACCCTTTGTCTACCAATGAAGGAGGGTGGAATAGGCTTCAGATCACTTATTGATGTTTCAAATGCCCTTTATTGTAAACTATGGTGGAACCTAGGGAGCAAATCTTCTCTGTGGGCTTCTTTTATGATGAATAAATATTGTAAAAAGCTTCATCCAGTGATTTCACAAAGTAGAGAAGCTTATACTGTGAGAAATATATGGGAAAAATATTATTGAATTGTGTATCTAAATAGTTACATTGAGACCCTATTTATAGACACTACATTGGAATCCTTTTCCAACTAGGATTCCTATTCTTATTCCTATTCCTATTCTAAGTAGGAAATACTTATTTCTATTCTAACACTCCCCCTCAAGCTGGTGCATACAAATCATATGTACCTAGCTTGTTACAGATGTAATTAATACGAGGACATGTGAGGGACTTGGTGAAGATATCTGCAAGCTGATCATTTGACTTCACAAATTTCGTAACAATATCTCCCGAGAGTATCTTTTCTCTGACAAAGTGACAGTCAATCTCAATGTGCTTAGTCCTTTCATGAAACACCGGATTTGATGCGGTATGAAGAGCCGCTTGATTATCACACACAAGTTCCATCTCGATCAATTTTGCCAAATTTTAGTTCTCCCCAAGAATGTTTGATCCAAACTAGCTCACAAGTTCTTGTCGCCATTGCTCGATATTCGATTCTCGCACTAGATCGAGCAACCACATTTCGTTTCTTACTCTTCCACGACACCAAATTACCTCCTACTAAAACACAATATCCGGATGTCGAACGTCGTCGAGAGGGTGATCCCGCCCATCGGCGTACGTATATCCAATGATATGCTCATGGCCTTGATCCTCAAAGAGTAGTCCTTTACGGGAGCTAACTTTATATATCACAGAATACGAACAACTGCTTCCCAATGACTATCACAAGGGGAAGTCATAAACTGACTTACAACACTCACAGGAAAAGAGATGTCAGGTCTAGTCACTGTGAGATAATTCAACTTTCCAACAAGTCGTCTATACCTTTCGGGATTACTAAGTGGCTCCTCCCGTCCCGGAAGGAGTTTAACATTCGGATCCATAGGAGTGTCAATAGGTCTACATCCCATCATTCTGTCTCCTCAAGAATGTCTAAGGCATACTTGCGTTGAGAAATAACAATACCCGATCTAGACCGAGCAACCTCAATACCTAGAAAATACTTCAATCGCCAAGGTCTTTAGTCTGGAAGTGCTTAAACAGATGTTGCTTCAAATCAGTGATACCATCTTGATCATTACCGGTGATAACAATATCATCAACATAAACAACCAAATAGATACATCGACTTGGTGCAGAATGCCGATAAAACACAGAGTGATCAGCTCCACTGCGAGTCATGCCAAACTCCTGAATTCTTGTGGCCGAACTTCCCAAACCAAGCTCGAGGAGACTGTTTCGGACCATAGAGTGACCTACGCAATCGACATACAAGGCTACTAGACTCCCCGAGCAACAAAACCGGTGGTTGCTCCATATAGACTTCTTCCTCAAGATCACCATGCGGAAAAGCATTTTTAATGTCCAAGCGATGAAGAGGCCAATGGCGAACGGCAGCCATAGATAGAAAAAGACGAACAGATGCTATTTTAGCCACAGGAGCGAAAATGTCACTATAATCTAGCCCAAATATCTGAGTATACCCTTTGGCAACATGGCGAGCCTTAAGTCGATCAACCTGACCGTCTGGACCAATTTTGACTGCATAAACCCAACGACAACCAACAGTAGATTTACCTGCAGGAAGGGAGACAAGCTCCCAAGTACCACACTTATGTAAAGCAGACATCTCATCAATCATAGCCTGCCTCCATCCAGAATGAGAAAGTGCTTCACCTGTAGTCTTAGGAATGGAAATAGAGGACAAAGACGACACAAATGCATAATGGGGTGGTGATAGACGATGATAACTTAAGAAGGTATAATGTGGGTTAGTATTTCGAGTGGATCGTATACCTTTTTGAAGTGCAAGCGGTTGGCTAGGAGGAGGCAAGTCCGCAGTAGAAACAGGATCTGGCGCATGACATGAATCATTTGGGACTAGGGTTGGACGTGGACGGCGATGATAAGTTAGTAGTGGTGGCACTACAACTGAAGATGTAGAAGTAATCGTAGATTCCTCAAAGGTTGGCACAGGTAAAACTTGAGGTATAGGTAAGATCATAGATACATCAGGATGATCAGAAGATGAATAGTAAGGTTGAGACTCAAAAAATGTAACATCAGCGGACATAAGGTATCGATGAAGATCATGTGAATAACAACGATACCCTTTTTGAACTCGAGAGTAACCAAGAAAGACACATTTAAGGGCACGAGGAGCTAATTTATCTTTCCCTGGGCTAAATTATGAACAAAGCACGTGCTCCCAAAGACACGAGGGGGGATAGGATAGAGATGTGACTGAGGAAACAGTATGGAATGTGGAACCTGATTTTGAATAGAAGAAGACGGCATTCTATTAATTAAATAACAAGATGAAAGGACTGCATCACCCCAAAAACGCAGCGGAACATGGGATTCAATGAGGAGAGTGCAAGCAGTCTTAATGAGATGCCTATTCTTTCTTTCTGCTACACCATTTTGCTGAGGAGTGTATGGACAAGATGTTTGGTGAATAATTCCTTGGTGAGATAAAAACTCCTGAAACTGGGATGATAAGTATTCTAAGGCATTATCACTACGAAAACTACGAATAGAAACACCAAACCGATTTTGTATTTCAGCAAAGAAACTTTTGAATATAGAAAATAACTCAGAACGATCTTTCATTAAGAAAACCCAAGTGCATCTTGAATAATCATCAATGAAACTAACAAAATAACGAAATCCTAAGGTGGAACTAACTCTACTAGGACCCCAAATATCAGAATGAACTAATGAAAAAATAGACTCCGAACGACCCTCAGTACTACGTGAAAATGTAGCACGAGTGTGTTTCCCAAGTTGACATGACTCACAATCTAATGTGGATAAACTAGACAAACTAGGCACCATCTTTTGCAGTTTGGATAGACTTGGATGTCCCAAACATTTGTAAATTAGATGCAGGGGAATCAGAAACTGAGCATCTTTGTTAAGGAATTTGAAGAGGTAAGATAGTAAAGGCCTTGTGATTCATGTCCTGTTCCAATCATCTCCGTCGTCTTTGCGGTCCCGCATGAGAAAAAAATCATCAAAAAAGGTTATGCTACAATGTAGGGCTTTCGTCAAACGACTAACCGATGCTAGATTAAAAGGAGAACCAGGGACATAAAGAACAGAGTCTAGGGTGACAGAAGATACGGGTTTGGCTTTTCCAACCCCTTTTGGTTTTGTTTGGATCCCATTGGCTAAAGTAATAGTGGAAGAGATTGTGAATAAACAATATCAGACAATAGTGATTTATTACCAGAGATGTGATCAGAAGCCCCTGAGTCTATGACCCATGATCCAAGAGTGCTAGACTGTGACACACAAGTAAATGAATTACCCGCAATGAAACATCGGGTTGTGCAACCGAAACTACTTGTGGAGACGTTTGTTTATTTGCACGATACCGAAGGAACTCTTTATATTCCTTTAGAACAATAGGATCATAACCGGGTGGTGGACCATGCAAAATATAACATATGTCACGAGTATGTCCGGGTTTATGACAATGACTACACTTGGATCGAGGTTTTCCAAAACTTTGTTTACTTGCGCGATTTCGAAGGAGCTCATTATATTCCTTTAGAACAATAGGATCATAATTGGGTGGTGGACCATGCAAAATATAACATACGTCACGAGTGTGTCCAGGTTTATGACAATGACTACACTTGGATCGTGATTTTCCAAAACGTTCTCTCCTTCATCGATTCTCCATAGAGGCGGTATGTATGCCGGAAACCGACGTAAACGCTACGGTGGTCGCTACGGTGGCTCGAAAATTATGATTTTACCAGAACTTGCCGGAAAGCGCCCTACGGTGGTCGCTACGGTGGTCCGAAAATATTGGAAGCTGCTAGGAACCGCCCACAATGGCACGAAAATTCGATTTTACGGGAACTTGCCGGAAACTGCGCCCTACGGTGGTGCGCTATCGCCGGAAGCTGCTCGGAAATCACCGAAACCCTAATTAGGTGATCGGATGCGGAGAAAAGCGACCGGGTTCGGTCGGAAATACCGAACGACCCTAACGGTAAGAAAAACTGCTCGAAGCAGATGATGGGAGCAAAGACTTAAGCGCCAACGCGTGACCGGATCTTGCCGGAAAACTTCCACCTTCGAACGGCGCGTGGAGGCGCGTGAGGGACTATTTTCCGGTGGATCTAATTGGGGTTTGGTCGCCCGAGCTTCCCGAGCCTCGTGATGGTGTTGTCTTTTGCACAACACCTTTAGAACGAAAGATGACACAAATCGAGTCCCAACCGTCGTCACCTAGGAATTTGACACCGTGACTTGAAGTTTCTCACCAATGCTCTGATACCATGTGAGAAATATATGGAAAAAATATTATTGAATTGTGTATCTAAATAGTTACATTGAGACCCTATTTATAGACACTACATTGGAATCCTTTTCCAACTAGGATTCCTATTCTTATTCCTATTCCTATTCCTATTCTAAGTAGGAAATACTTATTTCTATTCTAACATATACAATATGGAAAAAGATGGTGGGAATGAGAGAGGTAGTGGAGCATCAAATTAGTTCACAGATCAAAGGGGAAATTCCAGCTTCTGGTTTGATAACTGGACAACCTTGGGAGCACTATACCACATTATACCAGAATCTGATGATGAAGAAATAGAAGTGTGCAAGTTTGCAGATTAGAATAGATGGAATATACAAAAGTTAGAAGAATGCATACCTGCTGAATATGTGCATCACATTGTCAGCAACATACCATTTCCTAACAACACTGAATCCATTGATAAACCATATTGGATGCTTGAAACAAATGGAAAATTCTCTGTAAAGAGGGCATGAGAGTATGTCAGACAAAAAAAGAGTAAGAAGAGATCTTCAAGTTAATTTGGGCAAGAAAACTGCCCTTCAAAACGTCACACCTGATATGGAGAGCTTGGAAGAATAGGGTCCCAACATATAATGTTTTGCAAAGATTGGGAATACATCTAGTCTCAAAGTGTTGGTTTTTCAGGAAGCTAAACTAGAGAATATGTCACACTTATTTCTAACTTCTTCCATAACTTCAAAATTGTGGAAGGTGTTTGTTGTTTTTGCAGGTATAAACATCGAAGGACTACAACTTTCACAGGTTCTGAATCAGTGGTGGACAATTCAATGTTGTCCAATATTAAAGAAAATATTTACAGCAGTCCCTGCCATTATCATGTGGCATCTATGGAGAAGGAGAAACAACTTAAAGAATGAAAATACTTGTTCTTTCAACAATCTTTCAACAAGCTTGTATATACAGTGAACACATATATTAGAAGAATGGTGAAGCTAATCTACCCTAAGATGCAGCAAGTTCCTACAATTTGGTCAGAAATGGTGGAATATATGGAGAGGTATAAACCAAAGCTATATCAGTTACATGAAAGCGCCAGGTCAAGGAAGTTTAAAATGCAACACAGATAGGGCCTCAAAGGGCAATCCAGGGAGGAGTGCTTTTGATTTTTGTCTAAGAAATGAAAACGGTGATTTAGTGTATGCTCAGGGGGGAGAGATACATAAAACAACCAACATAGAGGCCGAAGCAATAGCTATAAGAGAAGCTATTTACCATTGTCTATCTATGGGGATTGGTGAAATACAAATAGAAACTAATTCTTTCATGCTAGTCAATATTCTATCGGTACATAGAAAATTCCATGGCAAATTGAAGTATTGGTGGAAGATATCAAACAATTTGCTCGGTTAATACAAGTCAGATTGAGGCATATCTATAGAGAAGATAATACTATGGCGGATTGTATAGCTAATCTAGCCTTTAACAGGGCAAACATATTCAGTTGTACATCTTTCACAAAACTACCTACTAATGCAAAAAAAAATCCTCAACCTCGACAAGCAGGAAGTAGCAAATTTGAGAATCAAAACTAAGAAGATCAATCAAGATACCAATGGGGGAAGGAAAACATTCTAATATGAAAAAGAATGGCACAAATCTGAAAAATACATTCTTAGGGCAAACAAATGCGAGAAAAGGGATAATTTCAACAGGGAAGAGACAAAATGCTTACTTACTGGAAAATGAAGTGTGAAGAGGACATAATCCAATTGTGATGCAATGAACAAACATCCACATGATAAATCTGCAAAAGCCATCTTTGATAAAGCAGGTCATTTATCACAAATCTCAACATGAATGGAAACAATTAAAACGAAGTGGAAAAAAGAAGAAAGAGGTCGGAGAGAATCGATGTTGTCGGCCATGGAGGAGGTATATCAAAGAGATGATGAAGAAGAAGACTTTTGGTTTCTTTTTAGGGAGTGCAAACCTTAGATGAAACCAATTTAGAAAGAATAAAATGCTTTGATTATTTCTCATCATATTTTATTTCTTATTGGGCAGACCACCGTTTAGTCATTTTATATTTTCCTTTGGCACTTTGTAATTTTGTTTGTTTATTCATAAATAAATTAAAGGGCTTAGCAGTCCACAAATATTGCAACAAAAAAAAAGACGTGTAATAACGAAAAAAATTACAATAAAATATATCTATCATTGTACATTATTAATAATAAAACATTGCAAATTTTAAGACATTACAAATTAAATTGACTTTCTAGTCTAGTTTGTTTTTAATATATAGGGGAAAAAAAAGAAAATGTGAGTTTGTATGATGAAATCAAATCAAAGAATGATGGAAGGAAGCGTGAAATCCCTAACAATCGCGGAGCTCCTCCGTGAATGTCGTCCTCGCACCGGCGCGTCGTCACTCATTTCCAGTCCTTGTCCAAAAATTCCACCACCCCACTTTTCACCCTCCCTCACCACTCCCACACTTTCTTCCTCCAAAATACTCAAATCCCTTAACCACCCAACTCTTCTTACTGGAATCCTTTTTCTACCTCCTCATGGAGATGGACACGATTCACCTCTCAACTGCAATTGTTTTCGTTTCTCTGATGGCTCTGACACTGTTTGTTGTGACATTCTTCGGTTTAATCCCTCTATGATAAACAAAAAGGTTCAAATTTTAGGTTGGAATTTCATACCGTTCAACTGTAATGCTAATGCTAATGCTAATGGTGGCTTCTTAGAAATTATTCGGTGGGCTCTTCTCGATTCTACTTCTGCATCTTCGGATACTTTTTCTATACTTTCTGGGTCTTGTGTTGATCAATATTATACTATAAAACCTCGCTACTTTGTATGCGGCCTAGTAGAATCTGTTAGCCCTGTTTCTGTAGTTCCATGCAGAGCTGGATCCACAGCTGATATTGAAAATCTTCGGGGGTTCCTCGTAAATATTTTAGCTTGTGGCTGTAAATTGTGTAATTCTAAATATAATATAAGATTGGATATGCGGAATTCGAATGATCATTCTTATAACAAACCTGAGATTGTCTACTTTTGTGGCTCTGCTTCTTCTTGGCATCCAGTTTTTTCAAGACTGATAAAGAGAAATGTTTCAATATCGGGATTGAAGAAGAGACTTGTATTTGTGGGAAAAAAAGTATCTCGATTGATGTATGTAGTTGTGGATAATTCTTTGATGTATATTCCTAAGTTGCCCCTCCCCCTTAGGGTAACTGATGATGTGAGAGGGGAAGGAGAACTTGTTAGTTATACAGGAACTGTGACAGGAATTTACATGAGGGGTATGATTGTTGAGTTGGATAATCAACTGTTGTTATTGTTAACTGATCAGCAGCTTTCCGTTCCACATAGTGTGAGAGTTGGAGCAATGGTATGTTTTCTAAAATGGTAAAATGGTATTTTTACTTTGATAAGAAAATTAAAGATTTTTGTCATGTGTTTAGTCTCTTAAAGGGTACCTTTTTGTTCAGGTATCAGTGAAAAACGTTCATGTCGTAAATCCAAATTTTTCATGGACAAAGATGCTTATACTCGGCTCTTGTGTTAAAACTAGCATTTCTGTGGAATGTTTCTCCTCGCTGGAAACCGGGTTAAGTCTCCTAAGCACTCCTTGTAAATGATTCCACCGTACCTGCGTATTAATTTTATTCACCTGTTCAATATTTGTTGGGCTCACAGGTGTTATACAGTGACCTGCTGTGAGAGTCTTCTTGCAAAGTTCATTGACTCCTTGGCGTTTGTTGCCAGGCTATGGTAGTAAAGCAACAGTAACAATCATCAAATTGATTTTGTGTCTGTGTTAATATTATCATTGATATGATGGTCTTTTCATTTGCTTCAGGGTATTACTTGTCATCATCTGTTTAAGGAGAAAGTTCTCTGGGATCTTATCTGAGAAAGAGATCTTGGGATCAACAAATGTAAGTTGCTTGCCTTACCAAGGATATACATTAGAACTTATAGCCTATTTGACCAAGCTTTTGGAGGCCGAAAGTGCTTAGCTTAGAAGGGTAAGGTGTTTGGCCAAGCATTTGGGAGAAAATAAGTGTTTCTGGATAGTAGTAGAAGCTGTTTTGCAGTATCTAAAAAAAGTAGCTTTTCCTTAGAAGTACTTTTTTGAAAAGCACTTTTGAGAAAAATGCACTCAGAAGCTCTTTGAAAAGCTTGGGCCGAACACTAGTTGCTGCTTGAAAGTGTTTTCAGAATTTATTGGCCAAACAGTCTGCTTTTCAGAAACGGTACTTTTTTGAGAAGTTGTCGAAATAAGCTGATTTTTGAAGCTGGGCCAAACGAGCTATTAGTGTCTGTATTATCGTAATATCTTTTCTTTGTGCCTAGTGTCAGACAAAACTTTTTTTTAGCTGATGTGCACAATTTCAAGGTGTTGCCAGAGGAAAGGATTGGCTCAGACATATGCAACTTCATATTTACCCCCTTCAGTCTTCCAAATTCGGGTAAGTGTGTTATCATTGGGTGAGCATATAAATTGGGTCTTCGTTACTGTACTCATTTGTTAAATTTTTTTGGTTTGGCAGCATGGGATGTTCATGGAATTTGTCAATCATGATAGATGTGCGTGTGGTAGGGAAAGAAGTTCTGCTCTTTTGAAGTTGGTAAGTTTGCAGATTTTATGAAATTTTCATTATCTGAAGGTTTTCCTTTCTGGGGTTTGGGGTTGGAGACACTGCTTTAACTTTCTAGAAATCAAAACCAACTTAGCTACATAAAATGTAATAATCATTGTTCAATCAATTTCAGGTTGCACCTATCGCTAATTTAATTAATTCTTGTGAGGCGATGTGGAAGAAAATGATTTGCCATCAGGACACAGATTTTGATATCATGGGTACCCAAAAGGAGAACAACTCCATATCTTGTGATGGCAGACCTTATGTGCTGTCTATAAGGAAAGCCATTCACAGTGAAGACATAGGTGTTTCTTTGCTTGGAATCTTAAAGGTCTGAACTTTTTATTTGTACTTCCTTTTTTTTGTGTTTTCAATGATATACTTGCCAGAAGTTAGGAGCCTATTATTATGACATGATGTGGTAGGTAGATTTCCTAACTAGCATAAATGGAAACCTCATTTACTAGCATCATTCTATGTACACAGAAGAGGCCACAAGAAGTTTAACATGATGGTAGCTTCCCACTTTCTTAACTGATGATAATCAAACAAGCAAAGGAAATAAAAAGGAAAAGGATATGTGGATTAAGATTCAAGCTATTGAACTTATGGGGAACAAGGGGCTAAAACTATCACCTACCAATTGAGTTCAACAACCTAAACTAAACCCAGGCAAGGAAAATCGAAGGAAACTAAGAGCCACAAATGGGTAACCCTTTGATTATTCAAACTCAAAGAAGCTAACTATCAATTCTAAGAGTTAACCCACTGATCACTCACTAATTCCTTAAGGGAATTACACTAAGCACTAAAGCTAGCAACTACAATTTGAGAGTATTCAACTTCAACATCGAACATTCAACATACCAAGTCTTCCAAATGACAAGTGACTATTATTACACTAAGGAAATAAAGAAGTCACTTTCCTTACAATTTTACCCTTAATGAGATAAGGGCCTCGTTTGGTTGTCTTTCTTTTTTTAGTTCTTGAATTTATGAAACTGCCATTGAACACATGACCTCTTTCTTTCTCTTCACTTTGATGAACCTTTAACACATTATATGTCTTTATTTGGCGTCCATAAGCTCCTCTAAAGCTCTATGATGTATGCTATTCATGCTGTTGTCATCAATTTTGGGTATTTGATATCTAAACTCTAAAGTATCTTTATTTCCGACTTCATATTTCTTATAAACTTACCAAATATTATCATCATAATTTTTCATTCAGCCAGGTCTCACAATCGTCTGGAAGGATGTTGCTTGTTGATGCAACTGGAAGCATTGATGTTATCATACCAGATCTTCCATCAAGTTTGAATATCAATAACATATATGAGGTTTCATGCAACATTAATCTTCTTTCATTTGGTGCTTCTCATTTCCTAATCATTTGGGGCCCAGCACTATAAATGCTATGTGGTAGAAATTGTTTCATCCACTATATATTTTCATTTTTCTTTCCCACAAAATAATTTCTCTCAGGTCAGAAATTTTTTGGCAATTATGGAAGACATACCCATGAAGCTGGGTCATGTGGATTTACTCCAAAATGAACCTTTCACGTGTAGAAGTATTTTTGAGAATGCTCCACTTGTGAGAGAGATGAACATGCCACTGCATTTTTACTACAACCTGAGGGACCTAATACCTGTAAATCATCATTTTACTACCTCTGTACATTCACAAGTTGACTTTCAGAAAGTTGGACGAGGAAAGTATCATCTACTTCAGTTGATGCACAAATTCCCTATTCTGCAAAAGGTATGTGTCTTGCAAAAAATAGTGCTCGTCTTACAAGTTTGAGAGAACAAAAATAATGAGTCTGTGGATATGTTAGCATCAGTTTCAAGGAAGTCAACATGCTTCAAATACATCAAGCACATTTGCTGAGGCCTTAATTTTGCCTTGGGATTTACTTATTGCTGGCAACAACAGAGATACCTGTATTGAAGAGCCTTTGATAGACCAATTGAAGCAACCAATGAAATTTTTTAATAGAATGGAAATTGGAAAGCTTATTGCATGTAAAAGACAAAAGCCTGATCAACTGTCTAATGAGGCTTTGACATCTGCACTCAATGATACTGGAAATGAACCGAGTTACAGCCCCAGTCACCCTGCTTACGCATGCTCTTTTGTGGTGGGCAAGCGTCATGACTCATGCTGTCCAGAGGAGATCCCGTGTCTTGTGACGGGAAATTGTGTTAATTATCCTTTCCTTGGTATGTTGCACCACACAGACACCAGAACAGATCTGGGGTCTCGCTCCAAACCACAAGTGAGAAGGGCATTGCTAGAATTCAAGTCTGAAGCTTTATCTGTTTATGAGGTATGGCATTTCATTTCTGTTTGTTCTTATGTCTGGCATATTAATGACATAAAATTTACGTCAACAACATAAACACAACTTTTGTTCATTGATGTTGCAGAGGTTAAAAATTGGAAGTCATTACCTTATAGAACATCAGAAAGAAGATATGTTTTGTACTGATGCAATAGGTGATACAATAGTTGTGAATTCGGGAACCCACATTTGGAGCGTTTCTTTTTCATCTGTTAATGTTCACCAAAATTTTGATGTATCCTGCTTGCTTCAACAGTCTGGCTCCTTTTTAAGTCACAATAATGATCTTCCAGAAGGCTATCATCAGTTTCAAATTCCAAACTCTTTGCCTAATGGAAGCAATGATATCTCTTCAGATGTCAACTTATATATGCCATCTGATGTCACAAACTTATTTGATGTTAACTTGGTGTTGTTGGAGAACTGTTCTCTCGAGCCTCTTGTTCCATTTGGAGAAATGACCAACATCTGCCCCTCTGATCATAATTTGCCAGAGGGAAATCTAACATCTATTCATGGGCAAATCAAGGCTGTTCATTGTTCAGATGGAAAATCATATGCCGCACATTTGAGGTGCGAGAGCATCAATGGTGTTTGTCCGTCACTATTCTTAGAAGGAACTATCAGTATATGTGTCCACGTTTTAATAGACCATAAGATGGTATCTTCTTTTTGCTTTTCATCTTCTGAACTTATTACGTTATGCTTTTACCTCTTTATTGTTAGAAAACATATTTGTTACCTTAAGACTGTTACATGATTGGCTAGGTCAAGATTTTTGGCTCTGCAAATAAACCCGCTTACCCTGCTGGATTTGGAAGAGGTGTCACTGCATCATTTCACAGAGTACTTGCCCTCAGGTATGCAATTTCAGTATATTTTAGCAGCTCTTAAAGCTCAATGGGTCACCTCCTGCACTTCTACCTTGTAACTTGTGGATACATTTTAGGTGAAAACTATTAAGTATTTTGTAGATTATAGTAATAGTTTTCTCTTGCAATTGCTAGGTGCTATTATTGCTTATTTCACTAAATTAGCTTTGTCACATGAGTGCATATTTGACACATGAAAGGAAGATTAAGATCTAGAGAAGATTCTGAAACATTCTAATATTTCTGACCTGTAAGCTTCTACATATCCTGCATTATCAAGTAATATATGTTCCATTAACAATTTTTTCTATGTTTGACAAATATACAGTAAAAACAGCATAGATGATCACTAGTCCTTTTTTACGGCGCTGTTTGACAAAGATTGCTTCTTTTTTATACTGCAGTGCACATTATGCATGCCTGGAGCCATGACATTACTGGTGTATTAATAATATGAATATTTTTTTTTTAACATGGAGTAGCATTTATGCTATTTACCTAGCAGTTCTTTTTCCAGTGCGCAGGACAACTTTATGTTGATACCTACATCCTTCATTGTTATCAACCCATCAAGTTTGATAAATGATAACATTGTTGATCCACACACCTACAAATCTGCTGCTTTGGACTTGGATGGTGGTTCTCCATTCTATGCTAATACTGCTTCTCTAATTGCTGATACAGTAAGCTGTTTAGCGACTCAACAAGTGGAGTTCCATTGCAGGGTAACCACAGTTCTTATTCAGATATTAGCTGGGTTAAAAATATGGCGTCTCTGATCTTGTTGAAAAAGAAAACATGTAACCTCTAGAACAACTTATTCACTACCCTAACAAGTTGCAAATTCTTCTCTTCTAGCCACTTCTTTAAACTCCTGCTAGGAAATCAATATTCGTTTTGGCCCTAAACATATTTTGGAACCAGTTTATCTAGAATGAAAGACACTTTTAACTTGGTCTCCACTGACAATTGAACACCCCAACTTTCATTGTGACCATCAAGGTACTTCAATCTGAAACAGTTGTGTCTCGCGAACTCCCTTACTTTGAAAATGCACATGTAGTCACTTTTAAGGTGGTGAATTCTCAAAGTTGGGATGTTTATTGGGCCAACTTAAACCAAGTTAAGGTGTCTAGATGTGCATTTTCACAGGGTGTTCAGTTGCCAGTTGAGGCAAAGTTAAGGTGTCTTATCTATTTTATTATGCCTGTTTTGAAACGTTAAATAAACCTTCCAACACTTTGGCATAGTCTGCTCCATTTTCAATTGGACATTTTGAATAAGAACTTTCTTTTAGTTTCTTCTTTTGTTTCTTTTCATGTAATATCATTTGAGTTTGAGATTGAGTTTTAGGTCTGTGCACAGTCAGTATACAAAGCTTTTTATGCTATCAGGTAAATGAAAAGATAAACATGGTAACTTTATAAAATTTGGATTTACGGAAAATAAAAGACCTGTAGAGTCCTAGTTGTGCTCTATCCAAATCAGTTCTTTCTTTTTATGACGGAAATCACATTACTTTCCCTTTCTAACATAAATCAAATTATAATGTTTACCATATTTTTCTGAACTTGTTCATCATAATCAGTCAAATAATCAAACAAGGAAGGACTGGAATTATTTAAAAAAAGTTGAGTAATTCTTCAACGTCTCAAATACTGTGAACTTTATCCTCAACAGCTTAACCATTGTTGATCTTCAATCTGGAGAATCTTCTACTTTAAGGGTTTATTGTAGCATGTTTTAGACGATTTTCAATGTTATTTTTTACTTGAGAAGCATTTGAATCCCTAGATATCACATAAAAAATTGGCACCAAAATCTTAGATTGCATTAGGTATTTCAATCACATGAAGAAGATCAGAGGAATATGGGATTAGAAGGACAATCAAAGAAAGAGACCATGGAGGGAAGGTTTGGAGGAGAGATGGAGGGTTTGAAGGAGAGATGAGGGTTTATATTAATTTTAGAAAAAGGAAAAAGAAGTAGGGAAAGAATGGGCAACCTGCAATAGCAATTAGCAGGTAAAACTTACCTGATACTGTAAAAACTTTTGTCCACTGACAGTGCAGAAAACTTGAACTCTTTGGGAATTACCTACCAAATGGAAAAGAAAACGCAACAATTCTAAATCAAAAAAAGAGAATGGAAATGGTAATGAACAAGACATACCTAATATTGCAAATTGAAAGCTTCCCCATGTGCTTCATCTTTTCTATTCCTTATTTTGTTGATTTCTTCCTGTGGCCAACAATCTTTTGATTTTCTTGGATTAAATAGTCTCTTTAGGTTGACATTTTTAAATGCTGATAGAAAGAGAAGAGGCTGTAATCTTCTTTACTAACTTTAGTATACATTGTTATATAATTGAAAGTATTTGACTGACTGCTTGCTATTTTAAAAAGTGTGTTTGATCATGAGACCTGGCTATTCGACATAATTGAAAAGCTTTTAAAGGCCTTTCTATAGGGATGACAGAAGTGCCCACGAAGTTAGTTGAAAATACACGAGGTCACAGGAATGAATACTCAAAAGATTAGGGGCATCCATAGTATTTTGTCTTAACATTTTATAGGCACTTGTTGGACTTCTCCTCATAGGACATCCTTTTTTTTGGCTCATTTAATATCAGGTTGTGGCTATTTATGTCCTCGTCCTGGAGTACAACACAAAAAACAAATACCATCTGTCAAGAACTGAGTCTAGACCTAATTCATTTGCGATTGACATTCCACTTGCTGGTTTTATCCTTGGTATGTTTCTGAATTTAAATGTTTTAGAGCGTTTGATTTATTAAAGAGCTCTACTTGATTTTATCCTGCCATTTTCTAATTCTTCCTTCACTTTTACAGTCATGTGGAATTTATCTTAAAATTTATAGAACAACCAAGTTCTTTTTTAATATTTTTTAAGAAGACTGGTATTTATGTTTAGAATTTTTATGCAGAGATTTCCTCAACTTGTTTGGGACTGTGGCATACTTGTTATAATCATCAGAGATTTGTACTGTTGTCCTTTTCCCCCATAGTAAATGAGGTTTCTTTTGCTACTAGAAAAAGCTCACTTGCGGCCGTTAGTTAGATCTTGTCCTAGTCTCTGAAAAGTTCCCTGTTCAGCTCTCAAACAATGCTAGTGTTCCATGATTATTCTATATGCTTGTGCAGATGACGGTTCATCATCATGCTGTTGCTGGGCTAGTTGGGAGAGGGCAGCAGTTTTTCTGGGGTTAGATGATGAAGAACTTAGAGGTGAAGCCTATGCTGAAACTTGCAAGAAGTCAAGGAAGACCAGGAAAAAGCAAGCATGTAGCAGTTTAAGTAGTGTAATGAAGCGGCATGGCACGGTCACAGTGAGAAACCAGGCCTCCACGTTTGATTTATCATGTCAAGATCTTGTTTTTTCTTCCCAGTCTGAGAAGATTATAAGTAGTTTGGATCGAGATTTCTTTCAGTCCCTCATCCTCAAAGCTTGCTGCAGCACCCTTTTGGTAAGTTTCATTTGCACTTAGCAGTCACATATATTATGTCATCTCATCTTATAGTATGGAATTATACAAGTATGCATATATGCCAATAGATACTAATACATTCCTATACATTCCATTATGTATGTGTGTGTGTAATGTGTCTGTTATACATATACATGTATGCAGATGCATATTGTACCAATGGAACAAGTGTAGAGACTACCACCTTATAGGTTAAGGACTTAAGGTGGTGGTCTTGACTTAACCTGAATTTATTTTCTTTTGCTGTTGTCAATCTGTCAGCCAATTCCTGTAATCTCGGAAGCTACATTATGTACTCGTTTTGAAGGGTAAATTTAAGATGTGCTTTTTGTGGCAGACGGTTGTTGGCAGTTTTATGAATTCAGACGCTATCAGGCAGCTGGAGACACATTTGACTGAGCTGGATATGGTGATGCTTCCCATGCAAAATGTATGGGTTTCGGAAGTTGGTCACATGGACAGCCTTGCTCAGGCTAAAAAGATCCTTCAAGGAATTGTTGAAAGCTGAATTTGTGATGTAAATTGTTATGTACACGTACGTGTCCATGGATTTTCTTCTTAACCATACATATATCTTGATGTCATTTCACAAAAAATATTCTGTTCAAACTCAGTTTCGACCATAATGATGTTTTGATTGTCAGATGACGTGTTCGATTTGCAGTCTTATTTGTTCACATCATCTTATAATCATGGTCAAGTGCTCAGAGTTTTGGTGTTCTTTGTACTTGTATGTAGAGTAGAGGGGTTCCAATGTAGAATATATCTATCTGTGCAGACGTTTTTGGTCTCAATCATATATAGTGGATTCATCAAGATTTTCCCTCCCAGTCATTGCCATCAATCAGGTGTTCGAGCTCATAAATCAGGATGGCAGATGATTCATCTTACCGCTTCTATATTTTAATTTTAACAATGGGAAAAATACCTTATTCCACATACACCTGTATCATATTTTATTTTTACTTTCAAATAATTATATACATAGGAGAGTGACGAACGAGATTTGTCTATGTATTTAAGATAAATGGGAATCCACCTAGATACAATTACATCTAATATTGCTCCCATGAATCGTAAGATACATGCATATGGACATATCCAAAATCTGCCAAGATTCTTTATATTTCAAACAAGAATGTATCTAAGTAAGATTTTTTTAAGTTTCCCTTTAATCATAAAAGATCAGCTTTCAACAAACTTTAATTTTTTATTCTCAGATAAGCAATTCTTAATACATCAATGGCCCTAAGATGAGTTGGCTTTTTTGCTTTCCATAAGACTTGCTTACAAAATGGCCTTTTGTCACAACCCAAAGGCGTGAAATGACGTATAAGACCCTGAAAGGCCCTTCACAGGCCACTTGACATACATGTATGCAACATAATAGAGAAAAACAAGAAATCTCAAAAGAATGTAAAGAGTTTGACATAAGCAGAAGTACATCAAAGTCTAGATAAACCATCTATTACATCAATAAGAGTGGTGGGGACGTAACCCGTACACCACATACAAAGTTTGTTACATAAAGACATAAGAAATAAAAATGAAGCATCATTGTCCTCGGAACATAAGGACTCACCAATTCTTGATCTTTGAATCATCAATGAGATCAACTCGCCACGAACAGTAGGAGAGAAATCGTCACACCCTACATTAGTGAAACAATGTAGGCACAAGTATGCATGCAATGTACTAAGTATGAGGAAAGTGTAGTAAAACAAGAAACATGATCATAAAGGGACATAATGAAAAACATGATATGTGATGAGTCGGGGATTTTGACTCATTTAGGGCTTAATATTGAAAGATTTAGTGTCCTCAATACCTATTTTACACTCATTACTGATGCTAAAATGTTGATTTGCAGCAATGAAGACAAAGGAGCAAGGTAAGGGCATTACAAAGGCAAAAAGGAGAGAAAAACGTGAAAAAGTTGAAGGAAAGCAAAGTTGGTACTCGCCAAAGCCACTAAGCGACTCGCCGAGTGGACCTTAAGCTCGCCTAAAGTCTCCAGTAGGCCAGCCCATGGACAAGACCAACTTGGCAATAGGAGAAGTATTTCGACAAGTCACCAAAAGTGTTCGGCGAAGGTAATGTAGCTCGCCAAATTTTACAGAAAAAGAGATGGTGGAAGGCATAACCAAGAAGGCGATGAATGGGGCACTCGGTGCATCGCCAACCAGGTCGGCGAAGCCTGACTTACTTCACCAAGTGACTCCAATGCTGAAATTTTGGAAACGTATAAATGTAATTTTCAAAAGAAGAAAAGGAGTTCCCGCATTGGGGAGTTCAGTGTTTTTGATCTTCAACTTTCTAAACATTGTTCTTACAGTTTATGAGTAGAGATTTAGTGTTTGTTTGATTTTTAGCTTCAATTTGAGCATTTGGAGATTTGTGGATTGTTGTCCAATCTGATGGAAAACATAGTTGGTAACAATTTCTTGTTTTTTTATTATGTTTGGCTAAAACCCCCATTCTTGGGGGTGTGATTATGTAGTTGAATGTTTCAATTAGCTTATGGGTGTTAATATTTACTGATTTTATTGTTGATTTGAAGTGGGTTCAATCAATAGTTTGTGTTTTAATTGAGGAATTGTAGTTGTAAATGCAATTCAAGTTTAGTTCTCTAAGCTTGCTTGAGAAAGAGGTATTAGAGTTAAGCTATTAGTTGATGATTGTAGTGATTGTGTTGTTGTGGATTTAGCTTGAGAAAGTGGGTCTAAATGCAATCCTACAAATCTAACTGAAAAAGTAGATTGATTAAGGTATTGGGCTGCTAATTGGTGTTGCTTGTCGAGGTTCGAAAGAACTCGCTTGATTCGTGATAGTTGATTGAGAAATGACTATTGCACCTAAAGCCCAACCTATCCACTGAGGTTCAATGACTTTTAGTAAATAAGAATCACCCATTTAGCGAAATTGGCATTCAATTTATCACACTCCCAAGAAACTCTCTCTACTTGTTTACTCCCGGTTATTTGTAGTTGTTAATTGTTCACCCAAATCCCCCCATTTGACATTAATTGTCAATCCCTTGCCATTTACTTTATTGTTGCAAAAATGTCTATAACTACAAATGATTAGAACACCATTTTACTTCCTAATCAAATTCTTTACCATATCACTCCATATGGGATGGACCCTAAATCTTAGTTGGATTTATACTTGGTAGCGACCACCTACACTTAGAATCGAAGAATCGAATGAAGTGTAGTTGAGTGTTATAAAAAAATGGTGTCGTTGCCGAGGAGTGGTGTTTAAAATTTGTTTGTTGAGGTTTAGTCGTGAACTAATTTTGTTGTAGTTGAATTATCCTATTTTTTTTCTTTGTGATTGATCCAAAGCAAGTGAAGAAATGAGTGTGAACAGGAGCAATGCAAGTCAGCTTGGGAATAATGATGACATCGAAAACTTGCTTGACGTTAATGAGGATCAACTGGGAAGTGGGGGTTCTATTCTATTTCACCCAACTATGGGCAATTCGGTGTCTCATGTGACCAACACGATGTGATCACATGGTCACATCGTACCGCTACGTTAAATAAGGCACTTCTTGGGAGGCAACCCAAGTTTTAGTTTATGTTTTGTTGTTTGAATAATGGTTGTTAGATATGCAGGTTGAAAAGTCGAAATTTTGGAGAAATAGACAATTAGGCGAGCTTAGGTACCACTCGGCAAATCATTAAGAAGGTCGGCGAGCACGACATGAATCGCCTTTTTGACCAACCAAAGGGTCGGAGTTCTGTTAACTTTGGCGGGCAAAAGTACCATTCGGCGCATCGCCGAATGGGTTGGTGAAATAAGTGACCACCACCGATCGGGGTGCGAACTGAAGGGTCAAAAGAGATTCTAATCGTTTTAAATTCAAAACTCCCTTTCATTTTGCATTTTTCGACTCTTGCACTCTTACCCTTTCAATTTAGATCATATTTTCGTGTGGGTGTCATTGCTTGGTCGGATTTTGCGTGTGCGTTCGTATTTGTTAGCCTGAGTTTTGTGTCTAACTGCTTCTAGGTTGGTGTCTGAAACTTGCTTTAAATTCTTGCCAGTTCCTATGCATGCTCGTATAATTGTTAGTTCTATTGTATGATCTTGTGTATTTGGTTGATTTTGAACTGTGGGCTATTGCTTTATCAAGTTAAAATTCATGTTTAGCCTATTATATTTTGAATTCCATGTTTAAATTGCTTGAAATTTTAGATGTGTGGTTGTAGCATATTGGGTTTGATGTGGGTGAAGTCTGAGTAAATCGAATTGTATCGATCAACCAAATTTTCCCAATGATAGAGCGGATGATGTCATTCTTAAGGGAAAAAGACGTCAATTGGTCGATTTTCGATAAATGGGGGAAGTCTAGTACCCCTGGTTGATAGTGATATGGGCTAGGTGATAATTGCATAGAATAGGGCTTTAAGTTTGTTCTCATAGGTTGTGTATTGAAAATTGAAACTCAGGGTAGAAATATGGCACGAGGGGTAGTTCGGCGAGCTTAGTCGAGCTCGCCGACTGACTTGGCGGTTCGCCAAATGTCTTTGAAAGCGCCTTTTTTTACCCTGAAATTCACTTGTTAGCCTCTGTAACTTTCGGCGATATGCATGTGCTCACCGAATTCCTTTGTGATCACCCTTTTTCAGCCCAAATTTTTAAAATTCATTCTGTTATATTCGGTGAGCTACCCTTGGATTGCTGATTGACCCTAAATCTCGCTGACTTATACTGAATTCTGCGCATTTTTTTCTGTTACTTTCGGCTAGCTTTCTAAGGCTTGCCGAATGATGTCGGCAATTCGTTAAGTTAGTCGGTGAGTTTTTCTACAACTGTGAAACATGATTTTTCACTAACCTGTTTCTAATGCATTCATTCGATTTGAGTTGCCTTGCAGATATGGCTAGACAAGTACCCAGAAGAAACCCACCACACCGAAACAGAGCATAATGAGTGGTCATTTCAGAGGAGGTTGCCCCTCCACGATCAATGAGACCGAAACTTCCTCCGACAAGGTGTATGGTGATACACCACCAAACTGAATGTTGTGTAGGCTAACTACTCACTCCACGTTGGTCTGTGGATGTAATTCGAGGAGAAGTAATTGAACAACGTCCTTGATATGATAAATTATGGGCCTGCTGCCGTGCCACCATTTTTGTGAGGTTAAGTCGCCAAATGTGTTGATTAGCTATTAATACTAGTTTTACTTATTTCATTGCAGATTAATAATATGAATGGGAGGAGGTTAATTCCTTGTAATATCTGAGTTATACAACAAGGTATGTAAGGCTATTTGATTGCATATTCTTTGGTATGAAATCTGATACTTGCGATTAATATCGATGAAGTGAATTTCCTAAGTTCTCTTCCTAGTCTGTCGAATCACCTCATTATATGTTCATTACTATACACTTGTATAATTATCCTCCTATGTGCTAATATAGAAATGGTATTCGCAACAGCAAGCTTGGTAAATTCTCCTCTTAGTCAATTGAAGTCAGTTGTGCCATGTAAGCTCATAAGTAATGCATTGATGTCACATAGCTCCTTACGTCATTGTTGCTGCCTTGTAGTCATTATTTTCATGTCTTCTACTACTGGCCTACGGTTCCAAATCTCAAAAATGATTATGACCACTAAAAGTACAATCTCAAAGGTTAAAGAATCTAAGTGAAGCAATCTGTATAATTATGGGTGGCATCCCAGGGGCAAATGCCTAGCATGGGTTGATCCCAATTGGTTTAGAAGGGTGGCACCTCAGGGGCGAAAGCCTAGAATGGGCCGATCCCAATTGGTATAGAAGGGTGGCAGCTCAGGGGCGAAAGCCTAGCATGGGCCGATCCCAATTTGTGTAATTATAAGGACAGCTTCCCAGGGGTTAAAATACCCAGCATGGTCCATCCTCTTCTACCACTGATGAGCTGGTCATTTGTATCACATACCCTACAAAGATTATAAAGCACAGAAAATTAAAGAAAAGAATGTAACATACATGATTCCACAAGTATAAGCAAATGTGGTCTCAAATCCTTATCTATTTGTATTTGGTTTTACTTGAGCTCTCATTTTATATATGGTTGTATTATGACTTACATATTCAGTACATTCTTTCGTACTGACGTCCCTTATTGGGGACGCTGCATTTCATGCTTCAAGTGCACGTATTCAACTAGTAGATCTCCCTAATAGAAGAACATGATACTCAACGGTTGTTGGTGAGCTCCAAGTTGATTTGGGGCTTTGCTGAGTCTTTACTGTGCGTATTTTCATAGTGGTACAGTCATGGATTCCAGTAGAGTCTTTGTAGAAAGTAAATCTATCATTTGTATTCATATTTTTACTTGTCACAAGTATCGGTTCGTCTAGTCGACATGTGTTGTATATGTTGCTTCTCATTAGTAAATTTATCTGCATAGTAGTTCACTTTCTCATCATAGGTCACTTGTAAATCATATGGTACTTCTCCGCCTCACCTTGGGTTGGGGTATGACAAAAGTGGTATCAGAGCAGTTCGTCTTAGGGAGTCTACAAAATCGTATCTATTAGCGCCTTACTTATGAATGTTTTGCACGCCACATTGATAATTAGGGGGGTGCTTGAACATTTAGGAAATGTTTCCTTCCTTCATAATCCAGATCGTGCGACAGAGTGAAGTTAAAAAGTCAATTTCCACTTGTACCAGATCATGTTATTCATATTATGCTTACTGTGGTTAAGTTTAACGGTTGCTAAAGTGCCAACATGTAACATATAGAAAGGATCTTAATTTACCAAAATTTAGACTAAATTGAGCTCATTTTATTCGACTTTCTCACTCCACAAGGTATGTAAAAGGCTTTTATGTTATTTGCATCTAAAGTTGCATTTGTACCATTTGTATGACGTTGGTTCAATTGAGAAAGATATAGTACATGCTTAAAAAAATGATTGGTTACCTAGTTACATATAAGAGCTGTAGCATTTCCATGCACATCTTTGTAGCAGGATTTAACCAACTCTTGAGTTCTATATTTCCCCCATACTTATAGGATCTACTCCTATAGAGGACTCTTGTTCTTAGTCTATGATTTACATAGAATTTTCAGCATTACACATGTTCTCTAAATTGATGTTGTTGAACCAGTTTCTTTTAGTTGGAAGAAGACAGTGGCACAATCTGATAGGTGGATGTATCAGTGCAATAGTGTTACTGGAGATACCCCTAATTGGCTGACAAGGCCCAAATTCTTACCATATATCATCCCAAGTATGGTAATATTTGGATTTTATATGGTACGTGACAACAACCCCAAATAAGTACTAATAACATTTGTATTCTTGTAATGGTTATAAAACTTAGGGATAAGTTTGTCAACAATTGCGGCAAATGATACATGTATGGTAGTTCCTATTATGATCTATGTGTTGGCTATATAGAATTTGTATGTGACTCTGTAAGGTTACCAAAACGAAAATTAATTGGTTAGACCTAAGTTATGATTAGTCAGGTTGTACATAGTTAGATTAGAGTACATAAAGCTACAGGTTTCGATTAAACGGTACTTGTTAGATAGGAAGCATGTGAGAATAAAACTTGAATGACACAGGCCAAATTTGTGCGTAGAGCTTCTTGTTAGAAAGAGATGGGCTATGTCGAATTCCCTAAACATAGATATGATGATGCTATAGAGGAGTGAGGTAGGTGGTTATGAAAGAGTGATTGCTAAGTGTATGAGGCAAGAAAATGGTATCAACTCTTCAACCCTAACGAGTTATAATGGTGCACCTAGGAACAACTTTGTGAACCTTTGTTAGACAGAGAAGTCAATTTAGTATTGATTCAAGTCTTGATAAGTGTTGATAACCACAAGAAAAAAGAGGTGAATAGAAAGGTTGGTTAGCTAGATAGAAGATACATGGGTCTAGTTCATCCGCATCATTAGTACAAAAGAGAAGTAGAGCATTATACACATGTATAGACTTCCATCAAATTGAATAGAGCTACTACAAGATTCATTTAATATATGCCTACAGTAATTCATCAATCATAGTCCAGGTAAGGGAGAGGAAAAATTGATCACATTGTAGTTTGTTTTTATTTGCTATCTTCCATGGGAAAATAGTCAGAGCAGCCTCAGTTGTTATAAAAAGAAGAAGAAGAGGAATTCTATTAGTATTTCTAGACCTATCTAGTTATGTACAAAGCGGCTAACTCTAAGACGTTATAAATCATGATATAACTTTATAGGTACTCGACATTTACCTGTTATTAGAGTTCATGATTTATTGTGTGTTCAAGCTTCACTATTTATTTTCTATTATGACCTTCAAAAGGCACCAAACATTGAGTGTGATGTAGCACAAAGTAGTAATGAAGTGTAAGTTGACATCGGCCTCCTACTCCAAAAGATGAACTATTGAGGATTTTTTTTCTATCTTGACTATAGTGTTTATATTGACATAGAAGGAAGCCAAGTTCCAATAGCAGAACACCTATTAGAATTATTAGGAGATAGAAGAGAGTAGATGGGGAAATTAATTGTATGTACTTTAAGGTGAGTAAGGAATATGAGGAGAACTGTCCCACTCGTGACTTATTGCTTAAGACAGTGTGTTTTCCCTTAATATGGTAGAGTGGTTCTACAAGATATTTTATAGTTTCCAAAGATGGTTTGTTATATATAATTATACATGTTCCATGTTCTATAACTTATCTATTTGTATGTCATTTGAGCTTTGTGGATTACTTTCTCACAGGTTACCTAATGTCATAGTATGCTTGCATGTAAGTGTTATCCGCTTTGGAGCACCCTTGTTTATTGCTATATGTTTTCGTAGGACCTTTTTCCCTACATGTTATTTATTGCAGTGGTTACTTTCTTCATGTCACTAGTCCATATTGTGTGGGTACTGCAGGCTAATTGATCATATGACCATTTCTATGTATTTTACATGCCTCGTAGGCTACTTGCTTAAACATTACAGGCCTTATAGTTTTTCTTGCCATGTGTCATGTGCTCACTTGCTCATATTTCATATGTGTACTCATTGACATGTTAGTCCACCTATCCATGCGATATAACACACTTGCTCAATGTGATTTGTGTTTCGTAGTTCATTTTCTTTTATGTCTACATGTCTTATAGTCTACTTGCTTGCATATTATATATTTCGTAGCTTTAGTACTCATGCATCATCTGCTCATCTTGTTCATTTCCTACAGCATATATTTCTATAGCTTAATTACCGTATATTATGCGCTCCCTTTTGTGCTAATCTGCCTATGTGTCATACCTAATGTGACTATTTATCTGTATACTATGCCCCTCTGTGTTTATTAACTTGAGTTTTGAACATTTTTGGAAATCATTTCCTTGTATCATTATGTAGTGAAGTTTTTACCAAAAAAGGTTGGGGATATATGTAAATTTTATCACAACCATAGATAAATAACTTAGCATAATGGCTTATCTGAAGGTACGGCATAAAACTTTAGAGTTTATATTAACAGTTATGCTTTCTTATAAGACTCACCTTTGAAAAGCGTCATAAGATAAAAGAAGGGAAAGTAGGGCCTTGATAGATTAGGCCTATGATTTATGTGTCAGTTCCATATAAAAAAAATTGGGAGATACTATAGTAATTCTTGATTGTTAAGGTCCGGAAGGTAAGCACAAAAGGTGTAAGCTCCATTGAAGTATTGTGGAAGTACTAGAATATAACATAAGATACTTGGGAATAGAAGATGGTAGAGAACCTAAATACCCCTTCTCATTCTCAACATCAACATATGGATCTGAGATCACGTGGTCCCCTTATATGATCATAAATCCTACTAGCATTTGTTTATTTGATATGTCATTTACATGTCATGTATTTAGGTATATTAAAGTCCTTATTTGAGTTCTACTTGTGTATCTTCAGTAAATTATGTGGTCAAGAAAGGGGTTTAATTTGTCATATTATTATTTTATGAACCATATCTATTGAGATGTTATGCTACATTTTTCTATACATGTTTTAGGTTAGTCTATGGATGTTGGATAGTCCTATTTATAATGGGAATTCTGTCAAATCTCTATATGAAATTCAAGGATTAACTGAACTATTAGGTGCACCTATCATTCGAGGACGAATGATCATAAGGGGGAGAGGATGTAACACACCATATTCTACGTGTACTAGTTTTATTTATGTAACACCCCGTATTACGTATAAATTAGTTCTGTTGATGTGATACTTGGAATAGACTTATTGTATAGGTGAGGAACCATGTTTTATTTTTATATAATTAGTGTTGGTTTAAACTAGCTTGGAAGGTTATGTGATGCCTCTCACGTTTAAGCATGTGTACTGCAAGTTAACCCCAACAAAAACATTTAAACTGGAGATAGTAAGGTCGTATTTGAGCTTATAGTTTAAGGTAAAATGTTAAGTTAAAACAAAAGGAAGTAAGATTTAGAAAATGGAATAAAATAAGTGAGCTGCTTGATTGACTTAACTAAGCTAGTAGGTGACAAGTAGGTGGATCACCTACTTTGACTTATTGACCAGTCCAAAGGACAAAGTAGGTGCATCACCTACTTTGAGCTATATAGATCTAGTTAAAAAGGCCAAGGTTTATGGATCTGATTTGGGCCTATGCTAATGGACTCACTTGAGGCCCAAACTAAGTTAAATAAAATGAAAATGAAATTTAAAACCCAGCAGCCAATCTGCCAAGGCCCAATGTAAGTTAAGCCCAACTAAGGAAAAAGGAAACTAGGTGAATCACCTACTTTGACCTTTTGGGCAGTTTGATGTACATAAGCAGGTGCATCACCTACTTGACCAATTAGTGGCTGAAAATGAAACTAAAAAGGAGGAAGTTCTAGAGGATATTCTTAAGGTGATAAAAACTCAATATAAGATATATTGTCTGCTATTCTCACTCATGTTTAACACATAATATTGAGAATTAACTCTAGCTCTCTCTCTCTTTTCTCTTAAGGATTAAAACAACAGGCTTAAAGTTCTTCTAGGGTTCTTGAAGAAACCCTCATCTCTTCAAGACAAGGTAAGTGAAAACACTTATGGATTTAGCTTATTTTTTCCATGGATGATTAGGAAAACATGTTATTCATGCTCAAGTATAAGTATAAAGGTAGAGTATTTCCAGAAGCTACTGCTCACTTCCTAGGTTATTAAGATACTTTTCTCTTCTTCTTTGGTTTAAGTGTGAAAGGAAGTTGAAATTATTGAAGATTCCAAGTTAAAAGGGAAAGTTGAATAAATTGAGGTAAGGTGACTGCTCCTTTTTTTGTCCTTCTTATGCATGAGTTTGGATAAGGAATTACATGTGTGTTGTTATTAAGAACTCAAGGGGTGGTGAGTTCAGTATTTGGTTAGTATGATAAGGACCATTTTGGGCTGTTTTATGTGTTAACGTGGGGACTGCAGGGTTGATGTTGGGGAAAGGTGTGTATATTTTATATGGAAATATAGAAGGGTGTGGTGATACCCCACCAAACTGAATGTTGTGTAGCTTACTACTCACTCCCCGTTGGTCTGTGGATGTAATTCGAGGAGAAGTAATTGAACAACGTTCATGATCTGTTAAATTATGGGCCAACTGCTGCGCTACCATTTTTGTGAAGTTAAGTAACCAAATGTGTTAATTAGCTACTAATACTAGTTTTACTTATTTCATTGTAGATTAATAATCTGAAAGGGAGGAGGTTAATTCCTTGTAATATCTGAGTTATACAACAAGGTATGTAAGGCTATTCGATTGCATATTCTTTGGCATGAAATCTGATACGTGCGATTAATATCAATGAAGTGAATTTCCTAAGTTCTCTTCCTTGTGTGTCGAATCACCTCATTATATGTTTATTACTCTACACTTGTATAATTATCCTCTTATGTGCTAATATAGAAATGGTATTTGCAACAACAAGCTTGGTAAATTCTCCTCTTAGTCAATGGAAGTCAGTTGTGCCATTTAAGCTCATAAGTAAAGCATTGATGTTATATAGCTCCTTACCTCATTGTTGCTGCCTTGGAGTCATTATTTTCATGTCTTCTACTACTGGTCTATGGTTCCAAATCTCAAAAATGATTATGACCACCAAAAACACAATATTAAAGATTAAAGAATCTAAGTGAAGCAATCTGTATAATTATGGGTGGCATCCCAAGGGCAAATGCCTAAGATGGGTCTATCCTAATTGGTATAGAAAGGTGGCAGCTCAGGGACGAAAGCCTAGCATGGCCCGATCTTAATTTGTGTAATTATAAGGACAACATCCCATGGGTTAAAATGCCTAGCATGTGCCATCCTCTTCTACTACTAATGAGCTGATCATTTGTATCACATGCCCTACAAAGATTATAAAGCACAGAAAAGTAAAGAAAAGAATGTGACATAAATGATTCCACAAGTATAAGCAAAGGTGGTCTCAAATACTTATCTATTTGTATTTGGTTTTACTTAAGCTCTCATTTTACATATGGTTGTATTATTCCTTAAATATTCAATACATTCTTTCATACTGATGTCCCTTATTTGGGAACGCTGCATTTCATGATGCAGGTACATGTTCTCAACTAGTAGATCTCCCCAATAGAAGAACATGATACTCAATGGTTGTTGGTGTGCTCCAGGTTGATTAGGGGCTTTGCTGAGTCTTTACTATGCTTATTTTAATAGTGGTACAATCATGGATTCCAGTAGAGGTTTTGTAAAATGTAAAGTTATCATCTGTATTCATAATTTTACTTGTCTCATGTATCGGTTCAGCTAGTCGACATGTGTTGTTTATGTAGCTTCTCATTAGTAAATCTCTCTACATAGTAGTTTAATTTCTCATCATAGGTCACTTGTAAAGCATGTGTTCATATGGTACTTATCCGCCTCACCTTGGGTTGGGGTATGACAATTTCGTTTAGTAGTTGTGGTGGAACTTAATGAAATTGTAGTTACAGATACAATTTCACCTTTGTGTTTTTTGCTTGCTCGAGAGAGAGGTCATAAAACTAAGACTACTAAATTGATGGCCGGTGGGATTGGGTCGACATGAGGTTCCGCTCGAGAGAGTGAATCCTAGTCTCATTCCCACACACTTAGCTCGAGAGAGTGAGTGGGCTAAGGCGGAGGCTGTGCTTTAAAACGGCAACTCCGTGTTCGAGAGAAATAGGGTTGATTCAGGGTAAGTTTCTCTATCGAGAATTTACCCCCACTATAGTCTAACCTAGTCATAAACATTCAATGAATTTACTACCAAAATCATGTACCCAATGATTTAGTCTATCCCGTATTCCTATCATATCCCAAGAATCATGTCTCCTTGATTAGTACTCTTTGCATTTTTTGTTATTTTACTTTACTTGTGACAAACCCCCATTGATAATTGACGCTTAAGTCACCCCTTAGATTTAACATGTTTATATTTGATAATGTTTATACCTATGACTAATTAGAGCTTAATTTTATTTTCCTATTAATTTTCACCACCACTCCCTTGGGACTCGACCCCAACCCTTAGTTGGGTTATTATACTATTGCATGATCGTAGACACTTGTATTGGAAGTTGTGTCTTGTTACGCAAACATCAAAATGGTGCCGTTGCTGGGCAGTGGTGTCACTTGAAAAATTTTAGTTTAGTGAAAATTTTGTTCTTCTTAGTTATAGTTTACTTACATAATTTTTAGTTTTGTTTCGTTTGTTTGTATCTTAAAGCAGAGGACGTGAGTATGGTGAGCAACACTTGCGAGCAAATGGAGTTTCCTTCATTAGAGGTTATGAGGGTTAGGAATCGCATCCTAACCTACAAGCAATTGGAAGGCGAATGGATCCATGAGTCATGGGCAAGATTTAAAGAACTGCTAATTCAATGCCCCACTCATGAAATTCCTGATATAGTCCTTCTTGACTGTTTCTACAAAAGTCTTGGTCTCGAAAACAAGGTGTGGGTCGACCAACTCATTTCTGGTGGTATTGTAAAACAACCATATGCTACGGTAGTCCAACTGCTTGACAACATGGCTAAAATGAACCAAGAAGTAGAAAAGGACTTCATGTTGCATGCACTGTTGACTCAGATGGATGAGTTGACTAAAAAGATAGTGGAGATCGAGGTCCAATGCAGCAGGAAGGGTAAATACATCCCACCTTATGAGCGAAAAAGGCCTAAAGACAATGTGGGCAAATGTGTCGAAGGAATGCTCTCGATCATCCTCCACGTTAATGAGAATGATAGAGTCCTGGACGAGATGAATAAGAACATTGAAGTGATGAAACAGATGATAGGTTCTCATTCCAGGTCAATCCAGTTGCTCGAGGGCCTTATGAGTCATGCATTACCTCATCTCTACTCGCAGCAAAACAGGGGGTTGCCTAGTGATACTATGGCTAACACCAAAAATGGATTTTGAAGGGTGACTTGCATCGTGCCACGACGTTAACTAAGGCGCTATTTGGGAGGCAACCCAAAACCTTTTTTTTAATTCTTTATTTTTATTTTAGAAATAATGGTGTGTTGATGGTGCAGGTTTGAATGTAGAGAGTGGATGAAAAGTGCAGATTGGCGAGCAAAAAGGCCCAGTTGGCGAATCGCCGAAGAGGTCGGTGTGTCCGACTTGATCTGCCATTTGGCTCAACCTAAGTTTAGTTTAGAACCTATAAAACTCAATGAACTCAAGAACAGTTCTACGAGTCGCCAACCTGGTCAGCGACCACGATTCAAACCACCATTTTGACCCTTAAGAATTTGAATATCCTAAGGAAATCAGCGCGGTAAGTGACCACTCGGTGTATCGTCGAGTGAATAGGTGAGTGCGACTAATGTTGCCAAATGGATGCGAACTGGATGATTATTAAGGGCCAAACGTTTTAAAGTTTCAAACCCTTCTTTTCCCCTCACATTCAAACTTCACAAAATCGCACCTCATTAGTAGTTTCTTTAATCTCACATTTTTTAAAAGTATTTTAATTATTGATTTGTGCTCGGATTTGGACCACTTTGACACCTAGCATGTCAATCTTATCTTAATTGGCATCTAAGATATGGCTAGACCAAAAGTTTGAAGTAGAAATACGCCACCACGCAATAAGGCAAAAGGAATTAAAATCACCGAAGGTGCAGCTATATAAAAAGGCAAGGCTATAAAGCTTTCCACGACTTGTGGGAAGGGAAAAGGAAAAGGAAAGGCACAGGCATCACTGGAGGCCAACTCAGACAGGGAAGGCAAATATGACACTTACATCACTGCTTTTGTGAGTGAGGGTGATTACCAGGAACCCCAGGTTGATGTTTCTGATGAAGCAGAACTTATTGCGGCATAGAGGGTTGAATTGTGATCTAAGAAGCTGAATGATCCATTGAGGATTGGGATCCCCAGCCTATCACTCCTACAACTCCAGTTCCAGAGCAGACAATGGTACTTGCACCCCTAGTACAGGGACCTCCTCCAAAGTCAATGAATAGATTAAAGACTGAGGGGCTGAGGACGATCCTTGAGGAGAAGCGTCTGTCCACTGATAGAGTGATTGACAGGTACCTTGAAATTATGGGATGTATGAAGTCTCACAATTTCCAGATCTTCACCAAGCCCCATGGCTTGTACATTCCTAACTGGGTTCGGGAGTTCTACAATGCTTACAATGTTATGATACCACAGAGAAAGAAATAGGTAGCTATTTTCAAAGCAGTTAACTATATGGTCGTTAGAGGTAAAAGAGTGAAGTGTGATGTCGATGCAATCAATGCGATCCTAAAGTGCTCAACTGGCATCGAAGATGAATGTTAGTATATGATTAGAACAAAGACTCTGGAAGACATGAAGAAATGGCTAGCCCCACTAATATCGGATGGTGTTCCAAAGTGGCTTGACAGTGGAGCACAGATTGAGAAAAAATATCTGAACATCGTTGCACGATTTTGGTTTAGCTTCATCAGTGGTACCATTATGCCATCCCAGAATAAGTCCATACTCCGCCATGCTAAAGTAGCCTGTCTGGGTTGTATTCTTAATGGGAAAAGACTGAATCTGGGAATGATTATGGAGCAGGAGATGCTTATGCGGGCAAAGTAGTGCAAAACCTCACTTCATTTCCTGGTATTGATCACCGAGCTATGCAGATGGGCTCGGGTACCAAAAGATGAAAAAAGGATGTGGAAATGATTCCCACATCCTCCTCTAATATCCGGAGGATCGAAGCTGAGTTTCTTAAATATCAGGCAAAGAAGAAGAAGCCAGCCCCGGTGGACTCATCCCTGGGTATGGACACAAAGTCATCACCTGCAGAGGCATCTTTGCCTACTCAGTCCCCTAGGATTTCAGGTACTCTCATTGATGTTCCTTCTGTTACTCCAAATTCTTCTGCTACTGCACTGCCTCCTAGACATGTTGTTGCTACTGTTTCCCAGCCTCCACTCACCTCAACTTCCCTACTCCGAATGGGATATCTTGCCCTTTCTTCTGATCATCGGGCTGCCAGTCTAGAGGCCTCTGTTCCAAGCATGATCCAGATTGCCCTAGCTGATGTTGTGACACCTCTGAGCACTACCATTGATGCCCTAGCATCTAGGATAGCGGTGTGTGAGCACAACCATGGGCCACAGAGGAGGTGACGACTTTAAAATTTGCCATTGCTGAGCTGCAAAAAGATGTAGACCACTTGACGTCCACCGATATGTCTATGGTTTTCGGAATAGTGGAAATTCCAAAAGGGCCTGAAATGCCTCAGACCACCACTAAACATGGGGGTAGAGCGGAGCAGACCACCACTTGAGTCAGAAGCAGAGAGTGTCAGGTCTTGATCTGCAGCTCCCTCAGTCTCCTCATGCATCTCTTCATCAGTCTTTGCAGATCAAGACCTGACAGAGATGGAAGCAATTATGATAGATGCTGTTGTGCAAATTTCCTTAGCACCCATTGATGGATTAAGTGGAGCGGGTCCTTCTGGAGTCACTCCGGGCACTGAAGCCTAGATAGATGGAGTGATAGATTAGCCAGGATCACCTCTTTACCTCCCTCTCTGTCTTTCTTTATTTTACCTTTCGGATTCTGTGTTATTTGCATTTAAGGACAAATGCTTTTTATTTGCGGTGGGGTGAGGCCCACCTTTTGTGTGTGCTATTGATATTCTTGTTTTGTTTATATTTGGGTTGTGAGCTTTGATATTGTTTAAACACTATTTTCTATCGATGTTTGAGCTTGTGGCTCCTTTTAATTTAAATTGCAAAATTTTAACCCTTTCGACAAATTTTTGCCACTTCTTGTGTATTGAATGTGGCTGTCCTTTTGCAAAAAAATGAGTCTCGGTTCTGATCAATATGAATGACTTGAATAGTGCTTATGATCGAACAAACATGCATGTGCGGCTAAGATGAGGCCAAATGAAGTCGCATAGACAATATGTGAACTCTTTGCATCTCGTTATGACTAGCCTAGTATCGAATTGAGTCTCTTGTGATGATCATTGCACACTAGAGAAAGTGTTAAGTCTTGTTTTACTGTAGTGTCAATGCTTAGTGTGATGAGCTTACTTTGAACCATACATGATATATCCTAGAATTTTTCCCGTTGGTCCAGTTGACTAAGTAAGGCTATCTCTTGATATGATCTTAGGCAACTTCGAAGTGTGTGAGCCAATTTGACATATATATCTTTTGTGACCTACCTTGTAAGTGTGAACCTCTTTTGAACACCCCTTGAGCCTTACCTTTCTTTGGAAGAAACTTGATGAAAACATGACCTTTCCTTAATCCACTACCAATAATCCTCTTGATTTGTGGTTGATTGAATAGCCAACTTAGGCCAAAAGCCTAAGTTGGAGGTGTGGTGAAAAGAGAAGGTAAGTCAAGAAGTGCAAGAAAAGTCTTCTTTAACTCATGGTTTTGAGAAAAATGGAACCCCTCCATATATATAAGAGAAAAGAAAAGAATGAAAAATAAAGAGTCATGGAATAAAGTACAAAAGAAATGGGGTTTCCAAACAATCCATGGAAAGTGAATAATAGGATGACTTATGAGCACTAAAGAGAATGATGAAGGAAAAGGAAAGGCATTGTTGTGAGCACCACATTTCATGAGGATGAAAGTCACTGAACCTAA
This sequence comes from Solanum commersonii, assembly GCA_029007595.1. Lineage (NCBI taxonomy): Eukaryota > Viridiplantae > Streptophyta > Magnoliopsida > Solanales > Solanaceae > Solanum > Solanum commersonii. The sequence goes on from JAJTWQ010000195.1 coordinate 224,907, forward strand.
ATGACCATACCGTTGCACTCAGCCCCATTATAAGCTTTGAAAAGACCTTTTTGATCTTGAGTGAGCCAAAATAAATGTTGATTGGAAAATACGGGCAACCCTATGGGTTAAAGCATGTATTGTGTTCTTCCTTGTGAGAGTGTTGCATTTGATTCTGGAACTTTAAATGATTAAAACTTTGTGTGTGAAATTGGAATCATTCCTTGTGTGAGGGCATTTGAAAACTTTGGTTGAGCTTGAACTTGCATTTGAAGCAAGTATTGTGAGCATAAGATTCTTTGATATTGGTGAGTCACAACTTGAATCTTTGAGTGCACATTTGATCTTTGCATAAATAACTTGAGTCTTGTTATGTGCATTCATGATTGAGTCTTGTGTAGCGCTATTCGAGACCTCATTTTTGAATGGCTGAACTTGAGTTTGCTTGAGGACAAGCAAAAGTTTAAGTTGAGGGTGTTGATGAGTCCACAAATTGGACTCATTTAGGGCTATATTTTGATAGAATTAGTGTCCTCAAATGCATATTTTGTCTCAATATCTGATAAAAACCCTTAAGTTTCAGGTATTTGAAGTTTGAGATAAAACATGGACACTTCTTAGCAAAAAGGAACAAAAGTAGATGAAAAATCGAAGAAATGAAGATCTGAGAATCGCCAAACCTGTTCGGTGAGTCACCAAAAGGTCTTACCCTCGCCTTTTGTTCCATTGTGCTAAACTCTGAAGGAAAAGATCAAATCGGCAGAGAAAAGAAGCAGTCGACGTGTCATCGAGCAGTTCTGCTAAGCAGTACTATGTCTCCCAATGATCCAAAATACGATGATGCTGAAGGATAGAGCAAGACGGCAATGAAACCTACCAAAGGGCAGATCACCGAGTTGATCAGTGATCTCGACTAACGATGCCAAATGATCCACTGCAGCACAAATTTTTGAAAACTCTAAATACTTGTTGATAATTATTATTCTATAGTCAAATTTTTAGCTTTCAATAGTATTTTTTGAGATTTTGATTTTATTTTTGAGTTCTAAGTTTGGAGAGGGTTTTTGGAAGAACTTGAAGGTTCAAAGGGTTTCAACTCGAAGATTTTGAACTTGAGTCTTGTGGATTCTTTACTCTTGACTTGTTTTGAGACTTAAATCTTCATACCCATTTGAATGCAAACTCATATTGGTATAAATTTCTATCTCTTTAGCATGACTAGCTAAAACCCCAATTCTTGGGGTGTGATTTTTTGAATATGGGTTAGATTATCAGTTGGTTCTTACTTGTTGGTGGTTTATTTGTTGTTTTGATGTGATTTTGTTTAGTAGTTGTGGTGGATCTTAATGAAATTGTAGTTGCAAATACGATTTCCCCTTTGTGTGTTTGGCTTGCTCGAGAGAGAGGTCGTAAAACTAAGACTACTAAATTGATGGCCAGTGAGAGTGGGTCGACATGAGGTTCAGCATGAGAGAGTAAACCCTAGTCTCATTCCCACACACTAACCTCAAGAGAGTGAGTGGGCTAAGGTGGAGGTTGTGCTTAAAAGCGGCAACTTGGTGTTCGAGAGAAATATGGTTGATTCGGGGAAAGTTGTGTCACGCCTCGAGCTACCCCCGAGACACGAACATGGGACCTAGGATCACAAGTGATCCCAAGCTAAAAGGTAAATAAAATTGAAATGATGGGGAATACCCATATACTAAAACTGAAAATAAAATCTGAGAGTTTAATACAAAAGAAAGACCAAACTCAATAACTAAGCTGAATCCAACTGTGTTTGAAAATATCCTCTAACTGACTAGAAATGCTGAGACATGCCCTAGCTAAGTCTAGCAAAATTGAAACTAAAGGAACTAAAATACTGAAAAGAAACTCATGACTATTGTCCTCGGAGAATGAGGACTCACCAGTGATTTTGCTGAACTGGAGATCGGGAGCCAATCTAAGCATGATGTGGATGCTGAGAACCTAAACCTACATCACGAGAAGATGTAGCACACGTATGCGTCAGTACTTTAAAAATACTGAGCATGCAGGATAAAGTAAAGTTGTATAAGACATACAACTTAAAAACCAATAAAGAAAGTATAATTTGCATAAGATGAGATACTGAATCTAAACTAACTGAATGAAATGACCAATATATAACATGCTGACTAAATACTGAATGAACTGTAAATGTGGTCAATGGAATGAAATCTGACTGAACTGTGGGAGCTACTATTAACCGATAGTAAAACCACATGAGCTAAATGTGGAGTGCGATGTATATGCCCCATCGAGAGGACCCAATATACCCTGCCAGAGGTATAGAGGCATGCTGGCGTGATCACTGAAATAATGTCCACAGAGGGGACTTACAACTTGCGTGGCTAGTAGTTATGGGACTATTTAGGTATGCTGAACCCTAGTCCAACTCGGTATTATGCTACTCCCAATGGATTAAGTAATTAACACATTATGATTGAATTTATGTAAGCTGATGGATAGCTCAAACTGAACATGCAAAGTGAGTATGCAACAATTAAACTGATATTGATGCATTAATAACTGAGGCATGTATAACTGAATAACTTAAATATCTTACCTAGCATGTGTAATTCAAGAACTAAAGAAATAAATAGGTAGAGTTTGGGAATTCATGCAATAAACTGAATATTAACATACTAATCTGATTTGGATCATTCAAACAGCTAAGGACCCAATAATTATAACATTCAAGAAACCCTAGGTCTAGTCATAGTAAGGGAATCAAGAAACTGACTGAAAACTAGGGACCTAATAGGTGAAAGGAACTCACTAGTGAAATCCCACATACCTGTTGACGAATTCCATGGATAAATCTTTCGATTTCTGGGGTGGAACTGGAGGAAACTTGTTGCGTTCTTGAACTTAGGGTTGGTCACCTCTTTCTCTCCTTTCACTTCCAATTTTTTAAGTTTTGATTAAAGATCTGATTTGGGTAAGTTATAGTTATGTTTCTAGGCTTAAACTGACTAAAACCACAAAATTTAGGGTTAAAACGACATAGTTTAGGTGTCCAACGAATAAGGAAAAAACCAAAATAACCCTGACTTAAAACTGCAGACGGGCTGACCATGGCCACCTTCACGGACTGTGAAAGGGACCACTGACCATGAAGTCGGTCGTTTTCTAGACTTGATCCTGAAAACTTAGGGGTCTAGACTATGGTCACTACCACGGCCCGTGTGGAGGATCACAGACCGTAAAGGTCCCCGTGGTCTTCACTTGGCCTGAGGTTTGGAGGCTTCATGTTGGGAGTCTACTGGTTAAACTCCACGAAAGCTCCCACGGACCGTGAAAGTGTCTATGGTCTTCACTTAGACCTAAGGGTTCTAGGGCTAACCTGGAAGGATTTACTGGTCTGATACTACGGAGACCACCACGGCCCGTTATTGTGACCGCGACACGTGAAAGGTCCTGTGGTTTGACTCTTGGGCCTGGTGAAGTCCAAGTCTAGACCACGGGTAGGTTAACGGACCATGGTCTAGGCCTGGTTTTCGAGGTGTTACAATATCTCCCCCTTGGGATCATTCGTTCTCGAATGAAGACTAAACTAGCTGAAATGGAGGGAATGAGCTGCAACCCTACCACTAAACATTGAAGGCTGATTTCTGTGTAAACTGAGTTCCAAAAACATGCAAATACGCTGAAAATGCAAGTACATACTGAAGGAACATGATACTAAGTCTGATTTCACACATGAATGACTGAAAAACTGAAGAGGAACTATTACCTCAAGTTGGAATTGATTCGGAAGGAAAGAGGTGAGGATACTTGGCTTTCATGGCTGCTTCTACTTCCCAAGTAGCTCCCTCTATGGACTGACTTCCTTGTTTCTCAATCTTCTAACCTGATGATCAAGAATCCCAACTAGTACATCCTCATAAGAAAAGCTATTTTTACAGCCACACTCTCTAATGGCACCATGGATGCTGGATCACCCACACACTTCTTCAATAGTGAAATGTGAAAGGCTGGATGCGCTACTGCTAAATCTGCTGGCAAATCTAGCTTATAAGCCACTTTACCAATCCTTTTCAAGATACGATAAGGTCCTACATATCTAGGACTGAGCTTCCCTTTCTTGCCAAATTTCATCACCCCCTTTATAGGTAACACTTTTAGGAAAACCCAATCATAACCTTGGAACTTTAGTTCCCTTCTCCTTACATCTGTATAAGACTTCTAGCGACTCTGGGCAGTCTTAAGTCTATCTCTAAAGAGTTTTACTTTCTCCATAGCATCATGGACTGAATCTAGCCCTATCAAGGCTTATTCAGCTACTTCAAACCAACCAACTAGAGATCTACATCTATGCCCATACAATGCCTCATAAGGGGCCATCTGAATGCTGGAATGGTAACTATTGTTGTAGGCGAACGCAATAAGAGGAAGGTGATCACCCCAGCTACCCTTAAAATAGATCACACAAGCTCTCAACTTGTCCTCTAAGGTCTGAATGGTACGCTCTGCCTGCCCATCCGTTTGGGGATGAAATTTTGTGCTAAGATTAACCTGAGTACCAAGACCTTTCTAAAATGACTTCCAGAAATGAGAGGTAAACTGAGGACTTCTATATGAGATGATAGACAAAGGAACTCCATGCAACCTCACAATCTCATTAATGTAAAGCTTGGCATAATCCTCCGTCAAATATGTAATCTTAACCGCCAAAAAGCATGAAGACTTATAAACACTATCAACAATCACCCAAATGGAGTCATGGTGTCTGCGAGTATGAAGTAAACCTGTGATGAAGTCCTTGTTGATCACTTCCCACTTCCAAGTAGGAATGTCAATATCTTGGGTCATGCCTCCTAGTTTCTGATATTCTACCTTGACTTGCTGGCAATTGGGGCACTTAGCCACAAAGTCTGCTATATCTCTTTTCATACCATTCCACCAATAGACTTCCCACAGGTTGCGGTACATCTTAGTGGCACTTGGATAAATAGAATATCTGGAGTTATGGGCCTCTACAAGAATATGTTTTTTAATTCACCCACATCAGGAACACACAATCTATCCTGATAGCGAAGTACACCATCTCCCCCTTGGGAGAACACATCCACTCTCTGATTGTAGACTGCACCCTTAAGTTCAAGCATGGTTGGATCACTGTCTTTCTTTTCCTTAACCTCTATTACCAAAGAAGATTTTTCCCCATTCTGAACCGTTACACCACCATCTGATAGGCTCATAAGATGAACTCCTAAGCGAACAAGTCTGTGAACATCCTTTGCTAACTCCTTTCTTTCTTCCTCAACATGTGCAACACTACCCATGGATAATTTGCTAAGAGCATCTGCTATTATATTTGCCTTACCTGGATGGTAATGCATGCTCATATCATAATCTTTGAGGAACTCAAGCCACCTTCTCTAGCGAAGATGCAACTCTTTCTGGGTTAATACATATTGAAAGCTCTTATGGTCTGTGAACACATCTACATGAACACCATACAAGTAGTGTCTCCAAATCTTGAGTGCAAACACCACTGCTCTAAGCTCGAGGTCATGAGTTGGATAATTCTTCTCATGTACCTTAAGTTGTCTAGAAGCATAAGCTATTACCTTACCTCACTGCATCAACACACAACCTAGGCCGACCCTGGATGCATCACAATAGATCACATAACTATCTGAACCTTCTGGTAAAGTCAAGACAGGAGCTGTAGTCAACCTAGTTTTTAATTCTACGAAGCTCTTCTCACAATCATCTGACCATTGAAACTTGACCATCTTCTGAGTCAACCTAGTCAATGGTGAGGCTATTGATGAAAATCCTTCCACGAACCGTCTGTAATAGCCCGCTAGACCCAAGAAACTTCTGATATTTGTAGAAAGGTAGGTCTGGGCCATTGTTTCACTGCTTCTATCTTCAGGTAATCTACACGAATTCCTTCACTATACACAATATGCCCAAGGAAAGCAATTGATTGTAACCAAAACTCGCACTTATTAAATTTTGCAAATAACTTGCGATCTTTGATAGTTTGCAGAACAACTCTCAAATGACTCGCATGTTCTTTCTCATTCCTGGAGGAAATGAGGATATCATTAAAAAAGATGATAACGAACAAGTCCAAGTACTGCTTAAACACCATGTTCATCAAATCCATAAAGGCTACAGGAGCATTAGTTAGTCCAAATGACATGACTACAAATTCATAATGACCATACCGAGTTCTGAAAGCTCTCTTCGGAATGTCACTATCTATGACTTGAAGCTAATGATAACCTGATCTGAGGTCTATCTTTGAGAAATGACTAGCACCCTGAAATTGGTCAAACAAGTCATCAATCCTAGGAATGGGATACTTATTCTTGATTGTAACCTTATTCAACTGCCTATAGTCAATGCACATTCTGAGAGAACCGTCTTTCTACTTTACGAACAACACTGGTGCACCGCATGGCGAAATACTAGGTCTGATGAAGCCCTTTCTAAAAGGTCTTTCAACTGCTCTTTCGATTACTTAAGCTCAGCTGGAGCCATTTTGTAAGGAGGAATAGAGTTAGGCTGGGTATCTAGAAGGAGATCAATTCCAAAGTCAATTTCCCTATCGGGAGGAACTCCGGGAAGATCTTCTAGAAACACTTCTGGAAACTCATTAACCACAAGAAGTGACTTAAGAGTTGGTGTTTCAGAGCTTGAATCCTTAACCCGAACTAGATTATAGAGATAACCCTTAGATATCATCTCTCTGGCCTTAAGATAAGAAATGAATTGACCCATAGAAGCTAAGCTACTACCCATTCCATTCTATGATTGGTTCGTCTGGAAACTAAAAACGAACAATCCTAGTTCTACAATCGATTGAGGCATAACAGGAATGTAGCCAATCCATGCCTAGAATGACATCGAAGTCTACCATTTCTAATTATACAAAAATGTGCTGAGGTGACTTTCTGAGAGACTGTGATAGGGCAATTTCTATATACCCGTCTAGCTATAACTGGGTCACCGACTGGAGTAGAGACTAAGAAGGGTTCTGAGAGTGTTTCTGGAATAACACTAAACTTAACTGCTATGAAAGGAGTAACAAAAGAAAGAGTAGCCCCTGGATCTAAGAATGCATAAACATCAAGATCAAAAACTCGTAACGTACCAGTGACTACATCAGGAGAATCTTTCTGATCTTGGCGAGCCTGAACAGCATAGAACCTGTTCTGGTGCTATCCGCCACCTGTACCAGATGAGTTACCCTGCTTAGTCAAGTGACCTAATGGTGCTACTGAAGTTGTAGACTGATCTCTACCAATATTACCTCCTTGACCCTATCTAGAAGGAAAATTCCTCAATCTATGACCAGACTGACAACACCCAAATAATCCTTATTTTCCCGCAATGCACTCGCCCGGATGGTTCTTACCACACTTAGGGCAAGTTGGGTAGGTTTTGGTGCCTGAAATACTACCTTGAGACTTACAGCCTGATGCTCCACCTTTCTGATTAATTTGGAACTTGGAGGATGGAACACTGGCTGATGAAGGTACTGGAGTCGAAGACTTCTGCTGAAATTGTGAGCAATTTCCACCACTCGATTTCTATTGGGAATACTCGTAGTTGCCTGTTCTTGCTTTCTTACTCTCCTTAGCCTGTTCCCTAAGCTTATCACCCTCAACTTGCTGAGCATTAGTCATAAGCCTAGCGATGCTCATATCTCCCAGTAACATAGCATTTCTGCACTCCGTTTTCACCAAATTTGACACTCCATACAAGAACTTATTCATCTAAGCTCTGGAATCAGCAACCATATGAAGAGCATACCTGGAGAGTTGGGTAAAGTTGAGCCCATACTCCTAGACCGTCATATTACCTTATCTCAAGTTCATGAATTCCTGAGCTTTTGCCTCCTTTAACTCTCTTAGGAAGAACCTGTCCAGAAAGGTTTCGCTGAAGCAATCCCAAGTAAGAGAAGCGGCATATGTATCCTTGTTCTCTTTCCACTGAGTGTACCAAATATGAGCTACATCTTTCAGCTGGTAAGATGCCAACTCAACCAGATCATTCCTAGTTACCTGCATCACCTCAAAGATCTTCTTGATCTCATCCAAGAAATTCTATGGATCATCTCCAACTTACGATCCTAAGAACTCTGGCGGATTCATCCTAACAAAGTCTCGCATTGTAGCCGCAGCTGACCCAACATTGGTATTTGCCTAAACTAGAACCCACTGAATGTTTTGGTTGGCCACACTCTGAGCCAATATCTGTATGGCATTCCAGAATTCAACATTTGAGACTTCCTGATCTGGAACTAGAGGAGCTACATTTGTGTTCCTGGCATTCACATTCCTGACGTTATCTCTATGGGGAGGCATGATCAATAAAACATAAAACGTCGAGTTAGAATTAAATTTTAGATCATACCTTACGCACGTTAAGAATAACAAGAAGATGAAGTTTTCCTAAAACACTTTATAGCCACCCTCTCATTAGATGTGGTGCACTTCACACCCATGAAGAGACTCTACTTAGTGCGGCTTTTCAGACATCTTGGGACTTTTAAACCTATTGCTCTGATACAAGTTTATCACGCCCCGAGCTACCCCTGAGACGTAGACATGGGACCTAGGATCACAAGTGATCCCAAGCTAACCCTGTTAGCATGACATGAGCATACTAAGGATAATAATAACTGATGCGGAAGCTAAATCATAAATAAGTCTAAAATGATGGGGAATACCCATATACTAAAACTGAATATAAAATTTGAGAATTTAATACAAAAGAAAGACCAAACTCAATAACTAAGCTGAATCTAACTATGTCTGAAAATAGCCTCCAACTGATTAGAAATGCTAGGACATGCCCCAACTAAGTCTAGCATAACTGAAACTAAAGGACTAAAGTACTGAAAAGAAACTCATAACTATTGTCCTCGGAAAATGAGGACTCACCGGTAATTCTGCTGAACTAGAGATCGAGAACTGATCTAAGCGTGTTCTGGATGTGAGAACCTGAACCTACATCACGAGAAGATGTAGCGCACTTATGCATTAGTACTTGAAAGGTAATGAGTATGCAGGATATAGTAAAGTTGTATAATACATATAACTGCACAAGCAATAAAGAAAGTATAATTTGCATAAGATGAGATACTGAATCTGAACTAACTGAATGCAATAACCAATTTATAACATGCTGATTGAATATTGAATGAACTGTAAATATGACTGAGTATGCAACAATTAAACTGATATTGATGCATTAATAACTGAGGCATGTATAACTGAATAACTGAAATATCTTACCTAGCATGTGTAATTCAAGAACTAAAGAAATACATAGCTAGGGTTCTAGAATTCATGCAATAAACTGAATATTAACATACTAATATGATTTGGATCATTCTAATAGTTAAGAACCCAATAATTCTAACATTCAAGAAACTGATTGAAAACTAGGGACCTAATGGGTGAAAGGAACCCACTAGTGAAATTCCACATGTCTGGTGATGAATTCCATGAACTAGACTAAAGGGTGGATCGCCGAGTTGTCGTTGATCCCGACTAACTGCGTCGAGTGATCCTCCGCAGCCCAAATTTTGAAACACTATAAATACTTGTTTAAATTGTTAGCTTAGTATCAGACTTTAGAGAAATAATTATTTTTGAGACTAAGAATATTTCAGTTTTAGTTCTTAGAGTTTTTGGAAACATTGTGCTTGAACTTGAAGATTTGAAGATTTTCAACTCCAATAAATTGGAAGTGGGTCTCGAAGAATCTTTATCCTTGACGTGTTTAAAGACTTTATTCATCGCACCCACTTGATGGAAACACTTGTTGGTATCAATTTCTATCTCCTTTTCTTGTCTAGCTAAAACCCCAATTCTTGGGGTGTGATTTTGTAAATATGGGTTAAATCTACTGTTCGGTATTGCTTATTATTGGTATATTCACTGTTTAAATGTGATTTCGTTTAGTAGTTATGTTTGAACTTAATGAGATTGTAATTGCAAATACGATTTCATCTTAGTGTTTTTGGCTTGCTCGAGAGAGAGGTTTTAAAACAAAGACTACTAAATTGATAGCCGGTGGTTATTGGGTCATCATGGGTTCAGCTCGAGAGAGTGAATCCTAGGCCCTCTCCCACACTTTTAGCTCAAGAGAGTGAATGGGCTAAGGCGGAGGCTGTGCTTAAATGCGACAACTCGGTGTTTGAGGGAAACCAAGTTGAGGAAGTAAAGATGAGTTATGAGAAATAGTTTCTAAAACATGATTAGTATGACAATCAAGTACGTCATCAATATTTAAGTAGTATGGTATTGATACGCTCAAATTACACCTCCTGAAAGAAGTATAAGCGATCATTATCAAGTAAAGAACCTAACTTTGAAGGTTAGAGTCGATCCCACGAGGAATATGGTTTAGATTTAAGCTAACTAACAATTATATTTTTTTAGTCAAACTATTTCCAAGAAAAGTAATAAAAAGGGGGGTTTTGCAAATAAAATAAAAGATTGTTGATTGTATCAGTAACAAGTAACCAGGTTTGCACTTTTGATATATTAATAAGAGATGAAAACTAGGGCATATGTGTTCCCCAGAAGCTCTTGCTGGAGTATTCCTAATAATTAGTTATTCTATTTTAGTGTTTGACATGCAAGGATGATAAGTTATGTATTCCTAAGTGATTGGTAATCTAAGTAGAAACTTTCACTAGTGACTTGGTAAATCTAGGGGTGTGTGCTTTACTAACCCTTACCTTTACCACGAATCAACCCTCATGTCAATTAACTTAGGGTATTCACCCTTTCCTCAATTGATTAAAGTCAGACTATTTGATAGCAGCAAATCCTTAACTAAATCTCCATTGTTTAATCCATTTCTCATTCATTACCCCATTGGTAAGACAAGCAAGAACGTCGAGGGAAAGTCTTAGCCCTTAAAATGCGTTGCGAAGAGAGATTGAAGACGAAGATTTTCTGACGTAGTGCGGGCACTAGATGGAACAAGGCGAGTTCTAACATTGTGCACTGCTAGAATGACTTTTAAACGAAAAAATTAACAATACATGCATGCTATTCAAGAATTACTTAGTTATAAGTCATACATTGTTAATTGATCTTTGTTCCCACAACCCTAGTTGGGGATTTAGCTACTCATGCTTGAGAATTCACAATTTATATTGTTGTTAAGAAGAATCATGAACTTACAATCAAAGTAGATGAATATTGGAATCTTCAATTGGAAATCAAAAGAAAAATTTAATAAAACTAAACTTGAAGATTTAAATTCGCCAAAGTGTTTGCAAAGAAATCTTAAAGCCAAAACAAAGGTTCCCAATATTGTCTAACCCTTAAAAACGGAAATAACAACTAATATTTATAGTAAAAAAATCCTAAACCAAGTAGGAAACAAAATAAGGAAATAACAGTTTAGACGCAGTTTCAATCGACGATACAAACTACAGACCATGGGTCAACCTACGGTCCGTGGTCTCCCTCCATGGATCAACACTTGGAAAATATTTCAGGGCCTTCAAATGACGGTTTGACCTACGATCCGCAGACTGGACTACTGTCCATCACTTGCCTCAGTGGTTCAAGTATTGGAACTTCAACTTTTTGATCTCAAACGGCGGACATGCAAGACGGTTCGCCATTCAATATATTGGGCATCAGTTGCCTTCGTGGGTCCACACTTGATCAAACTTTCTCGAACTCACACCTACGCTACTTCACCTATGGCCCATTGGCTCCGTCACTGGACACTTCTCCAATTTTCAGCTCCTATCTAAATCAACCGTATCTGAACCTATTTCTTGCAAGAATTACACAAAAACCATCATATCTAATAACAAGATGCTCAAGACTCACACAAAACTCCAAGTGAAATGCATCAAATATATCATAAAATCACATTATATCAACACCCTCAACTTAAATTGTTGTTTTTCCTCAAGTGACACACTAAAACTCTAAATGATACTTATGTAGAAGAAAACATACAAACTGAAGCAATCACATGGCTTTCTCAATCTAGTCCTTCACTTAGTGCAAATCTTTCAATTTAGACTCAATAAGCAAACTCATGCGAATCAAAACATGACATAGACAAACCAATAGACATCATCACATACACTTTCAATAATCACCAAGGTACGAACTCTCCAACAATGTAAGTAGTTCCCTCCCTTCAAAGAAATCATTTTCACACAATAATTAGATATTTAAGCTTAATATTTCAGTAAACACTCATGATCAGAAGTAAATTCAATACAGTTAGTGCTCAATACCATAGGCTTGCCCTTATTTTCATTTCATAGACTCTCAAAACTAGTCACTAGGATCACTATAGGACTTTCTTTGCATGTAACTTAGGCTCAGGGTCAGGTAGGATACATTTGGGGGTTTTAGTGACTTTTCTGCCATCTTTGACATTACATTGGCTATTTACCTCTTTACTCAACTAATTCTGACATATTTTTATTTTCTGCTCATTTCTTTGACTTTCTTCATCACAGATGTGACTTGTTTTTTTCATTCTTCTTTTTCACTTTTCTTTTTCACTTATGTTTTTCTGTTATTTAGCCTTATTATCACTATTTCTTTGTTTCTTTTGAATTCAGTGACATCTTTTTCTATCATTTTTCTTCTTCTACACATAACCCTTTTCATACCCTTTTCTTTCAGTTTCCTCTTTCATGGCCACCCTCAACTTATGTATTTTGCATGAGTTGAGGTGCACAATGTCTGTGGTCGGACCAGGGTCAAGATTAAGGTAACTTCTGAATTAGCCACCTTCAACTTAGGCTTTTGGCATAGGTTAAGGTGGACATGTACAAGGAGGGACAAGGGCCAAAACCATTTTTTATGAAAGGGGAGTTAGGTGTATTAAAAAAAATGGTTTACATTAGGCTCAAACATTTGGATCAAAGGGATCATTTATTTCTTTTGGTTGGATCATTTTAGGCTTAAGTCGTCTCATTTGAACAAGGGGTTATAATCATTTCCCAATTCCTAGCCTAGATTGTCTTAACAAGACCAACGAGGCAAGTTCTTGATTGGAACACACTGCATGAACATATAAAATTATCTCACACACTCTTGCAACATTATTTCATTATTGAATAATTGAAGCACCTAGTTCAAGGTGTAGCTTAAGCATGCTTTCATACCGATTCCTATCATGTCATATGAAGATCCAACATATTCAACTTATTTCAGATTATAGATCTAGCACATTTTTGAAAAATTTGGACATGTATCAATTTCATGCTTCTTCTGTCATCATGCTTTCATTCTTTCTATGTTATTCTACACATATAATCCTACACATGCTTGGGAAAAAAAAACACGGGAAAGAAAACAAAAAGTAAAATTGAAGCACCTAGTTGGGAAAAAAAACACAGGAAAGAAAACCCCAAGAGTGGGTTATGAGTTGCGTTGTTACTTAGACTTCTACACATATAATCCTACATGCCGGTTTAACAATCCATTTCTTGGGAAAAAAAAACCCGAAAACCCCAAGAGTGGGTGAAAATTAGTGCAATTGCCCTCAATGCACAAAAAAGAAAAATAAGACATAGGGTGAAGCAAACCATTGGTGCATAAGCACCGATGACTATCAAGCTGCGGGTGGTTCCAGTTTCCCAAAACCTGCTGGATCAGCAATAGGAACACCATTAGTAGCGCCCTCATCAACAGTGGGAACACCCTCAGTTGTGCTTCTCAAACCAGATGGACCAATACCTATCTCACAGGCCTTCTGCTACCGTAGCTCCTCATCAATAATCGACTGTCTCTGGGCTGGCACCAATTCCTGCCGCTCTCTGTTTATTGCTCGTCAAGCCTCATCACTATCTGAAGTGTGCTCATAAGAGCGGTGGCACTTCCCAACCGCACAGGAAGGGTCTGGTAGTGGCATAGTAGCGCCAAAGACTGTAGACATCACCACCTCAACCTCCACAACCTCAGGTGCGGTCTCCGGTACAACCTCAGTTAGGGATAGAAGAGCTTCAATATTAGAATGGAGCCTAGCCAACTCCATCTGGAAAGTGGTAACTTCAATGGTAGGTGCAGGCCTCCCCAAGACTCTCAATTCGAATGCATCTAGACGCCTGTGTACAACCTGAATCTTAGCATCCATCATCTACTCTATACGAGCCTCAGACTCCTCAACAGATCGCTGCATCGAGAGACTCATGTGCTACAGCAAGGTAGCCATCTGGGCCTTCAACTTCTGGACTTGGGCCAGATGAACTAAAGTGGACCTTAAAGGGGGACTGGCTCGGAATGAGCTTCCAGCTTGACTGACGGGGTGGAAGGGGTAGCCTGTGTATCCGTTATAGTATGAGGTATGGATGTGTCGATAGCTAGCTCAACCTGGATTGCTCCAAATCTCCGGCCAAATCAGCATCCAAAGGAGGTAAGTCAATCTATGTCCCCTTCCCCCGTGCTGCGGGATTAGCATCATCTTTTATAAGGCCAACGTCCATAGTCTTTGTCGCCTCGAGCAACTTGTCACAATGCCAAATAGGCACTGAAGCCTTCTTGCAAAGATGAAATATAAGACACGGGAAGGGCAAAGTAGTATTAGTCTTGAATGCCCTCTCATTGATCTCAATAATCAAGATACTGGAGAAATCAAGCTCCTGTCGTGCCATAATTGGTGCTAACATCACAACCCGATCCCATGTAACAACATTGTCTGCCTGTATAGGGGAAAGTCTAGTACGAACCACAAACCAAAAGAACTTCACGTCGAAGATTAGGTCTACATGTTTGATAGGAAGTGTAATATTACTCACCCACTCAGTACCCTCTTTATCCTCAACTATATGATGGGCTATCCACCTCAGTAATGTCTCTCTCTACTCTGTATCCCTCTGAAAAGTCCCACTCTGAATCACCCCAATTATGTAGTCATACTCCACTATTTTAATAGGTAGAGTGTGGGCTGGACCATAAATAAATGGTGAATAGTCATCTCGGAGATGTCGACTGAGAAATTCCGTACCAAGGTATCTTGTAGTGGTGGCTGAACTAGTGGCTTAGCCTGTTTGGGCATAGTGATGCTGACGGTGGCGGTGTAAGAGGCGTAGAACTCACGAGTCATAACCTTGCTAAAATTACCCAGGCTCCAAGCCATCCACTCACATTTGTGCCTCTTAAACAACTTCTCAATGGAGGGCACAGTATGAAGGCTCCTTGTCAATACTCGATGCTCTTCAGTAATGGTTTGTGCCATCTTCTTATGTTCATTCAAAACCTTGTCATCATCATAGATCTGGTACTGGCCCTCAACGCACCACCTGTTCGAATTTGTTGTACTGATAACTGGCTCAACTCTGGGGTCCTGGGCATCCCCCGTGCTATCAACATTAGAAGAAGAAGAGGAAGTACCGCTGGCACTGGAGAGAAATGCGACTCAGAGTCAGACTGCGACTTTCCTGCAGGTGTACCCCCTCCTCAGACTAAGGGTAGCAGCCTCGATGTCATCACTAAAAGTAAGTATCTGCCTGGCTCAGTTCCTTATAGTCTAGGTGGCGTAGGGGGAGGCTCTAGTTGTCTCAGGAACGTACTTGTCCTCATTGTAGTTCAGGATCATGCGGTGGGATAGGGCAATAGACTTAGACTTGCCCCCCCTTGCGTACAAGAGAGCTTGTTTCGGTGCCATCATACATTTGGAAGACTTGTTAGTACCTAAAGAACACAAAAGGACTGAAGAAAAAATCTTAGACCAACATTCAGTCTTAGACAAAAAATAGAAAAATTTCTGGCAATAGCTATTTTTGTGACCCACGGTGGGTATCTATGGTCCGTGGTTGGACCAACGAGTTGTAGGTCCCCTGTGTAGGTTATATGATCCAATTTAGGGTCTCTAATGTTAAAACCACGGGTGTACAGAATGGTCCATCGATGGAACGATGGACTGTAGTCCACCTTGTGGTTCATAATATAGGAAATATTTGTATGCATGTAGTTTACGGGCAGCGACTTATGGTCTGTCAGTTGAGGTCATTTACCAAAGTTGTGCCTTGCATTAATTTCAAACTTTCATACAACACATTAGCTTTAACAATCAATGAATCAATCTAAGTCTAACCATGTGTTTCAACATATTATGCAGTAGTTCATCATCCTTAGGGTTTTGATTATGCAAAATTCAAATATCTATAAAGATACAACAAATCCCTAAGTCCAAATCTCTAACTAGACCTATCAAACCCAATTTTACAAGTGAAATCTACAACACACTCACAGACCATCATCCCAAGGGCAGTTTCTAAAAAAACTTTCACCAATTAAACTAATAATTAACTACCCAAGGTCAAGTTCAACTTTGTGACTTCATGATTAATCAATGAAAAAGGGATTCAACGTTCTGGTGAAATCATTTACCTTTTAAGTAAGCAAAGTTGATGAGTGTGTGATGTAGTAATAGTGTGCTCCTAGGACCAAACTTTACACCGAACCTGGACCTTGAATGCTTGTTAGAAATGGAGGAATTTAAGAGAGAAAATGGAGAATTTGGGCGAAAAATGGAGGAAATGGAATTTGGAAGTTATTAGAAATGGAAGGGGAGGATTTTATGGATGTAAATGGCGAGTTTGAGAGGTCTATTTGGGTGTAGTAACTGTTGGAAACAGTTTGGGGGAAAAGAGGGAAGTGGGAAATGTATTTGAAATGAAAGGTTTTATTTTAATGGGGTCCGGGTCGGGTTGACTCTAACCCTAACTTGGACCCCAAAACCCCGTTGACGGTCCATGGGTTGACCTACGGTCCATCAATGGGGACCGTGGTTCACTCCAACAATTAGTAAAAATTAGAAAACATACCTGGGATCTACGGATACCATCCACGATCCGTGGGTGGACCAACGGACCGTCGATGAAACCTGTAGACCACTGCATCAGCTAAGTTTCTACAAAATTTCCTTTTCTTCCTTTCACATGTAGCAAACATTAGGACTTCCTTTTTACATTTTTTGGACACTTTTTAGATACAGACCCTATTCTATCTTTATCTAGCCAACACTAAAATGCAAAATTAATAAACAATCTATCTAGAAAACTACAAATTTAAGAAAGACTCCCTATATCAAAAAGTAAATTCGTATAGTTTGCTAAATTATACATCTTGGGTTGCCTTCCAAGGAGTGCTTGATTAAACATCGCGGCACAACGCAGTTACTTAGACTTCACGCAGACTCTATTCCTCTATCACCTATTTGAACTCTCAGCTTGCCACAAATAGACTTTTATCCTATGGTTTTTTACCTTGAACCTCGTTCCTTCTTTGTTATTGATTTCAACCGCTCAATTTGGAAATACTTGGGTTACTCTGAATGGCCTGGTCCACTTGAAGTTGAGTTTGTCAGGAAACAAGTGCAACCTTGAGTGAAATAACAATGCCAGATCACCCGAAGTAAATTCACTTTTTTCAATATTTTGATCATGGTACTTCTTCATCTTCTCCTTGTACAAGGCTGAACTCTCATATGCTTTTAGGAGAAACTCATTAAGCTCATTCATCTCATTCAATCTTTGACTTAAAGTGGTGCCCCAATCCAACTTCAACTTCTTGAGTGCCACATTGCTTTATGCTCTAGCTCTAAAGGCAAATGACATGACTTCCCATATACAAGTTGGTAGTGGGACATAACTATGGGAGTCTTGAATGTGGTGTGATAGGCCCATAGAGCATCATCAAACCTTCTTGACTAATTAGGTCTGTTGGCATTCACAATCTTTGCAAGGATTTGATTAATCTCTCTATTTGACACCTCAACTTGACCACTAGACTACGTATGAAAAGGAGTGGCTACATTGTGATGAACACCATATTTCCCTTGCAGCGCCTTGAACAACTTGTTACAAAAGTGAGAACTCCATCGCTGATAATTGCCCTAGGTGTACCAAATCTGGAGAAGATACTCTTTTCAGGAATGCGGTGACACTCTTTCCCTCATTGTTTGAAAGCACAATTGCTTCCACCCATTTTGATACATAGTCAACCACAACAAGAATATACTTAATCCCATGTGAACTCACAAATGGACCGATGAAGTCAAGACCCCAAACATCGAACAACTCAATCCCCAACATCGGGTTCAGAGGTAGTGCTTGCTTCTTTGAAATTCCTACTTCTCGTTGGCATTGATCAGAAGACTGGGCAAAATCATAAGCATCTTGGTGGATGGTAGTGCAGTAATAACAAGATTGCAAAATCTTATAAGGAGTTCAAATACCACTATGGTGCCCACCAATAGGCGAGGAATGAAATGCCTCAAGTATACTCATCATCTCAACCTCAGGCACACATTGGCGAATAATCCCATCAGCACAAACACGAAACAAGTAAGGCTCTTCCAGAAAGAATTTTTTCACATAGGACATGAACTTTTTTTTTTGGTGAAATGATAGATTCGAAGGCACCGAATCACTTGACAAATAATTATCAAAATTTGTGAACCATGGAAAAAGGTCATGAGAAGCAGCCAATACCTACTTATCAGGGAATGCATCATTAATCTCAACCCCATCTCCAAGCTTGATGTAACACTCCGGAAAATAGTAGGCTAAAATAGAGCTTAACATGAGGGTAAGAGTTATGAATGTACCTCTCCGTACCCAAAAATATAGGGTTTTGTGTTAGAGAGTCAAGGTACGACCCCCAAGGACTAACCATGAGTCCTTAAGGAAGACCCTAGAAATTATCCTGGATAGTAACCCACAAAGGGGACCTACGCCCCATAGGTCCATCCATGACCGTGGGTGGGCATCCATGGAAGAAGTCCGAGGAACCAGGACTCTGAACCCAGACCATAGTTCACCAACACGGGCAGTGGGTCTAACCATGGTCCATCAGTGGTGGGTCGTTGTTAAGGCCTGGAATAGCTTTTTGGCAATTAAGTTTAGGGGAACTTTGGGGTTTTCCGATTTTAGTTAATATTAAGTGATGTCATTTTACTCTAAATTAGACTAAATATATAATGATTTTAGACCCCCAAATTAAGTCATCTTTCTTATTATTCTAAAATCCCAAATCAAAACCAACTTTTCCCCAAATATTCTCTCTCTAGAACTCAAGGAATAAGAAGAAGAAAGTTGGAGCTAGGGTTGAAGAAGCAAGGTTTTCTTCTCAAATTCATTATATTTCATTGCTAAGGTATGGTAGCTCTTAATCGATGGATAAAATTCATCCATGGAGCCCCTTCAAACCTTAATTTCAAAGATAGAAATTCCCCAAAAGCTAGGGTTTGACTCCAAGTCTTGAATTCCTTTAAAAAATGATTCTAATGAGTTAATTACTTTATATTACGATTTAATTGATGATTTATTATGGTTTTTATGTTGAAATCCCCAAGAATCCATAAAATCCCATATTCCTAAATTATGACCTTGTGATGTGGGTAAATTGATGAAAGAAGGATATTATGAGATTATGCTTGTAGTAATTGAGCTATTTGAATTATGTTATTATCCATGTCTAATGTAGTAATTCTATATGTTGTGATTGAATATGATCTTTGATCCTTGATCCTTGAAGGGTAAATTATGAGAATTATGCATGATTATGAGAAATATGTACATGCTTGATGAATATCTTGAGAGTAAAATGATCATGATTATGATAATGTTGTTGTGTTGATTGAAAGACTATTCTCATGAACACATAATGATCATAATGTGAAATGTTTTCTCATATAATGGAGATTCTAGGTTGAAAGGTCATTCTCACCTATTGAATCTATGAGCTATCTTATGAATTATGTTGTATTGAGTGTCAAGGAATTCATCCATGAATATTTAAGTCAAATACTTAATATGTACTCCATGGGAATTATGCTTAGCACCGAGTGGATATTGATATGATATGGAAGTTCCCCCGTTTGAAAGGGTGGGTTTCTAGAAAGAATCTTTTGAGATGGTAGCTCCTCCGCTAGAAAGGGCGGTTTTCAAGTAAAAATCTCCCTTAGCCCATAAACTATGTGCCCCCATATGTTACTTAGCTTAATGTATCCACCTAAATCCAAGAGTATGGTTCTACCTTAGGCAAGTAGGACAACCCTTTTCTGTGTGGGTAACATCGAATTTCATGCTAAGCTTACATGGTCTATGTCGGTTAAGGCTTATTCCCACTATGAAAAGAATATGAATTATGAACTATAACTACTCAAGATGCTTTACTTAGTAAGGGTGGGATTATGGGATCTTATTCATTCATTGCACTAGTATTCTTTGAGGGTACTTATGGTATGTTTTTCTTATGATATGATGATCTATGCAATGAATATATTTATGACTTATGCTTTTCTATTGTCTTCAAATTGATTCTTTAACTTAGTAAATTGCATGCATTCAACTAAAATGTCCCTTTTAGCATGTTTTCAAGGTTTTTATGCATGGCTATCATACTTGGTGCATTTTTTTACTAATCCATATTTTCTTACATTTCCCCCCAAATGTAGGGTCCGGTTCTCAAGGTAGTCCTTATTGTGGCTAGAGCTTGGATTTGATCATCTCTCCTAAGCTTGTTGGTGAGTCCTCATGATTCAAGGATGAATGTCATCTTTGTAGTTCTTTTATTGTATTTCCATTTTTGAACATTTTGTATGGGCTAGGCCCTATTTGATTCAAGTATTGTAATAGATGGCTAAATTGTGACAAGTCTAGACTTTCGCTTTCCTTTATGAAAATTTTGGACTCGAAATGCATTTTTACTCTTATTGTTCTAATGATTTATGTTATGATATGCTAAGTGGCTTACATGGTGCAGTTTTGGGGTTCTATGTGCCTTGTTACATCTAGGGGTAACCTGGGTCGTGGCAAACTTGTTAATCAGAGCACAAGGTTTAGAATGATTCTAGGATAATTTCTCATAAGCCACGTCTAGTAGAGTCTTATTCATAAGTGTGAATTACACCATGCTTATGAATGAGAGGCTATAAGATGTTTAGGAAATTTCACTTCTTTCATGACTCTTAAGTCATGCCTTAGAGTTTAACTCTATAAAGTCCCTCTCCTAATCCTCCTCTTGTGTCTTCAGGATATGAATACATGAAGGGCTAACGCAAGAAGAATTGAGGGTGAGAATGTGAATGAAGAAGCTCCTCAAGCTAATCAAGCTCCGATTTATCCTTCGGCTATGTCGGATGTGGAGGTTAGGTCAACTTTTCAAATGTTGGCCCAAGCTATGACGACTCAAGCTTAAGCTTTGATGACTGAAGCTCAAGCAGTGATGACTCAAGCTCAAGAGGTGACGACTCAGGCAAATAGTGATGTTGTGACTCATGTGAATCCTACTGTGAATTTGGCTGCCTCAAGGGTTAGGGATTTTGCTAGAATGAACCCTTCCGAATTTCATGGCTCCAAAGTGGAAAAGGATCCTCAAGAATTTGTGGAAGAATTTTATAAAATACTTCATATTATGGGGGTGACTTCGGTCGAAAAAGCGGAGTTAGCCCCTTACCAATTGAAAAGTGTTACTGAAGTATGGTATAATCAATGGAAGAATAATAGGTTGGTAGAAGCGGGTCCCATAGAGTGGGAAGTGTTTAAATCAGCATTTCTTGATAGGTTCTTTCCCTGAGAGTTGAGGAAAGCTAAGGTGGAAGAGTTCATTAACTTTCGTCAAGGAAGCATGAGTGTGAAAGAATATGCACTAAAGTTCATTCAATTGTCCAAGTGTGCTCCAACTATGGTGGCGGATTCGAGGGATGAGATGAGTAGGTTTTTGACGGGTGTATCCGGCTTAGTAGTAAAAGAATGTCATTCGGCAATGCTCCATTATGATATGGATATCTCACGTCTTATGGTGTATGCCCAACAAATAGAGGAAGAGAAACTCAATAAAAAGAATAGGGAGGTGAAAAGAGCTAGGACTGGTGATGGGAACTTCTCCAATGCTAAGTCTGATAGACAAGATCGACCAAGGTTCAAACAAAGGTTCTCCAACAAAGGATCCTCTAGCTCTCCCCCAAGGGTCAACAAGGATAGAGTGTTTAACCCTAAACCTCAAGGAGGTAATATTGGTAGCTCTTATGTGAATAGGCCTGATTGTGCAAAATGTGGGAAGAAGCATAATGGGAAGTGTCTAGCCAGCACGGGTATTTGTTTTTGTTGTAGTAAGAATGGTCATTAATAAAGGAATTACCACAACACTTTTTGCCAAGGGGAAAGAAGGCAAGCAAGCTCCTTCTAGCGGTTCAAACTCCAATGCTCCAAAGCAAAATTGCTTTTATGCTCTTCAATCTTGAGGTGACCAAGAGAGATCCCTGGATGTGATGAACGGTATGTTAAAATTCTTTCTTATTGATATGTATGCCTTGTTAGATCATGGTGCTACTTTTTCCTTTGTGACACCTTTTGTGGCCATGTAATTTGATATACTCCCCAAAGTGTTAGTATAACCTTTTTTCAGTCTCTACCCCAGTTGGTGATTCGGTGGTGGCTAAGAAAGTCTATAGGGTATGTCCCATTTCATTCCATTTAATTATCCCATAGAGTTACTTTGGTGGATTTGGTAGAGTTAGACATGTTAGACTTTGATGTGATTTTGTATGGATTGGTTACATGCATGTCATGCCTCTATCAATTTTAGAACTTGGGTTGTTAGATTCCAATATCCAAATAAGCCTATCTTATAGTGGAAGGGGGAAAGTTCTATGCCTAGAGGTCAATTTGTGTCCTATCTTAAAGCTAGAAATCTCGAAAGGTTTCTTATACCATATTGTAAGGGTGAGAGACGTTGAATTTGTAACCCCTTCTCTAGAGTCAGTTCCAGTAGTTAATGAGTTCCCATAAGTTTTTCCCGATGATATGTTCGGTATCACCCCTGAGCGGGAGATAGATTTTGGTATCGACCATTTACCGGATACACAACCTATCTCTATTCCTTCTTTTAGAATGGCTCTGGCGGAGTTAAATGAGTTGAAGAATAACTAAAGGATTTGTTAGACAAGGGTTTTATTCGATCGAGTATCTCTCTATGGGGTGCTCCTGTGTTGTTTGTTAGAAAGAAAGACGGATCCTTAGAATGTGCATTATTTATCGTTAATTGATAAAAGTGACCATCAAGAATAAGTATCCTCTTCCAAGAATTGATGAGTTGTTTGACTATCTTCAAGGGGCTAGCTATTTCTCTAAGATTGATCTTTGTTCGGGTTATCACCAATTAAGGGTGAGAGGGGTTGATATTCCCAAGATGGCTTTCCAAACCTAATATGGTCATTTGAATTCCTAGTGAAGTTGTTTGGGTTGACTAATGCGCTGGCGGCGTTTATGGACTTGATGAATAGAGTGTTTAGGAAATACCTAGACATGTTTGTGATTGTGTTTATCGACGATATTTTGATCTATTCAAGGAGTGAAAATGAACAGGTGGACCATTTAAGAATTGTGTTGCAAGTTATTAAGGACCAACCAATTCTTTCAAAGTTTAGCAAGTGTGAATTTTGGTTAAGGTCCGTAGCTTTTCTTGGTCATATTATGTCAAGCAAGGGTATTAAGGTAGATCCTAAGAAGATAGATGCATTCAAGATTTGACCTAGACCTCTATCTCCTTATGACATTAGAAGCTTTTTGGGTTTGGCTGGTTATTATAGGAGGTTTGTTGAGGGGTTTTCCTCCATTGCTTCTCCGTTGATAGCTTTGACTCAAAAGAAAGCTAAGTTTGTGTGGTCGAAAGCTTGTGAGAAAAGTTTTCATGAGTTGAAAGATAGACTTACTTTCGCTCCAGTATTGACCTTACCGGAAGGTACAAATGGTTTTGTGGTGTACTATGATGCCTCTAGAGTGGGGTTGGGATGTGTGCTTATGCAAAATGGTAAAGTGATTGGCTATGCTTCAAGGAAACTTAAAGTCCATGAGAAGAATTAACCTACCCATGATCTTGAATTAGCAGCGATTGTGTTTGCCTTAAAAATATGGAGTCATTATTTCTATAGGGTCAATGTGGATGTTTTTATCGATCACAAAAGTCTTCAATATGTATTTAGTCAGATTGACTTAAATCTTCGACAGACAAGGTGGGTAGAACTCTTGAAGGATTATGATATGAGTGACCTTTATCACCCCGACAAAGCTAATGTTGTAGCGGATGCACTTAGTAGGTTGTCCATGGGTGGTGTGGCTCATGTAGAGGATGAAAAGAAAAAGTTTGTTCATGATGTGCTTAAGTTGGTTCGGCTAGGTGTTCAACTAGTGGATTCCACTAAGGGTGGTGTCATGGTCCATAATGGTTTCGAATCATCCTTTGTGATGGATATGAAGTCTAAACAAGGCCTTGATCCTATATTAGTTGAGTTGAAAAAGTTGGTACTCAAGAAGGCCGTGGAGGCTTTCTCCCAATGGGGAGATGGGGTGCATAGGTACCAAGGTCAGTTATGTGTTTCGTATGTTGATGGTTTGAGGGAACAAATTTTTTAGAAAGCTCATAGTTCTCAGTATTCTATTCATCTGGGAGCCACCAAGATGTACCATGATCGTGGGATTTGTAGCCAAATGTCCTAAATTGTAAACAAGTTAAGGTTGAGCATCAAAGGCAAGGAGGCTTGTCCCAAGATACAAGTATTCCTACTTGAAAATGGGAAGGTGTAAATATGGACTTTATAGTGGGTTTGCCCCGTACCCAAAGGCAAGATGATTCTATTTGGGTCATTATAGATCGAATGACAAAATTATCCCACTTTATTCCCATCAAGGTTTCTTTTTCGGCGGAATACTATGCCAAGTTTCATATAAGAGAGATAGTGAAGTTGCATGGGGTCCTTTTATCTATTATTTTGGATCAGGGTACTCAATTTACTTCACACTTTCGGAAGTCATTCCGAAAAGGGCTTGGTACTAAGGTTAAGCTTAGCACGACTTTTCATCCCCAAACCGATGGGCAAGCGAAGCGTACCATCAAAACATTGGAAGATATGTGAAGGGCATGTGTTATAGACTTCAAGGGTAATTGGAATGACCATTTTCCATTCATAGAGTTTGCCTACAATCATAGCTATCATTCAAGTATCGGTATGGCTCCCTTTGAAGGCTTGTATGGTAGGAGATGTAGGTGTCCGGTTGGTTGTTTTGAGGTAGGTGAAATTGCTCTTATTGGTCCCGAATTGGTTTATGTAACACCCTGTAAATTAGTGAGTTGACCTACTGAGTTTTAGAGCCTTTTGTAATAGTTTTGGAATGTTGCATGAAGATTAAAACTCGTAAAAAAGTCTCTCATACTTAGTATAGGGGTTTTAGGGGGTAAAAATTTGGGTACGAGGCCCCAAGGACCACCCAAGGGGTCCATGAGAGGGACCCCAAAAACAGTCCCCAAAATTGGAATTTGGCAGCCATCCACGATTGCCATCTACTGGCCGTGGATCGACCCACGCCCCGTGGGTTGGGGTTGTGGGTCAAGGCTGGAGTTGGCCTAAAAGTCCCAAACCTTAGGTGCAAACCACGATGGTGCAGCATGAACCATCAACCCACCTACGGTCCGTAGTTGTGGATCCGTAAATGCTGCTAGTTTTAGGTGGTTTAGTTTTAAGTTAAGTGTTTGGGGGTTAAGTTAGTAATTAATTAGGGGTTAATGTAGGTCGGTTAGATAGTTAATTTACCACATATATAAGGTTAATAGGCCCTTAAACTAATCACTTTAACTCATTCATCTAATGACCCCAAGTTACTCTCAAGAAATTCTCTATCTAGGAGCATAGAAGAAGAAGAAGAGAAGGGAAGAGGGCAGTGTTTCTCCATTGATTCAAGATTTGTTTACGGCTTTATATAAATGTATGTGAAGCTTATTCATCTATGGTTCTTCCACCCATAGAGCCTTCATAGTTTCCCCACTTGTTAAATCAAAAACCCCATTCTAGCTAGGGTTGTGCTTGAATTGTGGGTAGGGTGTGGGTATGATTCCAATCTAGTGTATACTACCCAATTATGATTGATTTAGCTTTGTTTAATTATATTGTGATGATTTCATGTGATTTCTATGGTAAATCCTAATCTAAATTGATGAATGTTATATTTGTAGGTTTATGCCATTAGAGGCAAATTTCAAGGTTCAAAGGTGATCTTCCGAAATCAGTGTCTTGTATACTAATTGATCATAGTTAGGATCATCTAATCATGAATTGAACTAGACTTGATTGAATAGGAAGGATCTTTACTTGTAAAGTTAGAATTGAACCTTTATGAATCAATTATTGCTAGAATCACTTAGTAGTAAAGAAGGTGATTGAATATCTTAAAATTAGACATGGATTATGATAGAACTAAGTTAACTTGATAGAAGGGCTTGTAGACATCAATGTTAGGGCTTTGAGAGTAAAGTCAATATTATGTTATTGTGTTGTGTATTGCTTGTCTCTTACACACTTAGGCATAAATATGCTAGGAGATCCAAAGGTTCTCTCACATAGAAGGATTCTAGGTTCGTTTGACAACCTAAAATGAATCAAAGCATGTTAGACTAGAATAGCTTGAAGTTGTGATGTATGATCCCTTCATGTATAGCTTGGCTTTGTAGGATAGTACCAAGGTTGATAGCTTGGGATGGAGGATCTATACTCTCCTAAGGTATAACTTGACTTAGCATTGTAGAATGCATGTCATGGTAGCATGATTTAGGTGTAGTCATGGTAGCCTGCGATTGAGGATTTATACTCTCCTATGGATAGCTTGAACTAGCATTGTTAGGAGGCCTTCATGGTAGCTTGACTTGGTTTGGCCAAGACCATTTCATGGTAGCTTGACTTGGTTTGGCCAAGACCATTTCATGGTAGCTTTGGGATAGAGGACTTATACTCTCCTAAGGGTAGCTTAGGATTGAGGATCTATACTCTCCTAAGGGTAGCTTGACTTGCATTGTAAGGTGCATTTCAAGGATAGCTTGAGTTAGGTTAGTCATGGTATCTTGGGATTGAGGACTCATACTCTCCTAAGGATAGCTTAGGGTTGATAATCATACTCCCCTATGGGTAGCTTGCATTTGCATCATCGTATACTTGTAAGGGTAGCATGACTTAGTTGGTCTAGGAATATTTCATGGTAGCTAGGATAGGAAACTTGTACCTTTCCTAGAGTAGCTTGGACTTGCATGTTAGTTTCCAAGGTAGTTAGCTTAGCTTAACCTAGTTATGTTAGTAAGATGATAGCATAGTCTAGCCTATTAGGGGGTTATTTCTTGGTAGCCTTGAATTGAGAAATAGAGTTCATTCATGAGTTATGACTTGCCTAGTACTAAAAAGAGAAGTACCTTATATGAATAGAGGCACATAGAATAGAGGGACTAGACCCCAACTAGTGAACATTCATGATAGTCTAAAGGAGTACTTAGTATGGGTAGTAGTATGGGATGCTATCCATACATGGCACAAGTATGACGTGAGGCTAGTTTTGAAGGGTTCTCTTATGTAGTATGACTTAGCTTGGGTTGTTGCCATAGTTGCCTTCCAAGATATGATTGATTAAGTTGGTACTTCCCTTGTTTTTATGAAGTAAGCTAATAGTAAGACCAAAGAAGGGTGAATATGACTAGGATGAATTCAAGGTTATGCTTAGTGTGAAGGGTAGTATGGGATGCCTTTCATACATTGCATAAGTGTGCTTTGAGGTTAACTAGAAGTATGGTGCTCTTATGGCAAATAAG
Source organism: Solanum commersonii (assembly GCA_029007595.1). NCBI lineage: Eukaryota > Viridiplantae > Streptophyta > Magnoliopsida > Solanales > Solanaceae > Solanum > Solanum commersonii. The sequence goes on from JAJTWQ010000195.1 coordinate 252,509, forward strand.
CTGAAGACTTAACCATACATATAGACTATGATTAAGTTGACCTAAAAGGGATACTTGGCTTGGGTGGTTTTATGGGATGCTATTCGTGCTTTGCACATGTATGCTTTTGAGGTTAATTGAGAATGGTGCTATTATGGTATGGATGACCAAGGGTCAATTATGCTTATATGATTATGACTTATCTCCTATGCTAATCAACCATGTCTTATGTTGACTTATATTTATATTATGCTTATGTAGATGATTATGCTATGACTATGATGATTATGCTATGACTATAATGATCATGCTATGAATATGTTATTCTCTCATGCTTATACCTTATGTTGACTAACCATTTTGAGATGCTCTTATGAAGTTGTGCTAGCTTTCATACTTGGTACATTTTGTACTAACGCATATTTCCTACATTCTAATCAAATGTAGGGTTACGAAGATTGAATTGCTTTGAAGGCTAGGTTTCCAAGGATCAAGAAGAGTTGAAGAATTGGTGAGTCCACATAGCTTTGAGGACAACCCCATATTTCCTTTCTGTCATTTCTTTATGTTTTAGACTTTGTGTGGGCTGCATCCCAAAAGTTTGAGACAAAGGTTTAGTAAAAAACTTCCGCTTGATTTGTTATGAAAATGACTTATATTATAAAGGTTTTAAATTTTCCAGTATTTTCTATTATCTTATGTTCAGGATATGCTAAGGGCTTGTATGCGACCTCTTTGGGGTCAAGTATGCCATGTTAAGTCTAGGGGTACCCTGGATTTCTTGATGAGTTCTATGAAGTGAGGGTGGTAGTATGGGATGCTATCTATGCATTGCACAAGTAGGCTTTGAGAGGGTCATAGTGAGTTCTCTAAGTCTTAATGGCTAATGTATGAATGTCCTCTTATGATAAAGTTAATGAGAATGGTGATCTAATGTCTAATGAATGAAGGTGCTCTAAATGAAGTTAATGAAGAGTGTTGACTCTTATATGCTTAAACGTAAATGATACATGCCATACTTGGATTGTATTATGAGTTACTTCCTTGTCATGACTATGGAGTATGAATATGCCTTGTCTATGGTGGCTTCAAAGAAGTACTTAGTGTGAGTAGTAGTATGGGATGCTACTTATGCATTGCACAAGTATGACTTAGGTTTCCCTTAGATGATGGTCCTTATGTGATGATATGACTTAGGTAATGTTTATGTATCTTATGTATGAGTACTGTATGAAGATGGAAAGGTTGAATGGTAAGTTCACTTTTGGTGACTTTAATGTGGTACGTTGGTATGGATGGTGGAATGAGATGCTATCCATACATTGCACAAGGTATAGCATGAGGGTTACTTGGAGTGAAGGATTAATGTAAAGGTAATGGTTTATATGATGATTATGTCTTGGATGTGAGAAATGTCTTGTATGATGGTTATGTTTGATTATTATGCCTCTTATGCTTATGTTCATGAAGTTTTATCAAAATGGCATACAAGCATGACTTTCAAATAAAATGTTTGTTTTAAGCATGGTTTTTGCATGGCTTCCATACTTAGTACTTAATTGTGATGACCCCTATTTCTCCTTTTTATCAAAGTGTAGGATTGTGGAGTTTTGGTTTTCTTTACTTAAAGAATAGGTTTCTAACGAGCTTGGAGATGAAGACTTGGTGAGTTGTCATAGTTTTTGAGGGAAAAACCCACTATGTTCCCTTGATGTCTTTTAGTTTATGTTAAAGTTTTTGTATGGGCTAAGTCCCATTGTTGTATTCAAAGTATTAGATGGTTTGAGAAAAAGTCTAGAAAATCTTCCGCTTGCTTTTTAATGAAAAATGTCTTCAATTGTAAAGGAAAGTTTTAATTCTTCTGTATTTTACTTATGTTCTTATGTTCAAGAATGATATGAGGCTTGTATGAGACCCCTTCGGAGTCGAGTACGCCGTGTCATGTCTAGGGGGTAGCCTTGGGTCCTAACAAACATGGTATCAAAGCACAAGATTTTAGAATGGTCTTAGGATGTCTTAAACCACATCTAGTAGAGTCTTGTTCATAATGTGAAGCACGCCACATTATGAATAGGAGGCTATTGGGTATTAAGAAAGTCTCACTTCTTTTTTCTTCAAGTCGTGCCATAGCGTTTAACTCTATAATATCTCTCTCTTATTCCTTATCCGTTGGTCTTTAGGGTATGACCACTTGAAAGGAGTATGTTAGAAGGTGCTAGGGAGGAAGGTTGGTTGTGATGCCAATTATGGCTATGTGACTTGTTAGATTTGAGGTGATAGATTGTGATGTTGTCTTTAGTATGAATGGGTTGTTTTATGGTTATGGGTGTTGTTGGTACAATCTGACTTAGTCAAGATGAGTTTTGAGGTATGTTGAAAGAGTTGATGAATGTTGTGTTTTAGAATCATCTTGTGTTATGAGGGTGGAGGTTTAGTTATGACTTGCTCCAACCTTAGAATTGAAAGAAGTTATGTTGTAAAGAGTTTTTATAGGCTTACTCACAAGTGGGGGATAATGTGCTTTGATGGTAAGGTCTTTGAGTGTCCTTTATGTTCATGAGTTAGGCTTGCTTGATGTTCTTACCTTAAGAGGTGTAGTGGGTTTGAGGAGTTTAGACCCGGTATGGCAGACTCATATGAGACCTTGAGTGGTGTTGGTAAGGTTGTTCGTGAGTAAGAGTTGCTTAATGAGGACCTTCTTAGTTTAAAAGCACAGGTATGTTGATGGTTTCTTGTAAGTTGTGGATGTCTTGATTAAGGTTCCTATGTTGTGTTCATGATAAGCCTTAGTTGGGTTTACTCCTAAGTGGGGATGGTATGTTGAGTATTAAGGTTGTTGAGAGTTCCGATATCCTTAGCTCTTTCTTTATATGCCTATTCAAGCCTAAGACAAAGAGTTCCTTTTTGGCTTGTTTCATGTTTTGGAGTCACGTGTGATTATGTGTTTCCATGGTCCCCTTATGTTATGCATGTTCTTAATGAGTTTATGTTTGAATGAGAAAATGAGTTTTCATGAATTAAGTTCCTCTTGTAGATATGCATTTATTATGAGTTGTTATATGCTTCATGAGGATAAATGTTGAACATGCCTAAATGTGCTTTCATGAAGAAATTGCATAATGTGCTTAAGGATGTTATTATGAGCATGATATGAGTTGGAGAAGGTAATTCCTCCAATGAAATGAGAAATGTTGAAGTTATGATGCTTACTGAGTTTGTAGATGTAGTTCCTACTTTCTTGTGTTTCATTGAGCTTATTGATGTGGAGTTGATGTTTCCTCCTAGTTTTGTACATTTGTTTATGATGTTGCATGCATGATGGGCTGCTAGTCTTGAGTTGTTAACCCCTTAATATGTTTAAAGTGTCATTCGAGGATGAATGTTTCCAAGTGAGGGATAATGTAACGACGCGTAAAATGAATAAGTGAAACTAGAGCCTAACGATGTTTATCTTGGAGTTGTTGTAAGGTTTGAGCGTGTAAAATGTTATCCCGAGCTTAGGTTGAGGGGTTTAGGGGTTAAATGTCAAGGTACGACTCCCCTAGGACCACCCAAGGGGCCCTTGAGGTGGACCCTAAAGCCTAACCCCCAAGACCCCAGGGAAAACCAAAGCTGCCCAAAATGTGGTAAACCACGGATGGGACCTACGCCACGTAGGTCCATTCACACCCAGTGGATGGCCTCCATGGGTCAAGGTCCCATTTTGTGAGTTGCAGCCACGAACCACGCCTCAACAGCACGGTTCATGACCCCATCCATGGTCCGTCGATGGGGGCTTTGTGGTTTGCACCTGTGTGTTGTCCAAAACTCGGCCAAGTGACGGGTGGTTTGGTAAATTCCCCATTTGGTTAGTTGAGTTATTGGAAAGTTTTTATTGGTTAATTAAGATATTTTAACGGTTTTAAAAGTATTAAAACACCTTTTTAAAGTCATTCTTCAAAATCACTCAAATTAGAAACCCACCTCTCCAAAAGTTCTCTCTCTATAAACCTCAGGTGAAGGATTCAAGCTTCCAAGGTCAAGACTTCAAGTTTTTCAAGGGATTTTCATGGTATTCTTTTATAAAAGGTATGGTGGTCTTCATAGTTGACTTAGTTTCTTTCAAGGAGCCAATCTCAAAAGTGATTACAAATCTCCAATGTTTTCCCTAAAACCCTAGATTTCAATCTATGCATGGATTAAGATGATTTCTTCTTAGAACCCATGTTTTCCCCCAAATTCCTAAGATGTGATTTGTGATTAGGAATTGATTGATTATGGAAGTCTGTGAATTGTTTATGTGTATATAGATATAAAATGTTGAAATTATGTTATTTCTCTTGCCAAATTGTATTGATCTAAGGTGTGTGGGTGAATGTGATCCATGATCCTTGAAGGGCAAGTTATGATCAAATTACATATTGAAGTAGAATTGTGCTTGATCTATTTATCAACTTGAAAGGTGGAGGTGTTTACTTACTATGTATATTGTGGTATTGAGTTGATGGATATCTTCCTTGTACCTCTATATATGAAGGATATATGTATGATCATGATTTAAAGTATATGTGTGTGATTTCAATGAATGTATAATGATCATGTTTAGAATGCAATTGTGTTATGATTGAAAGTTTATTCACAACTAACACTCATGAATGGTGATGATGGAATGGGAAGGGTTTTCTTCTATGAATTGTATATCTTAAATTGATAGGCTTATGCATCCTATTATTGTATGAATGAAAGTAATGAGGATTGATGTATCTTGAATTGGTAGGTTTAAGGCACCCTTTTCTTGTATTGATGAATGTGACCTTGAATGTAATATCACGTCTTTAATTGGTAGGCTTAGGCATCCTCTTCTTATCTAATGAATGTATCTTGACATAATGTCCTAATTTCTTGAATTGGTAGACCTAATGTTGGTAGCCTTTCATGAATGAATGAATGATAAAGTTTTCTAGGCTAAACCTTGTATCGGTAGACACAATGGTGGTGGCCCTTCATGAGGAGTCTAGGAACTACTATAATGTAAAAACCTTGAAGTGGTAGACCTAATGTTGGTGGCCCTTTCATGTGTGAAATAATGAACCTTGTATCGGTAGACCTAATATTGGTGGCCCTTCTTGGAAAGTCAATGGGCTATCCTTAACATACCTTGAATTGGTAGACCTAATGGTGGTGGCCCTTTCTTGTGTAATGTACCTTGGGTAGGTAGGCCTAATGTTGGTGGCCCTCTCAAGTACAATAATGTTAATGAAAATGAAATACTCTATGGGGATGGAGGCTAACCACCGAGAGGATATGGTTAAATGGAGGTTCTCCCTACGTTAGGCTGAATTTTAATGAACATCCTTCATATCCCATAACTATGTGCCCACATAGGATATGAGCATCCAAACTAAAACGTTACTAGTTCTACCTTAGGCAAGTAGAACACCTTTTTACTGTGTGGGGTCATATGACACCGGATTCCATGGTTAGCTCTCATGGTCTATGTTGGTTAATGCCTATTCCCACTATGTGAGATGTGCATTTTGGTTTCTTGATGAGTTCTATGAAGTGTGGGTGGTAGTATGGGATGCTATCCATGCATTGCACGAGTAGGCTTTGAGAGGGTCATAGTGAGTTCTCTAAGTCTTAATGGCTAATGTATGAATGTCCTCTTATGATAAAGTTAATAAGAATGGTGATGTAATGTCTAATGAATGAAGGAGATCTAAATGAAGTTAATGAACAGTGTTGACTCTTCTATGCTTAAATGTAAATGATGCATGCTATACTTGGATTGTATTATGAGTTACTTCCTTGTCATGACTATGGAGTATGAATGTGCCCTGTTTATGGTGGCTTCAAAGAAGTACTTAGTGTGAGTAGTAGTTTGGGATGCTACTCAAACATTGCACAAGTATGACTTAGGGTTGCCTTAGATGATGGTCCTTATGTGATGCTATGACTTAGGTAATGTTTATGTATCTTATGTATGAGTATTGTATGAAGATGGAAATGTTGAATGGTAAGTTCACTTTTGGTGACTTTAATGTGGTGCCTTGGTGTGGATGGTGGTATGGGATGCTATCCATACATTGCACAAGGTATAGCATGAGGGTTACTTGGAGTGAAGGCTTAATGTGAAGGAAATGGCTTATATGATGATTATGTCTAGAATGTGAGAAATGACTTGTATGTTGGTTATGTTTGATTATTATGCCTCTTATGCTTATGTTCATGAAGTTTTATCAAAATGGCATACAAGCATGACTTTCAAATAAAATGTCCATTTTAAGCATGGTTTTTGCATGGCTTCCATACCTAGTACTTAATTGTGCTAATCCATATTTCTCTCTTTTACCAAAGTGTAGAATTCTGGAGTTTTGATGTTCTTTCTTTACTTGAAGATAAAGACTTGGTGAGTCCTCATAGTTTTGGTGCACAAAGCCCACTATGTTCCCTTTATGTCGTTTAGTTTATGTTACAGCTTTTGTATGGGCTAAGTCCCATTAAAGTATTCAAAGTATTAGATGGTTTGAGACAAAGTCTAGAAAGTCTTCCGCTTGCTTTTTAATGAAAAATGTCTTCGATTGTAAAGGAAAGTTTTAATTCTTCTCTATTTTTCATATGTTCTTATGTTCAAGAATGTTATGAGGCTTGTATGAGACCCCTTCAGGGTCGAGTACGCCATGTCATATCTAGGGGGTAGCCTTGGGTCGTGACAGAGGTAAGTAGTTCCTCTTGAGTTTTAGTGATTTGGGAGTCATGTGTGTGGTATGTGTTTTTCCATGATTTCCTTAGGTTATGCATGTTCTTGATGAATTTCATGTTTAGTAAGAGATGTGTTTTTATGATTGACTTTCCGCTTGTTGTTGTGCATTAAGTATGAGTTGCCTATGGACTTCATGAGATGAATTGATGAACATGCTTTAGTATACTTTTGATAGTAATTGCATATTGGCTCCATCACATTGTGTTGAGCTTGCTTTTAGTTGGAGAAGGTAATTCCTCCTGTGAATATGAGAAATGTTGAAATTTCATGCATAATGGGTTGTTAGATGTAGTTCCTACTTCCTTGGGTTGCATTGATTGTGTTGAGATGGAGTTGATGTTTCCTCCTTTGAATTGTTCATTATATTAATGTTGCATGCATGATGGGTTGCTAGTCTTGAGTCTTTACTTCCGTAAGGTGTCTAGATCTTTATTCTAGGATGAATGTTCCCAAGGAGGAGATATTGTAACACTCCGGAAACTAATAAGCTAAACTAGAGCTTAACGTGAGGGTTAGAGTCATGAATGTACCTCTCTATACCTAAAAATATAAGGTTTCGAGTTGGAGGGTCAAGGTAGGACCCCCAAGGACCAACCATGGGTTCTTGAGGAAGACCCTAGAAATTGGACTTGACAATGACCCACGAAGGGGATCTATGCCCCGTTGGTCCATCCACGCCTGTGGGTGAGCATCTGTGGAACAAGGCCGAGGAACCCGGTCTATGAACCCAAACCACGGTTCACCAGCATGGGCAGTGGGTCCAACCATGGTCCGTCAGTGGTGGGTCATGGGTCAGGCCTGGAACTGCTTTTTGGCAGTTAAGTTAAGAGGCACTTTGGGGTTTTCTGGTTTTAGTTAATATTAAGTGACATCGTTTAACTTTAAGTTAGACTAACTATATAATAATTTTAGACCCCCAAATTAAGTCATCTTCCTCATTATTCCACAATCCCAAATCAAAACCAACTTTTCTCCAAATATTCTCTCTCTAGAACTTCAAGGAAGAAGAAGAAGGAAGTCATGAATTCCTTTCAAAAAAGATTCTAATGAGTTAATTACTTTATATTATGATTGAATTGATGATTTTTTATGGTTTTTATGTTGAAATCCCCAAGAATCCACGAAATCCCCATATTCCCAAATTACTACCTTGTGATAGGGGTGAATTGATGAAAGAAGGATACTATGAGATTATGCTTGTAGCAATTGAGCAATTTGAATTATGTTATTATCCATGTCTAATGTAGTAATTCTAGATGTTTTGATTGAATATGATCCTTGATCCTTGAAGGGTAAAGTATGAGAATTATGCATGATTATGAGATTTCTGTACATGTTTGATGAACACTTTGAGAGTAAAGTGATCATGATTATGATAATGTTCTTGTGTTGATTGAAAGACTATTCTCATGAACACATAATGAACATAATGTGAAAGGTTTTCTCACATTATGGAGATTCTAGATTGGAAGGCTATTCTCACCTATTGAATCTATGAGCTATCTTATGAATTATGTTGGATTGAGTGTCAAGGAATTCTTCCGTGAATATGAACTTAAGTCAAAGACTTAATATTTACTCTGTGGGAATTATACTTAGCACCGAGTGGATATTGATATGAGATGGAAGCTCCCCCGCTACAAAGGGTGGGTTTCTAGAAAAAATCTCTTGAGATGGAAGCTCCCCCGCTAGAAAGGATGGGTTTCTAGTAGCAATCTCCGTTATCCCATAAACTACGTTCCCATGTAGGTTACTTATCTAAATGGATCCACCTAAAGGTAAGAGTATGGTTCTACGTTAGGCTAGTAGGACAACTCTTTTCGGTGTGGGTAACACCGAATTCCGTGCTAAGCTCACATGGTCTATATCGGTTAAGGCTTATTCCCACTATGAAAAGAATATGAATTATGAACTATGCCTACTCAAGAAGGTTTACTTAGTATGGGTGGGATTATGGGATCCATGCATTGCACAAGTATCCTTTGATGGTACTTATGGTATGTTTCTCTTATGATATGAAAATCTATGTAATGAATATGCTTATGACATGCTTTTCTATTGTCTTCAAATTAATGCTTTAACTTAGTAAATTGCATGCATTCAACCAAAATGCCCCTTTTAGTATGTTTTCAAGATTTTTATGTATGGCTATCATACTTAGTGCATTTTTGTAATAACCCATATTTTCCTACATTTTCCCCCAAGTGTAGTGTCCGGTTCTCAAAGTGGTCTTCATTGTGGCTAGAGCTTGGATTTGATCATTTCTCCTAAGCTTTTTGGTGAGTCCTCATGATTCGAGGACGAATGTCATCTTTGTAGTTCCTTTTTCGGACATGTTGTATGGGCTAGGCCCTATTTGATTCAAGTATTGTAACTGTCACGACCCAAGCCTAGGGCCTAGACGTGACATGGCGAATGGGGAACCCGAAGGAACCCCAAACAAGCATCTCAAACTTGTCATCACACTTCATCGGTCGCGGAAGTATATTCAACATTAAATAACAGGAAATAGGGACTAAGGGCAACCATTTCAAAATAACATCATAGAATAAGAGTCAAGCTCATTTACAAAATACTTGTCCAACGTACACCTCTACATACATAGATAGGACGGGGGCCATGACATATTACCGGCTCCCCTCATAGTCAAAATACAATGGCAAGCTAAAGTCTCAAAACATAAGAGTAAGAAACATAACGTAGCCCTCGAATCATTGAGGACTCACCAACAATCTCGGATAAGCACCGTACTAGCCACGTGAATGGAAAGAAGGATCAAGATTAGCTCCGGTCCCTACATGGTGACATCATGTAGGCAAAATATGCGTTAGTACTTTGGAATGTACTAAGTATGCGGGGTGCAATGCAACAATAGACAAGGACGCAATCGAAATGCAAGAGATAGTTCCATAGGCATAATAAATGATAATATGAGGATGCATGATCAAAGTGAAGTCAAAACATGTTTAAGTAAAACTATACTAATAGTAGATATCATATGTGTGTGCATAATCCGACCAATCAGTAACCCCAACTTAGGATGGGGGATGCCGTTCACACCGGACACCCCGGGGTGGCAAGGTATAAACCCCTCACATGGTTGATGTTGGTCACACCCCAAGCATCCTAGGTGGCGAGATATGAACCTCTCACATGGTTGATGTTGGTCACACCCCAAACATCCTAGGTGGCGAGATATAAACCTCTCACATGGTTTATGTTGGTCACACCCCAAGCATCCTAGGTGGCGAGATATAAACCTCTCACATGATTGATGTTGGTCACACCCCAAGCATCCTAGGTGGTGAGATATAAACCTCTCACATGGTTGTCCGGTTCTTTTCCCCAGGACCGGGCATGGTCATGCAACACTTTATATAGGAAATTCACCTTAGGCTCTAATGCAATCTCATGTATGGAATGAACATATACATAAGCTTAGTTTGTCATCAACACATTTACGGAATGCCATACATCTCATAACTCAAGCCCTAAAGCATCAATTCATCAATTCTCCATAATTGGACATTTTGTCAAACACCTTGAAGGCATGTAATGGGATCAAAGAGCATGGAAAATAGGGTAGTAATTATGCAGCCAAACCAGTGAACAACCTACAACAACACATTTTAACACCCACAAGACCACATGAAAAATCTCCACATCCATTCCGAATTTAGATTCAAGTTCTAGAGTCACAACATGCTCAAAACAATCACTCTTCATGTTTAAAATTCACTTGTGCATGAAATTTATACAAGGAACAAGACTAATTTATGAACCAGGAATTAAACCATGAATTAGTGAATAGAATAGAGACTAGGCACTATGGGTGGAAGGACCCATGAGTTCAACACCACATACCTTGAGTTTTTATGAAGGCCTTGAGAGTGTATTCAATGGAAGCTTGGAACTTGGGAGCAAGAGTCTCTTCAATCTTGATGAAGGTTTTGGATTAGGGTTCTTGAGAGAACTTTGAGAGAAAATGTGTCTAAGTATGGGAGAGGTGTTTTGGGAAATGTTTTAGAGATGGGAATTGAGTTAATGTTATATAGGAAATAACATATGCCCTTTGGAAAAAACGGAACAAACACTTACAAAAAAAGTGAGGCGGAGTCACCGATAACTTTGGTTCTTCGGAAATTGCATTTTCTGCCCGTACAGGTTTTACGAAAATGGCATAACTTCTTCGTCCGAACTCCGAATGAGGTGAAACGATGTGCGTTGGGTAGCTAACTCAAAGGGCTTTCCATGGATATATTATGTCCACCAAAATTATTTGTGTGCTAGGAGATATGACCCTCCAAAGTAGACCCTCGAAAAAGGCTTCACTTGGAAATTTCGGATTTCGATACGGTTGCTCTAAAATTTGGGTGAGACCCATTTCCCACTCAATTTGACCCCCTAAACAAGAATATGAAGTCAGATTTTCAAAAAACGAAATGGATTCTTAGATATAGCTAAAACAAGTTTTCGGTAACTTCCGAATCACATTTTTTAGGAACTTTTTGGGTCGTTTCAGTAACAGATGGCTAAATTGAGACAAGTCTAGACTTCTGCTTTCCTTTATGAAAACTTTGGACTTGAAATTCATTTTTACTCTTATTGTTCTAATGCTTTATGTTACGATATGCTAAGTGTATTACATGGTGACCTTTTGGGGTTCTATGTGCCTTGTTACATCTAGGGAGTACCTTGGGTTGTGATACTTGAGCATTGCTTCTTCATCCAATCTGGACAAATGATCGGCGACTTGATTTTATGTTCCCTTTCTATCCTTTGCCTCAAAATTGAACTCTTTCAACAAAAGAACCCATCTAATCAGCCTCGGTTTGTATCCTCCTTAGCCTCCAGATACCTCAATGTTGAATGATCAGTATGCACAATCACCTTAGTGCCAAGGAAATTGGACCTAAAGTTTTCGAATGCAAAAACCACTGCAAGCAGTTCCTGTTCAGTGTAATTCTTTTGAGCAACATTTAAGGCTTTGCATGCATAATATATAGGATGAAGAATCTTCTCTCGCCTCTATCCCAATACTACGCCAAGCGCCACCCCACTCGTATCACATATTACTTCAAATGGTTGTCCCCAATTTGGTGAAATAATTATAGGTGTCGGGTTAGCTTTTCTTTCAACTCTCCAAATTCCCTCAGACAAGCATCACCAAACTCAAACTTACACTCTTTCTCCGGTAGCTTGCACAATAGTTGTGCAATTTAGGAGAAATCTGCATGCCTAAGAAAACTTCTAACACCTTTAACAGAGATGGGAGGTGGAAGTTTTTCTATTACCTCAACTTCAGCTCAATCAACCTCAATACCTTTCTCCGAAATCCGATGACCCAAAACTATACCCTTTTTTACCATGAAGTGGCACTTTTCCTAGTTGAGCACAAGATTGCACTCTTCACACCATTTTAGTTGCTCAGCCATATGTGTCAAATAGTCATCAAATGAGTCACCTGCCACAGAGAAATCATCCATAAATACCTCTATCATGTCCTCCACCATATATGAAAATATCGACATCATACACCGTTGATAGGTCGTTGAAGCATTACATAACCTAAATGGCATCATTTTGAACGCAAAAAGGACAAGTGAAGGTGGTCTTCTCTTGGTCTTCCGGAGCTATGGGGATTTTATTGTAGCCCAAATACCCATCTAGAAAACAATACCAAACCTTCAGAATGGGACAATTCAACATCTGGTCCATAAAAGACATCGGAAACTGATCTTTTTTTGTCCATGCATTTAGCTTGCGATAGTCCATACACACTCTCCAACCAGTCGCTGGCCTCATTAGAACAAGTTAGTTTTTAGCATTAGGAACCATAGTGATCCTTCCTTTCTTTGGCACACACTAAACAGGGCAAACCCAGCTACTATCAACAGTGGGATATATGACTCCAACATCCAACAATTTAATAATCTCCTTTTTCACAACCTCTTGCATAAGGGGATTCAGTCTCCTTTGATGCTCAATATTTGGACTGCTGTCCGGCATGAGTTGAATTTTTTGAGAAAAGTGCCTGAAGTAATCCTAATAATGTCCGCAATAGTCTATCCAATAGCCCTGTTAAACCTCTTTAGTACCGACACCAAGGCCTCTATTTTCCCTTCACTCAAGTCAACAGTAATGATTACATGCAAAGTGATAGTTTGTCCCAAAAATACGTACCGTAAGTGGGATAGAAGAACCTTAAGTTCCAATTTTAGATGCTCATCAACAGACGATTTTGCTTGTGGGGTGTCTCAATTCTTCATGTCTAATTCCAACCATTTTGGCTTGAAATGAAACTCAAACCTATCACGTGTAGCAACTAGGTCATCATAGTCATCAATACCATCACTGTCAAAATTAATCATCACTGCTGCTAGTGCATCAACACCTAACCTCTCCTCAATGGACACTTTAGATTCCTTCTCCACTTTATAATTTACCACTGATACCGACTTAAGATCACTTTCATGCTTCATTGACCTACATATATTAAAAGTTACCTCATTATTATTTAATCAAAACTTCTTCTACCCTCTCTTCATATCAACCACAGCACACCCAGTAGAAAGAAATGGTCTCCCAAATATGATAGGAACCTCAAAATCAACCGCAGAATCTAATATCACAAAGTCTGCCAAAAAAATGAATGATTCTACTTTCACTAGGACGTCTTGCAACACTCCAATGCTTCACAGTCCTAAACCCAACTTGTTTACATAGATTTAGTATCCTCAAATACTTATTTATGCCATAAACTTATGAAAATCCTTGATTTTCAGGTACATGGATTGAGGAACAAAGCAATGACACTAACATGCAAAAAAGAACAAAACAAACTGAAGAATTAAAGAAAGGCAAGCCTGGTGATCGCCAATATCGTTTTGCGAATCACCGAAGAGCCAGTTCCACCGCCTAAAATTCCATTGTGCCAGCCTGAGGGAAGAAACCAAATCGACAACAAGATGGAGCAGTTGGTGCATCACCGAGTAGTTCCACGATACAGTGATAGATCGCCCAAAGTTATAGAACCCAATGATGTTGAATGATAAGGTGAAAAGGCGATGAAATAGATCAAAGGGCGGCTCACTAAGTTGATTTGCGAGCCTGACTTACTTCACTGAATGCCTATTCATAGCACATTTTTGGCGACTTTAAATACATTTTTGAACATTTAGTTTAGTATCTAGATTGGAATTTTGGAAATGAATTAAGTATCTTTTATCTTCTTCTTTTTTTCGTATTTGGAGACAATTTTCTCTAGGTTTTTCCCTTAGCGTTGAGGATTGAAGAAATTTACTTTGAGAAATTGGAAGTGGGTATTTGAGATTCATGAAATTGGAGCATTGTAAGGATGAAATCATTCTTAACCAGTTGATGGATAATCAATTTGGTAACTGTTTTTGTCTTTTTATAATGTCTAGCTAAAACCCCAAATTATTGGGGTGTGATCGTGTGATTATAGGCTGATTTAGTTTATGGGTATTGCTACTTGTTCATTTAAATGCTATTTAAAAGTGAGTTTAATCATAAATTTTGGTTTAATTTAAGAATTGTAGTTGCAAATGCAGTTCTATGTTTATGTTCTTGGCTTGCTCGACAGAGAGGTCTTAGAACTAAGGTTTTTGATTGATGGTTTATGGGTATTGGATTGATCTGGGTTTAGCGAGAGAGAGTAAATCCTAAACCCAATCCCACACATTTTTCTCAAGAGAATGAATTGATTAAGGTGTAGGTTGCTCTTAATTTGAGTGCTTGTTGATATTATAAAGAAATCACCTGATTCGGAGGACTTGTTCAAGAGAAAATTACTTCCCTTATAGTCTAGCCTACTCACTAATATCTAGCTATTTACTAATAGTTGCAATTACCCATATGTCTATATTTGTCTATAATCGATCACATCCAAAGAATCCTTCTCATTATTGTTAATTTCTAGTGTTTGTGACTGCTTTTAGTTGATAATCAAAACCAATAAAACCCCATTTGACATTCGTGTCAACCCTTTTACTTGATTATGTCTTTAATCGATAATTTTTATTCCTATGGCTGATTATACTACATTCACACTTCCTAATTAAATTTAAGACACGTACCGCTCCCTGTGGGATTCGACGCCAACTCATTTAGTTGGGTTTTTTACTAATTTACGATCGTTGACACCTAGAATTGGATGAAGTGTGCTTGAAACGTTAAATCAACTGTGCATTTATGTTAATGCATTCATGATGGGCTGTTTGATTTAGTTTCCACCTCTCTTATAATGTCCTGAATCCTCATTCGAGGACATATGATCCCAAGGGAGAGATAATGTAACACCTTAGATTTGAGAAAGGGAAAATAGCAATTTTCAGGAGTTTCTGGTGCCATCTGATAAGGGCCAACCACGACCCCTGGAGTGAACCGTGGACCGTAGGTCTGGTTAATAGATTGGCCACCCAAATAGGCTTAGAGGACCACGAACCACGGCGTGGACCAATGGACCATCGGTTTGTAGATTGGGTCCACGGATCATGGTGTCAAAGTCCATTGTCTGATGAAGATGACAGATGTGCATGATAGAACATTGGTCAAACCACGGTCCATTAGTTAAGGCCCGTAGGTCGAAGGTCGACAGTTATTTAGGGATGGTTGGGTCTTTTCCTAATTTGTTTAGTCTAATATTATATCATTTTACCCTTCACACAAACCCCTATATAAGTGTTTTAACTCCAAAATTTCCCAATTGAAAATCATTCTCTCAAAATTCTAAAAGAAGAATAGTCTCCTCTCCAAAATATTTCTCTCTCTAGAAAGCTTGAAGAAGAAGGGTCCAAGCTATGGTTTGCAAGTCAAGTCTCCAATTCCTCCATTGAAGTTAAGAAATTGGCATTGAGGTATTATAGTTTTCATCCATGGATTCCTTCCATTCATTGAGTTCCCAAATTCTCCTATTTTCAAAGTTAGAATTCCCTAATTGAGTTAGGGTTTTCTTTTATGATATGGGTTCCTTTAATTATTGATTTAGTTGATTGATCTATGATCTGTTATGCATGAATTGAGTTAATCTCATGATTTTATGATGATTACCTAAAAACCCATGTAATTCCCATGTTTTCCAAGTTATGATCATGCAATGTGGGTTTTGGAGTATGAAAGAAGAGTTTATGAAATCAAGCATGTTTTTACGAAATTTATGTAAATATTTTATGGATGCTTTGAGAGTGAAGTATCAATGATGATGTTATTGTTGTGTTGTTGAAAGGATTCTCAAATACACATGAAAGTATGAATGTGAAAGGTTTTCTCACATAGTAAGGATTGTAAGGTTGAAAGGTCTTCTCACCTAAATGAATCAAAGATAAAGAGCTATCCTAATGAAACCTAGCTTGGATTAGTTGGTGAATGTTAACTTTCCATGGACAACTTATGACCTAGCTTAGATTGGCAAGATGGCGTATCCTTCCACGAAAAATAAGAACAAGTAAGAAAATAACTATTTCGTGGAATTTATGCTTAGCACCGAGAAGATATTGAGATGGACGCTCTCTCGTGAGTAGAGGTCGGGTTTATAAAAGTAATATCCTTATCCCTTACCTATGTACCCCCATAGGATGATTGTCTAGATAGCCATTAGCTAGTGGATCCACCTAAGCTAGAAGTTCATGGTCCTTACCTTGGCAAGTAGGACAACCCTTTTCGGTGTGGGAGACACCATGGGATCATGTTATAGCCACATGATATCTATGTCAGTTAAGGATACTTTTGATGTTTGCATAATTAAGCCACAACTTCCAATGCAAGTGTCTACGATCGTATAATAGTTTAGTAACCCAACCAAGGGTTGGGATCGTTCCCACAGGGAGTGGTTTAGAGAATTAATAGAAAACAAAATTTAGTTCTAATTATTCATAGCTAAAAATATTAATGAGTAAAAACATTGTAAATTAAAGGGGGACACAAGAGTGTCAATTAACAATAGGGGTTTTGTCACTAGTAAGTAAAAAGAACAAAATAAACAAAGATTTATAAGTAATGAGAGGGGATTCTGGGGAAGTGACCGGAATATGGGTTAATCTAAATTATTGGGTACATGCTTTCGATAGAAAATTTATAGAGTAATAGTGACTAGGGTAAGCTTTTATGTGGGAATAAGTTCTCTCTCGAGCAACTTACCCCGTTTCAAATGGGTTCCTCTTGGACACCCACTTGCCGCATGAAGAGCATCCTACGCCTTACCCCACTCACTCTCTCAAGATGAGTGTTAGGATATGGGACTAGGGTTCACTCTCTCTAGTTGAAACTCATGTCGACCCACTTCTTAGGCCATCAATCTAGCAATCTTGGTTTCGCGACTTCTTTCTCGAGCAAGCAAAAAACACAAACAAACTTGTATTTGCAACTACAAATTTGTTAAATTCATCCACAACTACTAGACGAAATCACCATTAAACTACATCTAATCTATCAACAAGCAAGATCCAACAACAATCTTAACCTATATTCACAAAATCACACCCCAAGAATTGGGGTTTTTTGCCACACATCAAGAGATAGAAATTTATACCTAAATGAGCTTACATTCAAATGGGTATGAAGATTTAAGTCTTGTTAAAGGACAAGAATGAAGAATCCAAGAGACCTAAGTTCAAATCCTTGGAGATGAAACCCTCTTTTTCTTCAAGTTTTCAAAACCCTCTCAAACTCAGAGCAAAAATAAAAAGTACTAAAAAAATTATATTAATTGTTCCACACTAAGAATCCAAGAGACCCATGCCATTTTGATGTTTGTGTATTCAAGACACAACTTCGAATGCAAGTGTCTACGATCGTACAATAGTTTAGTAACCAAACCAAGGGTTGGGATCGTTCCCACAGGGAGTAGTTTTGAGAATTAATAGAAGAATAAAATTTAGTTCTAATTATTCATAGCTAAAAATATTAACGAGTAAAAATATTATAAATTAAAAGAGGACACAAGAGTGTCAATTAACAATAGGGGTTTTGTCACTAGTAAGTAAAAATAGTAAAATAAACAAAGATTTCTAAGTAATGAGAGGGTTCTTGGGATGTGACCGGAATACATGTTAATCTAAATTATTGGGTACATGCTTTCGATAGAAAATTTATAGAGTAATAGTGACTAGGGTAAGCCTTATGTGGGAATAAGTTCTCTCTCGTGCAACTTACCTCATTTTAAATGGGTTCCTCTAGGACACCCACTTGGCGCATGAAAAGACCAGCCTATGCCTTACCCCACTCACTCTCTTGAGCTAAGTGTTTGGATATGGGACTAGGGTTCACTTTGTTGCGCTGAACCTCATGTCGACCCACTCCTTAGGCCATCGATCTAGTAGTCTTGGTTTCAAGACTTCTCTCTCAAGCAAGCAAAAAACACATAAATAAACTTGTATTTTCAACTACAAATTTGTTAAATTCATCCATACCTACTAGACTAAATCACCATTAAACTACATCTAATCTATCAGCAAGCAAGACCCAACAACAATCTTAAGCCATATTCACAAAATCACACCCCAAGAATTGGGGTCTTTAGCCATACATCAAGAGATAGAAATTTATACCTAAATGAGCTTACATTCAAATGGGTATGAAGATTTAAGTATTGTTATAGACCAAGAATGAAGAATCCAAGAGACCCACGTCCAAATCCTTGGAGATGAAACCCTCTTTTTCTTCAAGTTTTCAAAACCCTTTCAAACTCAGAGAAAAAATAAAAAGTACTAAAAAAATTATATTAATTGTTCCACACTAAAAATATTGATACTAAAAATCTTATCTCAGCGAGTATTTATAGTTTTCAAAAATCTGTGTTGCAGCGGATTATTTGACGATATTTGTCTGAATCGCCAATCAACTCGGTGATTCTCCCTTTGGTGTAGTTCATCGCCATCTGCACCATCCTTAGGCATCGTGGTGCTCTAGGTCATTGGGCAACATAGTACTACCTTGAGGAACTTCTCAGCGATACGCCGACTGCTCACTTTTTCCGCCGACTTGATCCTTTCATTCAAGGCTCAGCACAATGGAACAAAAGGAGAAGTAAGACTGTTCGGCGACTCACCAAGGGGGCTCGGCGATCCTCAGGCCTTAATTTCTTCATTTTTTCCAGCCTTCTCATTCCTTTTTCCCATGTAGTGGTCATGCTTTCCTTCAAACTTCAAATACCTAAATCTTAAGTGTTGTCATCAGATATTAAGATAAAATAAGCATTTGAGGACACAATTTCTATTAAAATATAGCCCTAAATGAGTCTAAAATGTGGGCTCATCAACTTCCCACAATAATAATGAACTAAGGTTACTTCAAAAAGTATCTCACATGTGTTCAAAGGTGTTAAAAATGTTAGTTTGCATTGACCATGTTTTATGACTTATGTTTTATAACCCTTTTTATATCATGTTTTAGCTTAGTCATTGCATGTCATGAAAATGTGCTATTTTAGCATTATTTAAATGTTTATATGCATGACTATCATACTTGGTACAAATTTTGTACTAACACATACTCTTCCCTATATTTCCCCAAATGTAGGGACTGACAGTCCGGGTTCTCAATTTTGTGGCTAGAGGTTGATTTGAGAGACTTTGTGCTTTGGTGAGTCCTACAAAAAACCCTTGAATTGACAACAAAATTATTCATTGGTAAATTGATTAAACTGGTTGGCAAATGATTTTTCCAACCGAATACCAACTAATGTTAATCCATTGCTAAAAAGCTCATCGGTAAATTTTACCAACCCATTTCAGTTAGTTGGTAATATTATTGACTAAAAATTAGTTGGAAAACGCATAAAAAAATTGTTGGTAATTGTTGAAACATGGCCTTAGCATTTTCGTTGGTAAATTCATCAACCAATTTTCGGTTGGCATATTGTTGGTAAGTTTACTAATGAAGTGAAAAAAGTTAGTAAATTTGGTTCTTCATTATTCAATTTGGATAGTGATATGTTGGAAAATATAGTAAAAAAGTATAAAATATTGTTAGTATTTCATTAGCAATTATCTAACAAACTAGGGCGCTTCGCGCGGGTCTGGGTTGGGCTTTATTCGACTATATAATATGTTGAAGAAGCATAACTGAAGATGCATTATTTTACTTGTGGTTTAAATGCTGTAATGTGATTCCATGTTTCATCGGGAAACATTCAATTTATTAATGCACTTTAACGTTTGAGGTTTCTTGGTGGTCTTTATATTTAGTCGTCACATATTTGTACGGACATCATTTGTTATAGTAATGTGACTGTCTTTGTATGTAACTCTACGTTTTGTAATATATCATTTTTTTTCATCTGGAGCATGGCCAACATTAGCATCTACCTGATCAATACAGTTGACTATTCTGTGCAATGCTCCAATCTTACACCGACCTGACTATTATTTTTCACCCCCATTTTTCTCAAACGTAATTTTCGTAGTCCCAAAGTTGCTACATATTGTTTGTTGTGTTGTATAGTTTGTTGGTGGCTCTACGTACATATGTATAAACTATGCGCATTATATACAAAGGTATATATGATGGTTGTCTATGTATTAAGGCCCCTACGTATGCAGTGTGTATAGTTAAATGTTACATATTTGTGACAGTACATGAATCATTCACTATTAAGTTTGTAAAAGAGGATCCATATTTGTGCTGCAAGTAGAAATAGTAAGCAGGACATTCATTTCTTTTTTTTAGCTTCTCAAATCAGTGCTTTCCGTGAAGGTCGTCTATCCTAGGTGCCCTCATCATGAATGTAATCTGTACTATTAAAGTCCATTGGCAGCTGCACTGGTCTCTATTGTATTAGTTAGGCCTGCACGCAAGTGTTGCATTTACATTCCACCTCCATCACGAATCCTCGTTAGTATGGATGTTTATTTGCACATGGGTCATTGCGAGAAGTTAGTTAGGCCATTATTTGGTGTAATGTATATTTATAATCGCCAGACCAAATAGTTAATTGCGAAGAAATACCTCCTCAGTTTGCACCATTCTTGGGCCAACATTTTGGAAGATTTCCCTGTAAATAATATTTTTTATGTATGTAGGGTCATTTGTGTCCTCGTCCGCATTGACAATTATCAATCCTTCTCTTGTTGTTACACGTGATACAGTGACATACAATTGGCCATGTATGAATATTTGTTTTGGCAGATACAACCCAACTCTTTGAAGAGTTTGCCCTTGGCCTTGTTTGGCATAGCATAACAGGGTGCTAAAGGAAGTTGGCGCCTATTGAGCTTGAAAGGCCACTTTGAATCGTTTGGTGACATGATAATTCTTGGTATTGTGACTCTTGAACCGATGTTCTTTCCAGAGATTATGTTTGCAGTAATAGACCAAATACCCAGATGCGTTATTATTAATCTTGTACCATTGCATAGGCCTTCAGTTTGATTTAGATTTCTAAGCAGCATAACCAGACTTCCTACTTTCAAGTGAATGTCATGGTTTGGGATACCTGGGAATCGTAAGTTGTTTAGGAATTTTGTTGGGTACAATATATCCTCCTCATTAGTATTCACGCTTGCTTTGCATACATTGTCCAAGCTATAGTAAATTCTTCCTTCCCCAAGTATCAGTTTCAAAATTTTCTCATTCAGTTCATGGACCATTTCATTTTTTGGTGTGAGTATGGCTCTTTCTTTCAAGTAGGATGGGTCGTTATAGTTCTGTAGCAGGGATGGATATACTGCCTCTACAATGGATTCTATCTGATTGTGCGATGTTGGAATGTATACATCAGCGGGCACATGAATGAGGTCCTTCTTATTATCTGCATAAACGGATCCATCTCCAATCTGTAAAAGCCATTTATCAAAACTTGCTATTTTCCTTGCTTCAGAACCCCTGACTTTTCCACAGCTAAGTCTCATGTTTTTCATCAATTCATAAATTGAGAAGTAGGGCCACAACTGTGAGTAGTTCAGCGCTGCATCCACAATATCACCTCTTGTTCCCTTTGGAATAACAGGGAGTATTTGGCGAAAATCCCCACCACATACGAAAGTTATGCCCCCAAAAGGTTTCATGGCACTATTTTCATACCTATCTCGGAGAATATCCCTCAAGGTTCTGTCCAATGCTTCAAAGCACAATTTGTTTGCCATTGGTGCCTCATCCCAGATTATCAAAGTGGTCTTTTTAAGTAGTTCCGCTAATTGACTGCCTTGTTTGATTTCACATGTTGACTCTGGCGTGATGTCTAGAGGAATATGAAATCGGGAATGAGCAGTACTACCATTTGGTAATGATAAAGCTGCTATACCCGAAGTAGCGACGGGGAGAACGATTTTTGATTGTGATCTGATCTTTGAAATAATTGTATTCCACAGAAATGTCTTACCCGTACCACCATGGCCATGTATAAAAAATAATTTCCCTTCTTCGTTATCCACTAATGCTATTATTGCCTCATATGTCGGGCGTTGGCAAGTATTTAACAAAGCGAGTGATTGATCATGGAGTATTTGGAGCTTGTCTTTGTCGTAGTCTAGCTCTTCATTGATTAGGCGATTGCTTACATTTCGCATTAATGATGAATCTGGAAGGGGCATTCCTTCTATATCTTTCAAACTTCTCCCCATCTTTAGAAAGATGCTTTCAATCTCAAATAGTGTGTACGCTTCAATCTGCTTTGTGTTTAGTTGTAAATCATTGAATTGTAATCTCTTTTGCTGGATATGCGTGATATCTTTAGATAATATTTCGTAGTTTTTCTCCCATAGCTTACGTGTATTTGACACCTGACAGTTCATAAGTATAGTAACAAAGAGATGTCGCAACTCGTTTCCAGAAGCCCACTGGGACGCCTCAAACAAGCATTCGTTCCACTCTTTGTCATCATCTAATAACCCCAAAGTGTAGCAGGCCTCTCTAAATGTTTTATGATCTACTCCATTGATTCTTTTGATGCTTTCGAAGGAAGTACACCCTTTGACAAAATTTAGCAGCATACGTATGTAAAAACGTTCTCCACTTCCTGGATGTGCCAAGTAAATTCTGCCAACTGCGTGCCCCTTCTTCCTCCTGGTCCACTTTTTTTCTCTTCCATTCCAAACCCAACGCATTGGGAAATCGGAATATGTCAGCTCTCTTGCATCAGGGTGTTCTTTGTTTGCCTCAAACCATTTTGTAAATTTTGTTTTTTCTAAATCGTGTCTGCTTAGTACGCTTTCAGCTGTCCTTGATTCTTCAAATATTATTGTGTTTTGCCCCTGTAAATGAAATGATAAGCGCTCAACAGCCGGTTGTCTGTGATGTATATCAAATGAATAGATCCTCCAGCAAGCTTCTGTGGCCGATATGTATCTGCAATCTAGGTATTTTTTGATCTCATCATTTTCTGTTGGTGTATCGGTTGATTCTATTATTGCTGTGGCTCTATCAGACCCTTTATGAACATACTTGAATAGGTACTTGAAACGACCCCAAAAATGCTCGAAAATGTGCTTCGGAAACACCTAAAACTGTAATTTCCATATATCTCAAAATCCGTGCATCATTTCGAAAATTCGACTTCATATTCTTATTCAGGGGGTCAAATTGAGTGGGAAATGGGTCTAACCCGAATTTTAGAGCAACCGTATCAAAATTCGAAAATCGCAAAAAATGCGATTTTGAGGGTCAACTTTAAAGGGGCATATCTCTCAGCACACAAGGAACTGGAAGGATCTCAAACTATCAAAATTGAAGCTCTATGAGTTATCTTTCCAACGCAATTTGTTTCACCTCATTCCGAGTTAGGATGAAGGAGTTATGACCGTTTTCGTAAAACCTGTCCGACAGAAAATGCAAATTCCAGTAGCCGAAAACACTGTTCACCCGCCTCTTTTTTTTTTCTAAGTGTTGGGACGTTTTTTATAAAAAGGGGACATATCCATACTTAGTCATTTAACTTCAAAACATCCAAGAACACTCTCTAAGCCCTCTCCAAAAATTCCACCAAGATCATCCACCAAATTCAAGAATCCCAAGCTTTAATTCCCGGATTCAAGATTCAATCTCAAGCAATTCTCCATTCCAATCTTCATCAAGAATTCTCCAAAGTTGAGGTATGTGGGTTGATTGTGGAAACCTTCCTTTCCACAAGTCCAACCATTTATCCTCTATTTTACTTCAAGTTTATGGGTCCTTATGATCATTTATGAACTCTTGAATTATGGAATCACTACTACACACCCTATTAAGGTCTATCTTGCATATTTTCATGAAATGGTATTATTATGTGATGTTTATGGTTTTCATGCCTCCATGATCAAATTATGAAGGTTGTTATATATGTATATATATATGTATGTTGTTGGTGGGCTGTTTTATATAGATTTTGAAAATTGGTTGGACTTAGTACTCTTGAAACACATGATTTTATTTACATGAACAAGTAGCCCACCATATGTTTGATAAAATGTCATTTATAGAATTCTTATGAAATGGAAGGTCCAATGTACGTCCTATGAGTCGGATGATTATATAAGTATTGAAATGATGATGAAATGGATACATGTATATGATTTTCTCTATATGGTGTGTGAGTCGACCAAGCCTAGCTCGGGGGGTTGTAGGCTCGGGTAACCGTATCAAGGGTTTGTACCTTGGTTGCCTAGAACGGGGTAGTAGGCCCGTATAACCATATCGAGGGGTTTGTACCTTGGTCCCTAGCTCGGGGGGTGGTAGGCCCGGGTAACCACATTGAGGGGTTTGTACCTCTTTCGCCTCTCCAAGGGGGTGGTAGGCCTTGGAAATGCTATATTGATGGTCACTCACTACACATATACTATGCCCTACTAAATATGATTTTTATATAAGCATCATTATACATATCATCTCATTAATATGTTATCTATCGGGTACGATTATGCATTTGCCTATAATGTCCATCCATTGTTACATTGCATTGCATCCCATATACTTAGTACATTCAAACGTACTAATGCATACTCTATGCCTACATGATGTCACCATGTAGGGACTGGAGCAAATCGACCATCCTCCTCCACGTGGCTAATACGATTTCCTATCAAGGTTATTGGTGAGTCCTCCATTCCGGGGACGTTGCTCATGATCTTTTGCTATGTATAAGACCCTTTTCTTTTTAATTATGTATTGACTATGAGGGTGAGCCCGGTAGTTTGTCTCGGCCCCCGCTAAGTATCCATGTTTAGAGGTGGTGTTGGACAAGTTGTGTATTATGTTTGAGCTTGACTCATCTATGGTATTTATGTATTATTCTCTTTTTGTCTTGCTCCCTTAGTCCCAATTTCCCTTGATTATGCGTATCGCTTATGGTCATTTTAATTGCTTCCGCGACCAAGGATGTGTAATGATATGCTATGAGGCTTGTTTGGGGTTCCCTCGGGTTCCCCATTCGCCGGTCACGTCTAAGCCCTAGACTTGGGTTGTGACAGTACTTGACCGACCTCGCATAATTGCATACTTCAACATTTATATGTGCATCAAACTGGACAAGCAAGTCCCTGTTATATGGGACAACATATCGGTTGCCTAAGCTGGCACCATTTTTCTTGACTTCAATACCTGTGTTCCGTCTCATATAAATAGGGAATCCATCCGAATCAAAATTTGTTCGGCCATTGTATTTCTTTGGAAAATGTTTTGTACACTTGCCTTGTTTCATACATAGGCAACTGGGATTTTGTTCTCCGCACGATCCGTGCATCATGAAGTTTTTCACGGCATTATACCCATCTGGATCTTCTCTGTAATTTGGTATTTCAGCGGATATTACTCTGTCGATATGATCTGTTGTGGGGTTTTTTTGTGTTTGATGAAGGAAAAGCAATATATGAGCATGTGGCAAGCCTCGTTTCTGGAACTCAATTGTATATATACCTGCAAACAAATTAGTATGTGGACGTGATTAGCATGTTGGTTAGGTGAATTGGTTGCTAGATATCATGTATTCATAAAGAAGTGATGTAATTCTTAGTAATTAATCTTTGTAGGAGTTATGGTTAGGTCTTATGCGCACATGTTTAAGATTTTGTGATAATTTTCCATGTTTTTGGTTGCACATATATATGTACCTATATTGTAATTTAAAAGCATTGAGATTGCATTTTGTGTGATTTAGTAAGACAATATTGAAGATTATTGATTGTCCTATCTTACACGCAATTATTGTCCCGAAAGGCTTATCCTTTTTAAGAATCTGCATTAGCTGCAACAGCTTGATCTGGAAG
This sequence comes from Solanum commersonii, assembly GCA_029007595.1. Classification (NCBI taxonomy): domain Eukaryota; kingdom Viridiplantae; phylum Streptophyta; class Magnoliopsida; order Solanales; family Solanaceae; genus Solanum; species Solanum commersonii. Next base: position 278,423 of record JAJTWQ010000195.1, read on the forward strand.
ACTCGGCATATAATGTCTATCCGGCAACCATTAGAATCTTGGTTTATTAGTCTCGTTATTGCATTTATTTCCGGCCACTTTGGGTTGCAAGTAAAAGTCAGGAATAAATCTGGGTATCCAGCCCACCGACATATAGCCATTGCATCTTGATAATTTTGTGCCCTGTAGCGAGGTCCCCCAGTGTGGGAGGAAGGTAGTATAATAGTTTTTCCCACCATTGAGCAATCTGAATCTCCACGTACAATAGCATCCATTAAGCCACCATAAAGATCAGACCTTAATTTTTGTTGATTTTTCCGAATGTACCTAAATCTTTCTTCTTCAATTGCCATGTAACCATCCACAATGTACTGCTGAAATAGCCTGCCAGCTTGGAGGAGAGTGTATCCCTCATTGAGGCGTTGTTGTATGCGGTATCCATAAAATTGTCTCATTGTCAAGTTTGTCCGAGTGTATGTTTTTTGACTCCCAGAATCTAAAGGTATTCCAAGCCTATATCCATCTTCCCCATATGGATGTATTAATGGGTAATTCATTGACATGAAACATGGGTGTAAATCTGTGATCCTTTGCAGTCCGTTCTTGCGGTGTTCCACAATGACATCTCGCTGAAAGTTAGCATCTGTAAGGTCTCCTACGATTAATCCAGCAACTTCAGAAGCCGTTGGTCTATTGTATTGTCGGCCATCTTGGGTCCTTTCAGATAGGATGCGCATACGGAACTCTACTTGTGGTTGTTCTATGTATCTATCCCTTGCCATACGAAATGATTTGACCAAAACATTATGCTCGTCTAGCATTTCAGATATTCCTTGTACGATTTCTGTTTCAACTTCTTCATGCATCAGACTTTTTATTCTATTCTCTATCTCATTATCTATGTCATATATATAGAGTTGTGCAAATTGTGGCCTTTTCCAATTTCTGGTAATAGTGAGCCTATGTGATGATAATTTTGTCCACTTATTCTGAATACATAAAGACCCTTAGAACGATTGATTGATCTGTCAACTCGACCTCCCATTGATGTAAATGCAAACATGGAGTTATATACCCGGATATTTTTCCTAAAGTTCATCCCCACTTTTCCGGATTCAATGCCCAATAGATATTTGAGGTACGGTGGTGATTGTGTCAGTAATGGTACACGGATTCGTCCTTCCGTACAGCAAAGTGCAAATTTAGGTTGTCGTGTATTTTTACTTTTGTCTGTCCGTTCCTCATACCATAGAATTGCCTGACAATATTGACAGGTGTAGGTTGGAGGGCCCAAATTCAATCTTGTCTTGTATCCAGCTATCATATAAGTCAGGTGGGAGACAATATAAGTATTGAATTTGTGAATAATGAAGGTCTGTACCCAATACAGAGTTATGTGTATATGTTATTATGTGTGTTGTTGAGTGAGTGACAGATGTACCTATACTGTTTTGACTGGCTTGTCTGCTACTACTTGTCTGCAGATGCATTACATGTGAGACGTTTGCACATTCCTCCATAACTGAGTCATTGGATTGGTTATAGTGTCCGCCTGAGAAGATGTTTATTAAAAAATTGTTAGTCAGCAGAATACATCTTGGATTTCATCTGTAAGTATAAACTGTGTCTACGTTATTATGCATGACTAATATTACGTTGTAATTATGTTTCTATTGTAATGAGGCGTGAAGAGTTTCACATAATGTAAATGTATGGGAAAGATTGGTAGCAACTATTGTAACGTGCTAGTATTGATTAATGGGGAGATGTCTTTCCTCCCTTCTGTGTTGTAATGTTTAGGTGTGGGATCGACATACGTAGTTAGTAGTTCAATTTGGTAAATCTGGTTTGGAGTTGTGCAGTGGATATATGGATCAATAGCAACTTACCCTGTATTTGTCGATGCATTTCTGTCGTTCTGATAACTGTTGCGTGCACCACCTTTTCCAATATTTTGATGTAATATAGAACACGCTTTGCTTGCTTCAGTGGGTGACCTTTGTATTGTCGTTGAAGTAATGTGAGCTTACGCTTCAAACGCGCATACTTTCCCCGAAATTTTTTGAGTTTTCGTATTTCAACAACTCCTTGGCTGGAGATTGATGACGATGTATAACTCTTTATTCGCTGTTTCAACATGCTGTCTTGGACTGCTAAAAGAGGCAGAAGTTGTTGCAGTTTCCTAATATGGGCGGGTACATCAGCAGGCCTTCTAAACGCCATAATAATGTCTGATATGACGTCCATTATGTCTGATCGAATGTTATTTGTAAAGCTTGATTTGTGCTAGCAGAGACGACGGGTAATCTGCAATGTTGAGAAATTATATATAAACTTACAAAATTCAGTGCAACATAAGGAAATTTGTATCCTAAAGTTGTGTTGCTGTAACCAATATTTCCTTTAATTTTTTAAAATGTGTATTTGTATCATTTACAGATGAGGCCTATATTTGGAACAACTACACGTAAATTTGTGGTGAATGCACCCAGTGGGCCATCCCAATTTACCTGTTGCTTTATATTATTCAAGTGATATTGTGGTACTTTACCTTCACTCACCTGTGCTGTTGTTATCGATCGGGGTACAGTGTAGTGCTCTTTATTTGGTTCTTTGAATTATATTTTGATGTATGTATCAGGCAACAGTCCCTGTTAAGCGCTTGATATTGTCGTTGTTGGGTGGTTAAATTTGGCTTGTATATTTCTGTATTATGATTACCGGACAATCTGACCGGTATTGAATTATCAACGGGGCGCACTTGAATTCTTATAAGGCACCGGGGTTGTTGGAGTTATGGGTAGATATCATCGGAATAAGGGTGGTACGCTATTTCAGTAAGAATAGGTTGGTTTTTTTTGTAATAGTCGTTGTAGCGAGCAAGTGGCAGTTGAGTGTTTTATGAAATTCCAAGCAACATGTTTATAGTTAGCCAAAGGACACATTGTTTAGCCCGTTATTGTGCAACAGTTGTATTGTTAGAACGCATCGGCGTTGTTTGAGTAATGGCAAGAGATTTTGGGAGTAATGGTGGTATGTTATTTCAATGGTAAGAATAGGTTGGATCTGATTCATAATACTTGTTGTAGTGTGTAATTGGTTGTTTTTTTTTCAAATTTTAAGTGGCATGTACTAAGCAAGCCAAAGGACATACATTTTGGTACCTTTTTTTGCCGGTCTTTTTTTCTTAGTTGAAGTGGCATGTACTATCCACGTGAAAGGACACACTGTTTGTGTCCTTTTTCGTCCGTCTGTTGTACCCGTAGTCGGCATCGACATTGTTTTATTATTGGACAACGTTTTGGGGATTAAGGGTGGTGTGTTATTTCATTAGTGAATACGTTGTTTTTGAATTATAAATAGCAAGTAACTGGAAGGAAGTGAAAGGACACACCGTTTGAGGCCTTATTCATATTGAATGTAATTATGCCTTTTTTAACAGTGATGTGTGAATTTTTTTTAAATGAGTGATGGTAGATGGTGTTATTTATTTCTATTATATCTACGTTATCGAATACATTGGAGGTTTATCTATTATAGTTCTCATTTTAGTTTCAGTTGCTGTCAATTGTGTTTATTTTGTCGCATTAGATTCCGGTGAAGGTATTGGATTGTACAACTCGTTTGTGCAAAAATCTAAATGCCTGGTAGAACACCAGGATGCGGTAGTACACATTGTTTGTTTTGAGCTTTGTAAACCCCTGTTTGTGGTTATCGTATGGTTGGGTGTTGTAGTGTGGGTTAGTAAGAATGACTTTGTGGTAACTATACGCAAGGTAATCTAAACTATTTCAACACGGGGCAACAAAAAAGCAAAAGAATGGAGTACTTTGCCTTGAACCTTGCTTTCTATATGCGCAGTTTCTGTCTAAATTAGAGACGCAGATTAGGTTCTCACATTGTCTTTTGAAATTTACTGGTTATTAGAAGGTAGACTTCATATAATCAAGAGAAGCTGGACATGAACACATTGTAAATATAGACGCATTTTTTAGTGCGATATTTCTTGGAGTTGAGGAAACATAATACCCAATAATTCCACAACATTTGCTATTAAATCACCCAAGTATGTACTCGTAAATTAATAATACCCTGACAAACAAATAAGGAGCTAGTTGATTACAATAATACTTCTACGGTCCATAACATATTTAATTGTAACTTAGGCTCTAAATGTGCATTTTTTTTAGGTGTCTCCATCACTTTCTCCGTCGAGGTGTATCAAGTGCTTCCTTTTCTTTATCAGCCTTCTTGCATAAACTCTTGTGTTGCCATTGGAAGTCCCTTCCCCGTTGTCCGGATGTTCTTCTGAGTTGTTGGTGTGTGAACCTCCTGCTTTTTGCATATGTGAGTTCTGCATCGCTTCCATTTTGAGTTTTTCCTGTAGTTTAAAATGCATATTTAGGAGTAAAGGGGATGTAAATTGGATGGTTAGCTTTGGAAATCAATGATGAATGAATTAAAAAGATAGGTATTAAACTTTGACAGATAACTTTACCTTTTTTTCTTTGTTAATGCGGTGTTGCAATTCCAATTCTTCATCCGGCACAAACACTTGTGTAACTGTATAATTTTCTAGCCCCTCTTTCAAATTGAAGTTGGTCAATTTAAGCTTGAATATAAAATCCTTGCCGCAGAGGCTCTCAATTAGCGATGGAACATGCGTATCACCTTTGGACATTTGATTTACCAACTTAGAAGCCGAAGTATCGAGCAACTTTTCCGCAACCCCATTAAAAAGAACCAAAGTTGTCTTCCCTCCATTGTCTTTTACCTTAATGTGTATCTTGTACCTGTGTGTGCCATAAATAATTAGTGTTCGAATAAAAGTAAGCATGTGGTAGATTGTTAACTGTTTCCATACCTAACCAACGGGAAGTCACATTCTTTTTCGCACTTCTTGCAGGTGTAGACGCCATCTTTAGGTTCTATTTTTTTGTTGCATAAGTTGCACGATATGTAGTGCCAACCAAAGTAGGTATCTATTTGACTGATCTGAGCACGCAATGTAACAAAACATTCCTAGTAATTGAAAAGAAATTAGTTCAATATGCAGTCAAAGCCTGTTGATCTAATGTATTGTTCATAAGGTACGAAGGTTGCTTAACGTAATAACCTCTATGTCATAACTCCAGTCCGAATCCAGCAACTCAGTAATAGTCATCCGGTTCTGGAACATTGCCTCCGCAATAGGTATGTTACTTCCATTACCACTCTCAATTGTTTGTATGTGAACGGGTTTGGTTGCAAACTTTTGAATCAATGAGGTGATGTGGTCCATTTGAATATTCACATACGTTTTGGTTGTTGCTATGGTGGCAAAAGTAATTTCACCTGTTACAAAATTAGCTTTACACGTCACATTGACCTAATGACGTTAAAACTGCACTTAATTGATATGCTTTGTAATAGTATTTACCTCTGAATTCCTTCACCGTTGTTGCCGTAACAATGACAATGTATGGACCAGATTCAGGGGGGAATAAGTACGGGTAAAATCCTTCACTGTAATCCTCCCAAAGGGTTATTTTGGCTTTGGCAGACCTGTCCTCGCTAAACAAACAACGTAACATGTTAGTGTTATGCTTGTTGTTTTGGGGTTACTTTAATATAAGTGAAAATAATCAGATGAGATTTATTAATTACGGATCAGTAAGAATGTGAAGGTCTCGTTTTTTCCATTTTGAACCAACACTCTCTAGATCACCTATTCCACATAAGCATCCGACCACATCTACAAGTTCAATAGGGAGAATATTAAGTACATACGGGGATGAATGTGCGTTAGATAATTGAAGTGTAAAAGTTTACCTGATAGGTAGGTGTTGTTATTGACCCTTGAGCGAACAATGTTTGGCCGAATAAACTGGAAGCCATTTTTAGGGATATTAACAGTATCATCCTTTATTTTTTGTATGGCAGTTATCCGCAGAAAAGTGATTTTAACATCAGATTGTACGGGTCTGTATTCACCCATACTTTCAGCAACCTTAAAGTTCCTGATAATGATCACAGAGCCTTCGGCTAAATTAGCACGAAACCGGTTGACTTGATTCTTCCAGATTACCGCATGTACCAAAGTTCCCTGTTACATGTCAGTTGGTAAGTGCATCCGCAATAACCTGACCAACAACAATGTGGTTAAAAGTTGAAATGAAAGGGGTATTACCTTTTCGTCAATAATTATCATGTCTAGACTTATCATCTCTTTGCTTCTCTTGTAGTTTTTAAATTCCCACATCCGGCAAACTCGTACCTTAACCAACCAGTCATCCCTTGTAGTATCCAAATCTGAAAGAAGTGAATAGGCCATATGGTTGTAACAATTAAAGGTTAGAGAAAGAAGGAATGTGTGCTTTTAAAGAAAGGCAGAGAAGGGTTATCGTTAATGGGTGTCTAGGAGTCTGCAAGGCATTATATAGATATTGAGGGAATTTGAAAGAGGGTTGCAACCGTTAGGAAGAGACGCATTGTTTTGGAAGTACATTTACGAAGAGGCGCAATTTGGAACAACCGTTAGTTCCAGAAGTCGTGTTTAGCAAGAGATGTTAGGAAGTGACGCATTCTTTGAGAAGGGTTGTATTTAATCACAATCCGTAGAGCCGTGTTTGTAGTAGTAAATAGGCTAGTTGCAGGTTTAATTAGGGGGTTGGAATTTCATTCCATAGTGGGCTTTAATAGCCCTGAGTTTGATCAAATAATTAAGTGAATCAAACTAAGCCCACCTAGTCGTAGATATGCTATGTTGTTGACTTAAAAAGAGACTTGTGAGGTATACATAGAAGACTGAAGGCATGGGCCTTTGCATTGATTGGATTTAGGGGGTAAAAACATGTTTATTTGTTAACGTTTTATTCTCTCGCTCCCTCTTAAAATACATCCAATTACAGGTAGAGGGAGGGTAAACTCGGTGATAACAAAATTGTCCATGAAATTGTCTTGCCTCTTAATTGATAGCCACCATCAACAGTTGGGGAAAAAAATTCACTACTATGATTTACTATGATGGATTAATTCTTTATAGTTTATTGGTTTAACCTCAAACCAGATAAAAATGAAGTTTTAAATATGGGATTTAGTGTGAAAACTTTGATTTTTAATACTTTGTTTTGTTTGAAATATTTAAATTAATGAACTTTGATTATATACACATTCTATAAATGTGGAAGATCTTATTTAAAGTTGGAGTCGCCCAGGTAATCATGTGTAAGCATGCAATTTGTAATTGCAATTGTAGAGAGTTTTAAGTTGCGGTAAAAAATGGTATTTTTGGGAGACAAACGTGGACTTTTACAGGCCAACGTAAAGTTAAGGTTGACTGGTAACGTCATCAGTTTTGCTGGTTTTCGAGATTGGAAGATATCTGTATCGACGTTTCATAAACATATTTTAAAGCCATTTAGGGTTGAATTTGAAAATAATAAATATTAGAGTAAATAATTAGCCAAACGTAATCTGATAAAATTATGAGGGATACAAGTTCGTTACCTAATAAAGATATGGGTATTATAACAGTCATAGCAATCATGCAAGTTTCATGAGGGCAATCAAATGAAAAACGATAGTGGTTGTTCTTCGGTATAAGGTTTGAGTGTATATAGCGTGTCAAATGACCATTTAGTCTGCTTGTACTGGTAAAATGATGTTAATGAAGGTATCTGATAAGTTTTCAGATAAAGAAGCATCCTCATCCTTGTTCAGGTTACCCTTTTCCCTCAAAGATATAATCTCTTCAGTTTCTATTGACTTGGAGAAATCAGGAGGTGCAGTATTCCTGATCTCTGCTCTTTCATCACCAGGTTTGAGATCGGTAAGGCTTTCGCTAGATATCTCACCATTCTTTCCAAGCACACGCTGAGATGAAGTTTTTTTTTTTTTTTCCTGTTAGTTGATTGCTTGTTAGTTTGTGCTTGGGTGCTATTACTTGCCTTTCTTTCATTATATATGTCAAATCAAGAGCCTACACTGCCACCATTTTGTTTCTCCAAATGGAGACATTTAATTTATATCAGAACAAAGTTGATGCAGAACAATTTTTTTTGTGAAAGCTGTGAGAAGAAGTGATGCATAAACAAAATGCACAGAGAAGCATACTTCCACAACATTGTCAATGTTAAGCAATTGCGGGGGTACAGACGAGGAATTGGAAGGTAAAGGGTAGCAATGTGATGGCGTAAATGTAAAAGAACTTATTTAAAGACAAATTCCCCTATGTAGCCTAGTTTGCGCTTAGAAATATGTAGATGCAGCTGTAGAAAGTTTTTTTATCCGACAAAGTTTGGAATGTTACGCGCACTAATGGGCACTTTGAAAGGATCGTGGCAACGAAAAGTAGAATGGTATCAAAAGATGATTTGTCAACGTATTCTATAGATGGCTAACATTAACATTTACATCAAATAATACTCCATTTAATAAATTGGACTACGGATTCTGATAAAATGATGTTGGAGGAAGTACACAAGTTTGTGACATAAATTAAATTAGTATGTAATCAGATTTGTGACAGCGTGTTCAGGTAAAATGATGTTAATGAAGGAACAAAAGATTTACTTAAGGATATATTTCATTAAAAGACAAGTTGTAACATAATACAAAGAAAATAGGAAGTGAGTTGTTCAAAATAAATTGATATTGCCACCGCACTTCCAATGTTAACAAAGTTAGGGGGTTAGGGCAAGTTTGGAAAGTAATAGGGCAGCAAAGTTATAAGGTAAAGAGGAGATAAAAATGTATTAAAATATAAGGCATTGGTTCCGCAACCATTGTTAATTAGCTCCTGATGGTTCCTCCAGGTTTGTGGAATGAATGAAGGCCTTTATTTGGGATTGTTATCTCCGCAGGTAGTTGATTCTCAATTTATCTATGTGCGCGTATTCCCATTCCACGGGATTTGGAGGTAGTTCTGTTTTAGAAATAAGAAGGAGACAAATAGTAAGCAGGACATTCATTTCTGATTTTTAGCTTCTCAAATCAGCGCTTTCCGTGAAGGTCGTCTATCATAGGCACCCTCATCAGGAATGTAATTTGTACTATAAAAGTCCATAGGCAGCTGCACTGGTCTCGCTTGTATTAGTTAGGCCTGCAAGCAACTGGTACATTTGCATTCCACCTCCATAAAGAATCCTCATTAGTTTGGATGTTTATCTGGACATGGGTCATTGCGAGAAGTTAGTTAGGCCATTATTTGGTGTAAGGTATATTTATAATCGCCATACTAAATGGTTAATTGCAAAGAAATACCTCTTCAGTTTGCACCATTCTTGGGCTGACGTTCTGGAAGATTTCCCTGTAAACAATATTTTTTATGTATGTAGGGTCATCTGTGTCCTCATCCGCATTGACAATTGTCAATCTCCCTCCCTTAATAACGGCAGAAAATCTACCTACACAATGACCATACAGTAATTTTACCAGATTGCCAAAATGTTTGTTCCCTGTTTTTTTTTTAGACAAGGTAACTTTGTAGTCACACCAAAAAAATTAATCATCCAAAAAATGATGATTTGGAAACTTACAGCCCACCCATGGGTATACTGTACAAGTTTCCTATAAAATCAAAAAAATCTACATTATCCCCTACAAGATTCTGTTCTCTGTTCTGTTAGTTTTTTTCCAACCAATTTCAGATGCACATTCCATGAAGTAATATGAAATATGCAAGAGACAATAAAATTAGTGTATGAAAAGCAAACAGGAATATATTGGAGTCAAAAGATTAGCAGAGCTGTTATGCAACATAGGATTCACGGTCAGTAATTACCTTCCCCTCTACAAGGAAGTATTCTTGAATAAAGGATGCATCTGTTGAACAACAAATAAACTGCTTCAAAGAAAGTGTAATTCGGTCATATAGTTAGGAGGTGGTCATGGAAATCACTTCTTGCAGAAATGCATTGTACGAGCTTACCTATTTTACTTTAGTGGCTTCTTGATCAACTTCAAGCTTTGAAAAACTCCTAAACACATATTTTCTTACCTCCACAATAGAACAATATTGTTTGCTCTTATGATAGTAATACTGCAATCCAACAAATATTTTTGTTAAGAAGTTACCTAACAGTTCTGTAGGAGGGGTTAGATTTGAAGGAGTGGATGCAGTTCTTTAAGCATTCGTTATATGCCTGCGTATGTATAGATTTGAGAAACTGCTTTACGATTTAAGAGGTGATTTAAATTCAGGGAAGGGTGTGAGGGTGAGAAATCCAATGAATGATGCAAGGGTTAAAATTATGTATGTATACCTGGAGTGGCCGGGGTTTTTTGTATGTGCCGTTGGGTCCATACCAGACAATTGATTTGCATCAATAGCGGGCTTCCTGGTGATTGACAAACTGGATGAAATAGGGGATGAAAATATGAGACACACGAGTAGGCACCATTATACAGAGTAACGATAGCACATGCATAACGGGTGAGTGGAAAATGTATGAATGTATACCTGTATTGGGTTTGTTTTAAATCCTTTGTGTCCATAGAAGCAACGTGTACATTTGCGTTTAGGTAAGCAGTCCTGGGAGAAGAAAAAGTAGAATAGTAAAGGAGTTTGCTTATTAAAAAATCAAGGGGAAAAAATAATGAAATGTAATTTGTTACAAAACTGATTTAAATAAAAAAGGGGATGAAAATATAAAACGCACGAGGAGGCACAAGTGTACAGAGTAACGATAACGCACGTGTAACGGGTGAGTCGAAAATGGATGAGTTTGTACCTGGATTGGGCAGGGGTTTGTTGTAAATCATTTGGGTCCTTGGAAGCAGCCTGTACATTTGCGTCCATATTAGCAGTCCTGGTAGGAGAAAAAAATTAGAAATGTAAGGGAGTTTACACTTTCAAAACTTCTAGGTCATCTAGTTTTGCAGCAAAGAAATGAACATTATATACAAAAATCAAATATTAAACAACATGACTTTATAAGAACCAATGTGTATAAACTCTATATGCACTTCAAATTCTGCCCAATAAAGGGCATGCCATCTTAAAGAGGGCAACTAAATATAGACAAATGGTATCAGAGCTATGGATGTCGAGAAGTATAAGAAGAACCGTATTAGTAGAAAGTTAAGAAAAATAAGAAGAAAATTAAATAAATTGTATCCGAAGTATAAACAACTCAATATCACAAAAACTGATAACGAAAAATTAAATCACTTAATAGATAATATATCTAAAGTAGAATATAAATATATTCGATATTTAAAATTACAATGAATAACAAGAATAACGAATATAGACAAAAACTTAATGAAATAATTATAGCAAAAAGACAAGAATTAGCACATAGAAAAAATAGACTTAACAGTAACATATTTGCGGGAGTTTGTCACAAATCTATATTAGCACAAAGAAAGATTATTTTCTATCTAGAAATACAAATAAATAAGTTAGAATATAAATTTCAACACGATCTATAAATGAATAAGGAAGAATACGCAATAGATGAAAAAACATATGAAAATTATGACGGATTAAAAATAAAAATAATATTTTCTAATCTAGGAAGAAGATATAAGAAAATAGGTGACAATATAAGTTTAATGTTAGAAAAAGAAACGGTAAAACTAGAAGATAGTTTAAGCGCTATGGTAAGAATAACAAAGAAAATGAAGAAATCGATAGAAAAACGGAAATTGAAAAAATAAAACAACAAGCAAAAAAAAGAAGTACAACAATTAGAAGAAGTAAAAAATACCAAAATAATAGAGCTAGAAAAAGAGTTAGCAATATTGAAAGAAATATATGAAATGAAAAAAAAGAAAAAAAGAACAAAAAACGAAATTAACAAATGAGATAATTAAGTTTAAAGAAAAATTGCAGCTAGAAGATGAATTAGAAGAAAAAGAAGAAAATAACCAAGATAATCTACCCGAAATAAGAGTTGATGAAATAAACGACGATGATCTAGAACAACATTCGGAGACAAGCGAAACATATACGGAACTTTTAGCAAACATAGATAATACAAAGAATTTAGAAATAAATACGGGAGACATAGACATGAATGAAAAACCTAGCACATCGGGGGTAAAAAACCCAAAAAATTTTAATCCAAAATATTATGATGAAAACTATGGACAATATAATAGAGAAAAAACTATATGGGATAAAAAATTAAATAAAAAATGGACACCTAAACCAATAGCTGAACGACATGATTTTTAGATTTAGACTGCGTAGCGAATATAAATAAAACAATCCAATTATGGATAGGATACATATCAAAACAATTAATAGATAACAAAATAACAATGACGAAACGCCGGGATATATAGAAAGAACACTTATAGGAACAGTAAAATTATGGCTACAAAATTTATCAGATGAAAGTTTACAAACTCTAAGAAGTAATAAAAAATTTGATGGTGGAATAGCTACTACAACTATGGAAATACTACATAAATACGAAATAGCTATAAGAAACGAATTTAGTAGTATGACAACAGAAGTAGAAGAACAAAATAAAGAAAAAATTATAAATCGAAATCTAATGACAAAATTAGCAATATGTAATATGTGTTACATAGATGAATATACATGTGCATTTAGAGAATACTATTATAAAGGAACATATAGCACGAGAAGAAAGTAAAGAAATAAGAAAATTATATTTTACAAAATTACCAGAACCTTTTAGTTCAAAAATAATAAAAAACTGGAATGAAGCGAATTAACAGACACCTTAGGAGCTAGAATGAAATTCTTGCAACGATGGTTTATGGAATTATGTGAAAAACATAAAGAAGAAATAAAAATGGAAAAAATATTAATAAAAAACTTAGCATGTTGCAAAAACAAAACAGCACACCTCAATTTGGTTGTACGGATAAGTATTATAAAAATAGAAAGAAATATAACAAAAAATATAGATCAAAATATAAATATAAAAAACCTAGAAGAAGGTACTATGTAAAAAACTATAAAACTAAAAGACCATATAGACCAAAAAAGAAAACTAACGGAATGTACTTGTTATAATTGTGGAAAATTAGGACATATAGCTAGAGATTGTAAATTACCTAAAAATCCAAAGAAAAAACAAATATCGAAATAATAATAGACAATGAAAAATATACACAAATAGAATACGTAGATTATGAATTAGAAAGTGAAGATAGCATATATGAATTATCGAGAAAATGAAATAGACGAAATGGAAAATAATTCATTAACGAGAATCGGATAGTGAACACTATATAAATGACTGAAGCGAGATATACAAACAATAACTAAAGAAAAATATCAAGATGAAGAATCGGTAGAACAAAAAATAATATTTGATAATAATATATTTGAACAAATAAAAGGAAAAGAATTACATCTAAGTGTAACAAAAATATTCGAAATACCAACAATAAGAAACTGGTTTAAACGACAAAAAAGAAGAATATTATGTAGTAAGTCAAAGAGAACATATCATAGATTGCAAATACACTAAAGGAAAGGCCAAAATACCAATAATAAATAAACGAATAATAAATAAAGAAATACAAGATATTAAGGCTAAAAATCCAATTAAATATGTACATTTAGGAGGAACGGAAATATTAATAAAAGCATGCTTTAGAGAAGGAATAGATACACCCATAGAAATATACTTAGCAGATGATAGGATCATACAACCTATAGAAAAAAAGTATAATAAGCGCAGTAAAAGGTAACCTCATATACCAAAAAATTAAATTTATAATAAGTGTTAACTACTCAAAAGTAGCTTGATAAATGACAGAAATATAGATAAATCCTTAGTATTATATTGGAAAATGTCGGGAATAGAACTAGCCCCAGGGAAGTAAAATATTTCTGACTAGATGTAAAAACTTATATGTTTTAACAACAAAACATAAAATAACAGCAAAAAATAAAATAGATAAAATAAAAATAGAAGATCCCTTTGAAAGAATAGTTACGAGTCATAGATAATAATGATTATAGCTATAAAGAAATTGATATAGAAGAAGATTTAGAAATAGTAAAAGAAAGACTAAGTACATCGAAAAGAATAAACGATGAGATACCCCAAATATCATCAAAAATGAGTACCTCAAGAAGAATAGATAAATCTCCACAAAAATCAATGGAAGAAGAAAGAAAACCACATCATTACTACATAACGGGAATAATGGAACAACGAAAATATTTAATATTAATAAATACAGGACTAGAAGAAAATTATATTACAAGAGAATTAGTAACGGAAGATGAAATAATAACTATTGAACAATCATGCCCCGAACTACCAAGAGTACTAACATATACCGAAGAAACTACGGAAAAGGAAATAATCATTGGAGGAATACCAATAATAATAAAATTTAAAATATATCAGGGAGATGAAAATATCACTTTAGGAATAAAATGGCTAGAACAAGTAAAACCATATAATTTAGAAGACAAACAGTTAATAATAAATTATGAAAATAAAAGAGTAATAATAAAAAGGACTTTGGTATGATAAAAAGATGAAAATATATATACTTGCAAAGATAATAATAGAAGGATATTACAACGAGATATTATACACCAATGATAGATACGGGGCGAGAAGCTAATATATGTAACTATAATTGTTTACCAGAAGATAAGTGGGAAAAATTAAAAACACCGATAGTAGTAACGGGATTTAATAATGAAGGAAGCATGATCACATATAAGGCAAAAAATATAAAAATACAAATATGGGATAAGATATTAACTATAGAAGAAATATATAACTTTGAATTAACTACAAAAGATATGCTATTAGGAATGCCATTTTTAGAAAAATTATACCCACATATAATAACAAAAACACACTTTGGTGGTTCACCACACCGTGTAAACAAAAAATAGGAGCAAAAAGAGTAAATAATAAAAAACGAAAAACAACAGAATGGATAAAAGGAAGTGAAAAAATTACACAAAAATTAGAAAATATAAAAGAAGAAGACCCTAAAATAGAATTAATTATATTCTCTATAGATAAAGTAAAAATAATTCAAGATAAGCTAGAATTATTATATAGTGAGGATCCTTTACAAGGATGGGAAAAACATAAAACAAAAATAAAAATTGAGCTAATTGATAACAACAGTATAATAACCCAAAAACCATTAAAGTATAATTTTAGTGATTTAACCGAATTTAAAATACATATAGATGAATTACTAGAAAAAGGATATATACAAGAAAGCAATAGTAAGCATACAAGCCCGGCATTTATCGTAAATAAACATAGTGAACAAAAAAGAGGAAAAAGTAGAATGGTTATTGATTATAGAAACTTAAATGCAAAAACTAAAACATATAATTATCCGATACCAAATAAGATACTAAAAATAAGACAGATACAAGGATATAATTATTTTAGCAAATTTGATTGTAAATCGGGATTTTACCACTTAAAATTAGAAGAAGAATCTAAAAAACTAACGGCATTTACAGTACCACAAGGATTTTATGAATGGAACGTATTACCATTTGGATATAAAAATGCACCAGGTAGATATCAACACTTTATGGACAATTACTTTAAACAAATAGAAAATTGTGTAGTGTACATTGATGATATATTATTATATTCCAAAACACAAGATGAACACATAAGATTATTAGAAAAATTTATACACATCGTAGAATATTCGGGTATAAGTCTAAGTAAAAAGAAGGCTGATATAATGAAAAATCAAATAGAATTCTTAGGAATACAAATTGATAAAAACGGAATAAAAATGCAAACACATATAGTACAAAAAATAATTAACTCAAATGAACAACTTGACACAAAAAAAAAAATTACAATCATTCTTAGGACTAGTAAATCAAGTAAGAGAATACATACCAAAATTAGCAGAGAATTTAAAACCATTACAACAAAAATTAAAGAAAGATGTAGAATACCGGTTTGATAAGAAAGATCAAACACAAATACAAAAAATAAAATTATTATGTAAGAACCTACCTAAACTATATTTTCCGGATGAAAATAAAAAATTTACTTATATAATAGAATCGGATGCGAGTGAAAAAAGTTACGGAGGAATATTAAAATACGGGTATGATGACACTACGATAGAACATCACTTTAGCAGGTATTATTCGGGGAACATTTAATAATACGAAATAAAATGGGAAATAAATAGAAAAGAATTATATTCAGTATATAAGTGTTTATTATCATTTGAACCATATATTGTATATAACAAATTTATTATAAGAACGAGATAATACACAAGTAAAATGGTGGCTAACAAGAAAAATACAAGATTCGGTAACAACAAAAGAAATAAGGAGATTGGTATTAAATATATTAAATTTCACATTTACAATTGAAGTAATAAAAAGCGATAAGAATGTTATTGCGGATTACCTATCACGACAAAGCTACTCGGGCGAGGCGAGGAAGAAAATACAATTGAAAAGATACTCAAAGCCATTACTACACTTTCTACAAAAGTGGATAGTATGGACAACGAAATACAAAAGCTAAAGACTAATGAAGATAATCTAAAGTCTAAAGCTTGTCAGCAGCATAACTATAAAAATGCAGTGCTATGTCGATCGGAA
Organism: Solanum commersonii; assembly: GCA_029007595.1. NCBI lineage: Eukaryota > Viridiplantae > Streptophyta > Magnoliopsida > Solanales > Solanaceae > Solanum > Solanum commersonii. The sequence goes on from JAJTWQ010000195.1 coordinate 294,945, forward strand.
GAGCGCAAAAAGCCAGAGCTAAAAGGAGACGATGGGAAACTCCTTAAAACCCATAACATTTGTTTAAATACAGTTTGCGGTACAAGCAAACGAGTTAGTGAAAAACAAAAAAGAATACAAACTTAAACCAGGCTATTCGAAAAACCATTTACTCCAAGACTAACACCAAAAAACATATTAACTATAGAACCACAAACTTCTACATATGCAGATAGCCTACACCATGACAAAAGGACATACAACCATATTACACGAACCTATATAGAAAATATATACAAAATCCAAACATTTTTAAATCTTAACCCAAGATCTACTACAACCCAAAAACCCAACCAAGATTATTTAACCCAAAGGTTACAAGGTTATAATAAACTAATTGCACAACCCAAAACTAACGCCAACCTAGTGCGGACATGTTATAACTATGGATTATTAAATACGGTATATACATATGATGGAGAGGAACTAAGTGGAATACCGAGAACTACATAAAGCATTTATTACATATAAAAGAGTTACTAAAGGAAATTTATTCTATGTGAAATTTTATACGGCAATGACGAGAAATATTATACGAGGAAATAAAACCTCCGATACAAGTGGTGAAGATAGGACTAACAAAAGATATGATAATACCGGAAGATATCGGACAGCAACCGAGAGATACAAAAAAATGAGATACCAAGTTTTTATGCCACCAAAAGGATAATTGGTATATCAACTATCATACAGGAGCTAGCAAATAATTATTTAAACGGAAACACTATATGGAGCTACTATGCAAGAGATCAGCTAATGATTTATTCCAATTCAAGGGAGTTAAGGAAAGCGAGATATGGATGAAGTCCGGAGATGGATTTTATCATTACTTAAGCCGGAAGAACAACCTACAACGAGATCTTTGAAGACGGGATTTATTTCAAAAGAATTATTGACCGAGATATTGTAAATTAATTGGACACAAGTATCGACGACCATATATGTACAAAATGTAACGGAGAAGATAATATAATCCCAGATGTACAGCTGGAATGATCAAATAAGACGGAAGAAGATAAGAAGGAGATAATGGACAGATGGACACATGTGTGCAAAAGAAAGTCGTAGAAAGAAAGATGAGATAAGATAGAAAGAAGAAAACAAAAGTAGATAAGATGAGAAGCTATTTGTCCTATTGTAAAAAGTCATGAATGGTAGTAGTGTGTCATAAATTAGGTAAGTGTCATAATAAAGTAAATAGTGCATAGTATGGTGTGTGTCATAATAGTGATGACAAGTGTAAAGAGTAAGTATGAGATTGTCAAGTAGTGTAAAAAGTCATCGAGTAAGTAAAGTAGTAGTATTATTAGGTGACAAGTGTAGTAGTGCATTATTGTAAGTAATGTAGTATGTATGTAAACTCCTTTCTATATAAAGAAAGGGAGATGTAAATAAAGAGGACAGGCAACGCCTAAGTTAATAAAAAACTTTCAACTTTCAAAAACTCTCTCCACTAAGATATAGAAATTACTTAAAAGTTAATGGAAAAATCTGAAATCCAGTCAGATATTTCAGATAGCATGGCCAAGCAAGAGGCAAAGGTATATTGTTGAAAAAATATGCAGAAGTAATTTCATATATTCCTGAATATCATATATATGATTGAATAAATTTATGTTAGTTATTATGTATTAGAATTATTTGAATCATGATTTCTAGTTTATTAGCACACTGGAAACAGGGAGAAAACTTCTATACTATGCCATCCTAATGTTGAAACCGGTAGGCGAGGAAAGCCATTTAGGGAGTAAACAAAGTTGAGGCGCCGATAAGAAGGAAGTATCCGCTAAAGTACGATGCTAGTAGTGACAGGAAAACATGATAAAGATAATCTAGTTCATAATGATCTAATATGAATTTAGTCAATTATGAATATGATAGGAAGGAATAATTTGAAATAAAAAACCTGCATAATGAAGAACATGACTACATACGTACATGATGAAGTGATAAAAAACTATGAAACTTTAATCTTATATATACTTAACGGTATAGAAATAATTGAATTAAGAAAAATAATATGGGAAAAAATATTTAATGATTACGAATCGAAAATATATTAAATCAAGAATGGTATGAAATAGATTTACAAGATCTATACTTAGATAATGGAAGAATAGAATGGTACGATTTAGAAATAAATTCAAAATAAGATGAATTACGAATATTTACAATATTGGATAGAAACTATTGAAGAAATAAAATTGTTAGAACAATTAATGGCGAAAAATTTATATATGTACCAAGAAACCCAAGATATGTTATATCTAGAATATATCATAAATAATATTAATGAAATATTCAGATTAAAACAACTATCGGAAGAATATTACAATAAATATTATTATATATTACCATGAACTTAGCACTACCAAAAAATAATATTAAAGAGATATCAAGATTGAGACACTTAGTAAAAAGATATTATAATAAAATCTTAAAAATAAGTCACTCACTTACTACCCTACTATCTACCACACTACCACTTTCATGAATTCACCAACTACCAGTTCCGCTACGAAAAATAACGACAAAAAGAAGAATATTATGTAGTAAGTCAAAGAGAACATATCATAGATTGCAAATACACTAAAGGAAAGGCCAAAATACCAATAATAAATAAACGAATAATAAATAAAGAAATACAAGATATTAAGGCTAAAAATCCAATTAAATATGTACATTTAGGAGGAACGGAAATATTAATAAAAGCATGCTTTAGAGAAGGAATAGATACACCCATAGAAATATACTTAGCAGATGATAGGATCATACAACCTATAGAAAAAAGTATAATAAGCGCAGTAAAAGGTAACCTCATATACCAAAAATTTAGAAAATAAAATAGATAAAATAAAAATAGAAGATCCCTTTGAAAGAATAGTTACAGTCATAGATAATAATGATTATAGCTATAAAGAAATTGATATAGAAGAAGATTTAGAAATAGTAAAAGAAAGACTAAGTACATCGAAAAGAATAAACGATGAGATACCCCAAATATCATCAAAAATGAGTAGCTTTGTCGTGATAGGTAATCTGCAATAACATTCTTATCAGTTTTTATTACTTCAATTGTAAATGTGAAATTTAATATATTTAATACCAATCTCCTTATTTCTTTTGTTGTTACCGAATCTTGTATTTTTCTTGTTAGCCACCATTTTACTTGTGTATTATCTGTTCTTATAATAAATTTGTTATATACAATATATGGTTCAAATGATAATAAACACTTATATACTGAATATAATTCTTTTCTATTTATTTCCCATTCAAATTCTGCCCAATAAAGGGCATGCCATCTTCAAGAGGCAACTAAATATAGACAGGTACTACACTATTGAAGACATAGTATTTTGCCTAACATACCAGGTCATCTAAGTTTTGCAACAAAGAAATGAACATTATATACAAAAATAAAAGATTAAACAACATGACTTTATAAGAACCATTGTGTATAAACTCTATATTCATTGAAACCATGTAAGAACCATTTGAACTGCAGTAATAGCAAGAAACATAACTATCAATTCCGAAAGGAGGGTAAGAAAGAAATGCCCAAATATAGTGAAAAAAAGGGAGTGTTTGGCCATAACATTTTATATACGTTTTTCAGTTTGACCATCGAAAATTCCAAGAACAACAAAAAACATCCAAAACCCTGTTTTTACTATTTACACATTAAAAAAAACCTAAGATTAGTTGCAATAACTATAACCAAACTGAATTAACACAAAAACCCAATGTAATCTCAAAAGTGAATTTGGGAAGGGTAAGTTTACGCAGACCTTACTCCTACTAAACAAAATGACTCCCCCGCATTATATGTCATTCATTTTTTGCTAACACTAAAGTAGAAAGGTGCATCTTTTTTTAACATTCTTGTTTGTAAAGGGGAAAATATCGCTGCCAGAGTTTCTGGGTGATGGGTATGATCTTACTTAATTACCTAGGGTTTGTTCCAAGATTAGGTCGTTATAATTTCCTTTAATCTAAACAAAGGAAAACCATAGAACAATTCAACATGAAGGGGAAAAATCGTGGGAGTGAAAAATGTATCAATGTTTACCTGGTTTGAGTGGGGGTTTGATTGAAATCCTTTTGGTATGTAGAATCAGGCAGTGAGAGTGCGTGAATATTAGCAGCAGGGGAGAATGAGTGTAGCAGTTGGAAGCAACGGCGAAAATTGGAGGTTGTGTGTATGCCGAGTTGCAGCAATGTCAGGAGGGAGTTTTGGTTTAGGAGTAATATATAAAAATGGGGTGACGGTATGGAAGAGGCGTGTTGGCAAGGCAAGGGGGATGTTGTTTAATTGTGGATGCGACTGTTTGGAGGCGAAGGGTTGTTTTGGTATTTTAAAATTTGTGGGAGAATTAAGATGGGTATTTTTGGTATTAAAAAAATTGAAGGAGAATTAAGGCTTGTGATGGCGCCACATCACCGGGTTGAGGGTTCCCCTTTATATATATATATGATAACAACTTGGTTGGTAAGTTCGATAGTAAATTCACCAAAATACATTGGTAATCAGTTAGCAATTTTCACATAAGAAAAATAATGTGTTGGTATTTCATTGGTAAATTACTATCGGATTTAAATCCGTTAGTAAGTATGACTATCTACTTTTGTGACTTACATTATTACTTGGTTAGTATTTTGGAAACACAAAAAAGCTCATTAGTAATTTGTAAGGAAGTTTACTAACTGATTGTTATTTTGTTAGTTATTATCATTTATGTTTGATATTTTCTCAGTGATTGATTGGTAATATATATAGCCATATTACGAACTAATGATAATTCGATAGTAAAATTTCACTTTATATATTTACATCAATAAATAGCTTTTAGGAATCTTAAAGAGCCCAGAAACATAATAAAAATAGTGATGCTTTGACAAGTTATAGCTTGAATAAAACAATGCAAATCCTAACATAAAGAGTTCAAAATAAATCCAAATACGGAAACAAACAATGAAAAATCTTCCTAAGATAATTGTGAAATTTTAAATGACCCATATTACTATTTGATTATGAGTCATGTCTAAGCTAATGTGGTGTACTAGAGGGTAGTGTACCACGAGGTTGTTTAGGAAGACCAGCTATGAGCATGGGCAAACGTTCTTGGAGAATCTTATCAACTTGCTCTTGCATTTCTAGCTGCATTTCGTGTTTCATTTCTTCACGAAATTCTTCTATCATCTCATGCTTCATCTCTTCCTTCATTTCATGAACATACTCCTTCACTAGAGCATCAAAATCACCATCTTTAGATTGAGTTGTTGAAGCAGGTGACGAACCAATATTCTCGTAGACAACTGCTTGAGAACCAAGACCATATATACATGCCTTCTTAACCCCACCCACTTCATCCATGTAACCTTTGAAAAATCAATTGTGGGAGACTCGCGAAATTCATCTACAAGCTGCAATGCAAACGTGATCTTAGACATTACAACATCTTGGAGAAACAAAACATATGATATTTCGTGAAGAAAAAATAACTAGCAATTATAAAGATACAACACAATTGATATTAGTCGATAATGTTTGTCCTTGACAGTACCTCCTCCACCATACTTATCATTTCTACAGCTGCAATTAGTATTTATTTTGACACAAGAACATGTAGGTTGAATTCAATATATAAAAATAGCCTTCTCGGACCTATTGTTTCTATCCAAATTACAAACTATCTCCTTCCAATTGTGTCCCATGTTGATCATTTGAAACTTGAGTTTTTCTACTTCATTTAGAGTAAAAAGAAATGTTGGACAAACAAAAGGTTGAATCATAGACAAAGAACTAGAAATCTTCCCTAATTGCTTATGTTATTGGAGGAAATTCCTGCTTACAATTAGTCCAAATTACAAACTATCTCCTTCCAATTGTGTCCCAAGTTGATCATTTGAAACTTCAGTTTTTCTACTTCATTTAGAGTAAAAAGAAATGTTGGACAAATAAAAGGTTGAATCATAGACAAAGAACTAGAAATCTTCCCTAATTGCTTATGTTATTAGGGGAAATTCCTGCTTACAATTATATGAATAGGTTTATAACTCAAAATTGGTCACAGGTGGCTAATCCGACATTTAACTTCATGATGAAGACTACTATATAATGAGGTTCCAAAACCTGATGGATATGCAAAAAATTATGTGTGCAGGACCATATTCTTTAAATAACTGGCCAATAATCCTAAAATAATGTCTTCGATGTTTGATCTCAAGCAAGGAAGATCATCAAAGCATCATTCAGACAAGCAAGCAAGATCATCAAACATCATTCAAACAAGCAATCAAGATCATCAAAGCACCATTAAGAATTTACAATAAATGTGTAAATCATTCTCAATTCATGCCTATAATTAATGCTAGTTGGAGGGCCAGCCAAGCTAAGGGAAGAATGAAAGCAATGTTGGAGAAAGTGAAGCATCTCAAATCTCAATTTCGTCGACATCTCGATTATGCGAACTTCAAAGGAATTGCTGAAAAGATTGATAAAACTAGATTACATGTGGTGCAGATGTAACGCCAACTGAACCATAATTATAATGATATTCTTGCATCTGAAGAAAAGAAGGCTCTAGAACAATAAAAAAAAATGGCCACTTATTGAAAAAAGCATTATGAAACAAAGATAAAGGGTAAATTGGATTAAATTAGGAGTTGCAAATACCAAATATATCTCTACTATTATGAAGGAGAAGAGGCAACAAAAATAAATAATAGAGCAGACTACTTTAATTGGCTAAAATTAATAGATACAACATACATTCAGACAGAGATTTTACAATTTTAAAAATTCCTCATGGGAACTGCATCACATTCTCTGCCAACAGTTAGTTAAAGAAAAAAATGAGTAAACACCCAACACTGGATTGCGAACATTAGTTAGATTTATGCAGAGATATCACAAATGAAGAGATAGTAGAAGGACTTTAAGCATAAGAGAGGATAATGCCCCAAAAGTGGATGGTTTAATGTACATTTTTACAAACTAGCTTGGCCAATTATCAAAAAAGATATGTGTTTAGTTGTTCATGAGTTCATTAAATCATCCAAATTTCATAAACAAGTCAATTGTGCTACTATATCCTTACTTCCTTAGGTCAATCAACCTACGACACTTAAGGAATATAGACCGATAGCTTGGTATACAATCTTATAGAAGGTGATCTCAAAGGTGCTCACAGTTAGAATGAAAAATATCATGCCCATTATCATTATTGAATCTCAAGCAGGGTTTATTCTAGAGAGAAGGATAGGAGATAATAAAATAATGGCTCATGAACTTATCCAAAGCTATTCTAGGAAACTAATATCCCTTAGAAGTATGCTTAAGGTAAACCTACATAAAGCTTATGACTATATCAAAATGAATTTTTACTGACCAAATGTTAGAGGAATTGAAGTTTCCAACAAAGTTCATAGAGTGTATAATGAGTTGTATGAATTTAGTAAGCTACTCAATCAGCATCAATGGAATAGTAATAGAGCCTTCAAAGAAGCTAAAGGATTGAGACAAGGAGATTCTTTGTCTCCCTATCTCTTTGCAATAGCAATAGAGTGTTTGAGCAGACAACATAATGAGTTAGGTAGCAACAAGTAGTTCAATTTTCATCCAAAATGTTCTAGAGTGAAGCTAACTTACCTAGATTTTATAGATGATTTTTTGTTATTTGCAAGAGGGGAGAAAAGAACAATTTAGTTGTTGTATGAAAAGTTTATGATATTTTTTAAAGCTTTAGGGTTGCAAGCCAACCTAAAAAAGAGGAGCATTTATTTTGGAGGGGTTGATAGAGAGGAAAAAGAGTTTATTATCCAATAACTTGATATTCCTATTGAAAAACTTCCATTCAGATATCTAGGTATACCACTAACTACTAAGAAGCTGACAGTATTATAGTGGCAGGCTTTGATAGAAAAAATATTATCAAAATTACTTCTTGGACAGCCACAAAATTGTCCTATATAGGGAGGGTACACTTAGTAATGACAGTGGTTAATGGGATTCAATCTTACTAAGCATAAATTTTCATCATCCCAGAAAATGTACTTAGAATTGTAGAAGCATATTGTAAAATATACATTTGGTCAAGTCCAAATATAAAAGGGTCTTAGTCTCTTGGAGAAAAATATGCCTGCCAAAAGGAGTGGGTCGAAAAACTTCCATTCAGATATCTAGGTATACCACTAACTACTAAGAAGTTGTATGTATTATAGTGGAAGGCTTTGAATAGAAAAAATATTATCAAAATCACTTCTTGGACCGCCACAAAATTATCCTATGTAGGGAGGGTACACTTAGTAACGACAATGGTGAATAGGATTAAATCAAACTGAGCACAATTTTTCCTCATCCCAGCAAAGGTACTTAAAATTGTAGAAGTATATTGTAAAAGTTACATTAGGTCAGGTACAAATAAAATTACTAAAAGGGTCTTAGTCTCTTGGAGAAAAATGTGCCTACCAAAAGCAGTGGGTGGACATCTATTTGATCTCAGAATCTTGAATAAAGTGATAGTAACTAAAATGTGTTGGTACTTAGCAAACAAACAAGATAGATTATGGATAATATGGATACATGCTTATTATGTGAGAGGAAAAAAAATTCAGAATTTTCCTACATCACAACATGCTAGCTGGATGGTAACGAAGATTCTAGAGGAACAATGCAACGAATCCAAGGAAAACCACCTTCTATCAAGAGCATGATAAATTTTATCTATTTGCAATTCCTAGAAACTCACCCTAAAGTCCCTTGGAAACTCTTGATGTTTTCAAATGAAGCTAGACCAAAAACTATATTAATAATATTGTGCAACTTCATGGTCATTTGAATACAACAGATAGACTAACAAACTGGGGAATAAATGTGGATCAACAATGGCATATGTATGGAAATGCACAAGAAACCAATGAACATCTATTTATAGATTGTGAATATGCAAGGAGATTGATGACTAGACTATTGTAGTTGCTAAAAATTAAAGACAGTGAACCTCAAGGATGTCCAACAGGAAAAACTACTTAAGCAAAGATCATGAAAATTGTCTATACTAAATTCATTCATGTTGTCTAGACAGAGAAATATTTCACCAGAGTATTTGAGCAGAAACAAAAAGATACAACCTGTTTTGCAAGAGAAATAGATTGTAGTTGCAAAGAGCTTCAGGAAAACTTAATATTGTATTCCAAAAGTTAAATGTTATAATGTATTTATCATACATAGATATCTAGCAAAATGATTACCTAGAGGAGCAAATTTTTTTTAATATATATCAAGACAGCAAACTGGGATGTAGTTATGTTGTGGTGCTTGAATTCCCTACTTGGTGATTAATACAGGTGATTAGTTACCAACAAAATATTGGTTATGAACTTCTAGACATACATCTTTCCAGTACCATACTTTATCCCACATCTTACTCTCCAAATTTTCCAAGTAGTAATGATAGGAATAATTTTAGAGAGCAGAAAAATCACAGAATCATGGATCTTGAATTTCCATAAGTAAACTAAGATTCATATGTAGGATAAGCTTACCAATAAATACTAAACAGGCCACATACGATATTACAGAGTTTCTGGGAAAGCTCACAATTATAGAATAAGGAACATCAACAACATCTAAAACATCTAATGATCGCTACATAGGGACCTATTGCTTATGTTCATACTTAAAAGGGTAGGAATTGAGTCATTTTTTAAAAAGAAAATTTTAAATATGGGAGAAAGTGTGCATGATATTTGTCTTTAATAGATTTTTATGGTTCACAATAACTCTGCATTTTTTTGTAATCACAAAAATTTCTCTATTACTTATAGAGATGCAAGGATATCAATTTCAATTTGATATAATCATCACACCACTCATTGTTAACCTTCAATATAATAACCATGTGATTAATGTTTGGGATAAACATGATGAATGATTAAGCCAGTTCTCTAAAAAAAAACAGAAAGATAATCAACAATGTTTGACGTTACTTACATATGTTCTCTTAGACTTCAAATTCACAACTCATCATTTGCTTTGGTATGTGTTCTTCAAAAGTTCATGCGGATGAGGTGGTCATCCAAGTACAATCGCCTAAAATTGAAATCACATCTATCAAAGATTTTACATAAGGAATAACCTTGAATAAACTATAACTTGATTTACGTGAAAAGATTGTCCTAGTTGTCTTGCATGCTCTCGGTGAGTCCGGGAGCCTCCAGTATGGCGTGAGGGACCAAATCCTTCACCACATATCTCACTTAGTCGATTTTTGAGCATTGTGCAAATTTAGCCTTAAAATCCTTAGTATCATAGTGAGGCTTCCAGATCTCCCAAATAGATTTTACGATATTTTTTCGCTTATCCTTGGAGGATATTGTTTCAGATAACTTACCCTTGTATTGTATTGAACATTTTTTCAGAAAATGTTCCTTTATGGAACCTTCAATTGTAGTATTCCAATGGAATCGCTTTTGTTTAAAATGTTAAAGAAAAATATCACATTAATTGATATAACAAATTCAAATGAATAAAATCCATTAATAAAATGAAGGTTAAATGAAATTTATGGGTAAAATGAGTACATGAATATTATAGAAGAAGGAAACACAATCAATGTGTTTTCAAAGTCACACAAAAAAGATATGAAAAGCTATAGTTAGACAAGTTATCCAAGAGGTGTTCTAGAAGAGTAATAACAATAGGAAATTGGATGCATTGTTAGAAACTATGAATGTGTATCCCTAAATATTTTCTCTTTTTTCTAGGTGGAGTAGATGAGGCAACCTAAGTTTTTCTTTTAGCTAGCTGTAGTGGTTTTGTTTCAATCAGCTATGTTTTTCTTTTCCTTTTGTTTAAATTGTACGATTTTATTTTTGTAAGAAAATCAATAGTAACCAAAAGAAAGATAGTATAGTTTTACCTTAAACTCCTCCTAGTAGAAGTCCTTAATCTCAGGTGTAACTGACTTCTAATCATGTCCTTGAGGATCTAGTTTTTCCTTAAAGATTTTTGTGATCACCCGGGATACATTGTTACTCGGCTCCAAACTAGTATAACTATAACAAGTAATTATTTCAATACTCAATTTTATTTGTGTACATCAAGCAATAGATAAAGTGTATTATCATTGTCTTTAGCGACAATATAAGAGCTTGAAGAGGTAGAGGGAGTAAGGAAGAAATATATCAAACTTATGAAAGTATAATCAAAGAGACAAGCACTACATATAAATTATAAAATCCTGCCATTAGCATATCTTGAAATGACTAGTTGGGAGGAGCCCATGCTGAGATTCATTTGGTTGGACATTTTACTATCTATTTTCTAGAACAAACAATACCAAATATGTAGATCTTATAATTTTTTTAATCAAAACAACAACCCAACATCTATATAAATTGAGAGGTCCTAAAGAAAGGGATGACCTTAAAAGTTGTTCACCAATAAAAGCAAAGTAAAGAATAATTTTACCAGGCAATCTGAATATTTAGTGCAAGAGAAAAAGTTTTGTGACCTGCGCATGGGGCATTTTATTTCCACATTCTATAAATATGATTCCTCAACACATTATGTTTCCACATTTAACTATGTCTTCTTATATAAGAGAAATATAGACATCAGTGAACAAACTATTCTGATAAAAAATGATAATTTTTATATTAATTTTAAAACACATCAATTTTGTAATTCATTCCCATCAATGCAATTTAAGAAAACCAACAAAACTTTTAAAGATTTGTAGAAAAATAATATGGAAAGAAAATCAATATGGCTTAGTTTCTTGTCTGAAGCAAAACAATGTAAGTGAAACGATGTTGTACACTTACCGTCCCAGGACAATTTCAATTCGGATGCGGGTTTCATCAGTTGTAGATACAATGTCATTTCTAGGTGTTTCAATCCCCACAGATGAAAATGGTACCGATATGTTTGCTGAAACTAAATTTGGCATAACTGGTGTCGGTAGTTCAGGCAAAGATGGTGCTTGATCAGGTGTGAAACTAGACATTAGAGAAGATGTCATTGAATCTGCTTTTCTTTTTCCAGAATATTTGCTTCGTCCACCTCCCCTTGGTGCCATATCTTCAAATTCAAAGTTATGTGTGTATGAAATAATAACATAGTAATTGAATCATGGCCGGTTTGGTCTAATTATAACAAGAATATGTAATTAGTTGATACATCACTTCAAGAACTAGATTCCTCTGAAAAGTAAAAAAAAATGTGTTAATATAGACATTAGATAAAAACATAAAAACTTCAAAGGATAAAATTATTCCATCACTATTCAAAATATAGATATAAAATGATCTACTTCATATTATGCAATGAGAGTAAGGGATAGTTGCTCAAACAAAACAACCTGGAGAACAATTGAAACAAAATAAGTATACTGGTAAAAGAGAAATATAAATTGGTGAGATTTAAAATTCAGAACTTTCGCAACAAGAAATATAAAATCTGATTGAAATAAAATCAGCTTATATACTACGTTTCAGACACTGTAACTCTTATATTTGAAGAGATTAGAGATAAGCTCTTTGACTCTATTCACTATCACTTTCACAGTATGCCTCTTCATTCTCATTTTCATCATCTTATTCAGGTTTATCATGAAATTTTGTTTCATCATCTAAATCATCATTCTCATTGTCATCATCTGATTCAGGTTCATCATGAAAGTTTGTCTCATCATCTAAAGCATCATTCTCATCTCTTAAGTTTATGATTTCTCCATTTGGATCATTTCGAACAACAGTTTCATTGTCGTACACCATATCAAATGTTAAACCATCTACTTCACATTGGAATGGCTCTGCAACATCTACTAGAGGAGACGATAAATATGACACAGGCATAACCAAAATACCTTGAACTTTTGTTTTGCACACAGCCCACCAATCACTCTTATCACGTCGTAAGTTAGGATAAGAAGCATAATACACTTGAGATGCTTGCATTGCCAAAACAAATAGTTCATACTTCTTCAATTTCCTTTTATGGTTGATATCCACAAGTTTATATTGAGGGTGAATCTTCATTCCTGCATTTGGTGTGGGGTCAAACCATTCATATTTAAATAAAATAGTTCTTTTGATCGGTGTACTACCCTTGTACTCTAATTCAAGAATTTCAGTAAAAACACCATAGTAGTCATTGTCATTTGCACTATAATTGGTTCCTTTTATTCAAACGCCACTTTTATTAGATACTCTAGAAATACTGCGACCTTTAGTGTGAAATTTAAAGTTGTTGACATTATAACCAGTGTATGGCTTCACTGATCGACATGGACCTTCTGCAAGTGCCTTGATGAACTGATTATCTATGTGGACTCAAGCCTATTAAATTAAAAAAATTAGAGTTTCTTATAAGTGAACTAAGTATAGAAGGAAAGATATTGTACAACTACTCACATATCTTGTGAACCATGATGCAAAATCTTCAACAACTTTCTTGTCCACTTCCTGCTCTGTAATTTGTGGAGAATTTTGATGAAGAGAGTCAATAAAATTCCTTTGGATCAGATATAAGAAAAAGAATAGGTAAGTGTTTCGATAATTATAATGTATAAATAAAAACAAAAGCTTTAAATCTTACTCAACATATGGCTGCACTTCTCTGCAATTTAGTAAACTATAAATATGAGCTGCTTTAAGTTCTTCTTCGGTTAGATATCTCCATTTTAGTTCCCAAAAATCCTCCACCTAGATAGGTGCATATAGAAAGATTGCCACCATATCCATCTTGTTCACCTATACCACATTCGTCATTTCGTGGCACTTTTCTATGCCTTGTGTAAACTTGAGGCTCGAAGAAATGTGAACAAAAGGATAAAGCTTCCTCAACTATATATGCATTACATAAGCATCCTTCAATGTGTGCCTTATTTTGAATATTATATTTATACTTTCGAAGATTTTTAAAAATAGTACAAAAGCTAAAGGTGTTAGTCATTCATAATCATGAAAATGAAGTACTTAAATAACCAAGTCTATTTTAGTTGTTGGGGACAAATGAAAGGAATGGCATATTGAGTCCATTGTACTATGAAATCGATGCTTCACCATTTAAATACTTAGGAGTTCCTTTGTCTATTAAAAGGATGACATTTTTGCATTGCAAACCTTTAGTAGATAAAATTATAGCAAAGATCACTAATTGGATGGCTAGAAAGTTATCATATGTCGGAGGCTTCAACTAATTAGAGAAATACTGTTTGGTATCCAAGCAGATAGGTCACATCTGTTCTTACTACCATAAGAGGTTATTAAACTCATCAAAGTTGCTTGTAGAAACTATTTGTGGACACGTCAGACCAATATTACTAAAAGGACACTTGTAGCCTAACACAAAGTGACTCATCCTAAAGGTATAGGAGGCTTGACCATTAACTTGAAGGTCTGGAATCAAGTTGCAATTTGCAAACTGTTTTGGTTATTGAGTTAGAACAAGAAAAGACTATGAATGAATTGGGTCCATACATACTATATAAGATACTAGAGACTAGAAGATCACATGGAGGTGCCCGACATGCTTTTTGGATGATAAGAAAGATGTTTCATATGCTGAAATTCTGGCAGATTATCCTTTTAAATACACAAACAGAACAGAGGGGGAGAAAAAATATCATGTACTTCTAAAACTTTAAGAGGTGTTGTAGCATATGTTCCTTAGAAAAATCTTATATGTCATAATACTACATGTTGTGAAAACTAGTCTATGCATCTATTTAAGAAGTAACATGAGGTTATTTGAGTTTTTAAGACCTTTTTAATTAGAGTTATGACTTTCTATTAGAGATACTGGTTAGGGATTGTCATAAGGATTGTAAGGTTATTTAAGCGTTGTCTAACAAGTGAAGGTTGTTGGTTGGATCCTCTCTAAGCTTTGTATTGCCACTTAGTGATTACAAAATCAGTTTAGTTGCCAAAAAATGAATTACTTGAATGTATAAATAAAATCTTACATCTTAAACGGATACATCCATCGATATTGTACTAGACCAGCTAGCCTTGCTTCGTAAGTGAGATGTACAAGGAGATGCTCCATTGAATCAGAGAAGCTAGGAGGGAATACATGCTCTAATTTACAAAGCATTTCAGGTATTTCTTGTTGAAGTCTTACCATATCCTCTTCACGAAGTATTGTAGAAGTGACATCCTTATAGAAAAGACTCATCTCAGTAAGTGCTTCCCACCCTTTTTTTATTAATAGCTCACGGAATGCAATAGGAACGAATCTTTGCATGAATACATGACAGTCGTGACTTTTCATACCAAATAACTTGTGTTTTTTCATGTCCACACACCTTCCCATATTTGAGACACACACATCAGGAAACTTCAGATTTTTCACCCATTCACACAACACTTTTTTTTTACTCTTCTTTTAGTGAGTAAATAGCTTTCGGGTATTTTCCATCAACGTCATGTAATTCAGGGCATCGATAGAATTCTTTCAAGTATTCTCTAGATTTCGGATTATCTTTTGTTTTACCATCTACATCCAGCACAGTGTTGAGCACATTCTCGAAAAAGTTCTTCCGAATGTGCATCATATTTAGATTAAGCTGAATGAGATTGGTACTCCAATATGGTAAATCCCAGAATATGCTTCTCTTCTTCTAACCAAAAAACTTACTAATCCAACGATTAATATATCTGCCCCAAGTTCTGTTACCTTTTTAAGTCCCAGTTCTTCTATCTCTTTTAAGACATTTTCACCTGATCGTAATGGGGTAGGCTGCATGGATACTACGCTATTCTTTCTAATTTACGATGTTTGTCAAACCAGGACTGCTTACCACCTTTTGTGAAAGTAAAAGTATCAGAGTTCTCCATACAATATGGACATGATAGCCTGCCTGCAGTACTCCACCTAGACAACATTGAATATGCAGGAAAGTCACAGATTGTCCACATCAAAGCAACTCGCATTTTGAAATTCTGGTTCTTAGTGATATCATATGTGTTGACACCTATATTCCATAGATTCTTCAATTCAGCAATCAAAGGCTACAAGAAAACATCTAGTTGCTGCTTAGGATTCTTTGGCCCAAGAACTATAACTGACAAAAATAAATAGGGATCTTTCATACACATCCAAGGAGACAAGTTTTATGGTGTCACAACTATTGGCCAACATGAATATTATTTTTCCATTTGTCCAAATAGTTGAAACCCACCTATTGATAGCCCCAATCTAACATTATGACTTTCCTATTAAAAAGATGGATATTTCTTATCAAAGTGCTTCCAAGTAGGTGCATCTGAATAGTGATGCATTACACCTTCCTCAACTTCATGTTCAACATGCCATCGCATGTGCGAAGCAGTTGCTTTGGAAGTATACATTCATTACAGCCATGGAGTAAGAGGAAAGTAATACATCTGTTTAAATGGTACACGATTTTTTTAAACAGATCTTTCACTTGTAGGCTTGTACCTGGGATGACTACAAAACTTGCAATTTACAAGTTCACTATCCTCTCCCCAGTAAATCATGCAGGCACTAACACAAGTACGAATTTTTTTGACTGGCATGTTCATTCCCTTCATTAGCTTTTTAGTTTCATAGAAATTATTCGGCATCACATTATCAGGAGGAATCATCCATTCACAAATTGACAAATGTCATCAAAACATCTATCAGAGAGATGGTGTTCAATCTTGATGTTCAACAAACGAGCAACAACTGATAATTTTGAGTGTGTTTCACAACCAGGCCACACTTCTGATTTGCAGAATTAAGCATATCATAAAAAATTTGTGCATCAAGATTAGGTAATTCTGCCATATATTTTCGAACAAATGCGGGACCAATAGTCTCATGAACCATTCTATGATATGATATAGTAGGTCTAGGATCATCAAATGCACCAACATTCATGGGTAGGTTATTCATACTATGATCCCAATTATTTATCATTTCATCTTGATCTATGTTTCTCACAACTTTTTTCTCTCCATGCAAGTACCACACATGATATCCCGGTACAAAACCTTCTTTTAATAAATGCCCATGGACAGTATGAACATTTTCAAAGTTTCTATTGTGACATTTCTTTCAGTTACATAGGCACCTTAGTCTCTCGCCAACCCTCCTTTCTGGATGACTCATAGAAAACTCAATAAAATGTTGTACACCCCTTATGAATTCAGGATCATATAGACCTTTGGTTAATCTTTTGTACATCCATCGACGATTTCAACTCATTTTACTTATAAACCTTTATTCTGATAATGTGAGAAGGGTAAATAGTGAAACAAAATCACATAGAGAATAGAAAAGAAGAAATTTGCAGTATAACAGAAAATGAATTAGAGAATAATGTTATTTCTTTTAACTTTGAACTGGAACTGTCTATATTTTATAGCAGGTATGCAAGTTGTGTTTATATATATATATATATATATATATATATATATAAACTAAATAACAAACTTTTCTCTTAAAATAACTCCAACAAAGTCCTATTCAAATTAATAGTAGCATGATATCATTCTTAAATAATGGGAACTGAAATATTTGACTCAGTAAACTTAAGAAAAATCACAAGTTAAAACAATATAAGAGAACCTAAGAAGATGCACTAATATTTAACAAAGAGCATTATAATCAAGAAAATATTTGAATAGTTAAAAAAGGTGGAATTTATAATCAAGGCAACAAGACAAATGTTTCACTGAAGCTTCATTTTTTTAGTAGCTTCGTATAATCAAACTTCATAAACCATGTAACTCAAAATATGAAAGCAATGGAAAGTATTATGTTCTTCTACATCTTCTGTAGTTTTAAATTTTTTCTCTAGCAGTTTCTAACTTGAAGAGGCTTGCATAAGTTATGTGCTGCAAAGTGAGTAGATTTCCTATTAACATACTTGGGGCTTCCACTTGAGTGTTGAGATGGAGTGATTGAAAAAATTGAAAGGAAATTGACCTCCTAGAAAATGTAATATCTCTCTTGTGGTGGCAGACTTACACTCATCAATAGAGTGTTGCACAACAGTCCTACCTACCTCATGTTCCTATTTCCATTACCAAAAAACATTGAGGAAAGACTAGATCGGTTAAGAAGAGATTTCTTATGGGAAGGTAACTATGAAAATGCAAATTTCATTTGGTTATTATACCTAATAGACAGTGGGATAGGGGTTGAAGATTTTATCTTGAACAACAACAGTTTTCTTATGAAATGTCGTTGGAGATACAACACGGACA
Source organism: Solanum commersonii (assembly GCA_029007595.1). Lineage (NCBI taxonomy): Eukaryota > Viridiplantae > Streptophyta > Magnoliopsida > Solanales > Solanaceae > Solanum > Solanum commersonii. The sequence continues at coordinate 313,212 of JAJTWQ010000195.1, forward strand.
ATCTGGGACTATAGAAAGTTGTAATATGGACAAATATGAGGTGGAAAGCAACTGGTGCACAAGCCAAAATAGAGATCTCCATGGTTCAGGACCCTAGAAACAAATTTCAAAGAAATGGGGGAAGCTCCAACCCAAGTCTTCACACAAGCTGGGGAATGAAGATCATGTGTCTTTCTGGAAAGAAAGAAGGTTAGGGACTAAGAGTGTGAGAGATGAATTCTGAAAAGAAGAATGAGGTTTTGATTAATTATTGTGGCATGCCACTCTTCTTTGCCAGAAGAGAGTTTGCCATAGTTTCAGGGTTGAAATGCCATCTTCCTTCAGAGCCAATCCCTGAATTCATAGTCAAAAAAGAACTATGGAGACAAAAGAAAGGAGAAAAAGAAGAAACAAGACAGTCAAGTAAGGAGTAGGACTTGGTGTCCCTTGTTGGCACAAGCTTCAGAAATCCCAATTTGATATATTTGTTGAGTCACGAGGATACATCCAAGAAGCACAAGGAGTCATTGTGCTTACTTTGGTTTGTATATAATGTACTTTTGGCCAAAGATGTCAACAACAACATATCCCTTAAATGGGTGAATTTATATCAGGATATTGAGGCTTTCAACAACTATCCTTGGGATCATGAAGCTTTGAATTAACTATCAAATACTTGTTGAAACCTTTAGAACCAAAGACCAATAACTTATTTGGGTTTCCATGGGCTTTCATGGTAAACATATATGTTCTTAATCTTTTTATATTATATTGAATAATTCAACATTTGATTTGCTCCATGCGTTCTTTTTTTTATAGGTTTGGGCATTTGAAGCCATTCCTTACTTGAGGCATCAAGTAACTGCAGAAAAAGAGATCTCATCTCCAAGAATATTGAGATGGTTGAAAGAAAAAACAAAAACTGTCAAAAATCCTCCAGATATTTATAACCCTCCTCATGATGCGGTAAGTTGTTATTATATTACACCCATATATGTTGCAACATATCACTAATTTGTAGCAACATGTGACCCAAATATTGTTATAGATGACTCATATGTTGTTAAAGATAATCCATCTATTGTAACATATGACACAAATATTCTATAGATGACTCATATGATGCTACAGATGATCCATATGTTGCAACATGTGACACAAATGTTGCTAAAGATGCCCATATATGTCAACATATCACACATCAGTAGCAACATATGACGCATCTGTGGCAACATCTAACCCAAATATTCCTACGGATGACTCATTTTTTATAATTTTATCTTGTGCATCCATGGCTTGTCCCAATAGAAAAGGAATTGCAAATGCCATATCTAATTACTCTAGGGTTGGTTGAAACTTTATTTGATCATGTTGTGGATATAGTTAAAATGGAGTTGGCTGGAGCAAGAACCATCAAAAGAGACAGATTTGATAATGAATTAGTTGTTTTTGATGGGGTTGATGGTACTGGTATTGATGCTGGTGTTGGTGGTCATATTGGTGTTGGTACTGGATAAGACCAAGGGGCTACCTCTTGTAGAAGACGCTTTGGATTTCTCTGTGAGAAGTGCAAGAAACAAGATGAAGGTTCTATCATATATCTTTAAACATTGAGTCAGGTTGTCAATGAATTTAAAAATAAGAGGGGGGTTAAGGTTATTCCATCAAAGAATGTTCAGAATCCATATACTCCACATCCCAAGAGGAGGAAAAAATCCTTTATCAAAGCAATACAAAATTTGAAGAAGAAAATATTTGGAGAATTACCAATGGCTGTAGGAGAGAAGCTGCTGGAGCTCAAGTGAGTGAATATTTATAAGCTTGTGCCTGTAGCTAAAATGGCCAAACTGCTAGAATTGATGAGAGTAAAGGATATGCATGCACAATATGACATGCATTATTTTAGTGGAAATGATTTCAGGGTCATGACAGACATGAATACTTGGTGGGAAAACTGGGTAATTTTTCTGTACTAACCTTTAATTTAATTGTTTGTTTTATCTTTTCAATCATTACTCTTCTTTACTCTTTAATATTTTAATTGTTATTTCAGTATACTGATGAAATTCTTAGCCTTATGCGGGAGAGGTAGTTAAGATACCCTGAGCACTATGATTCCATGGATAGAATCATGGATCTCAACTTTTATACCAACTTCAAACAAATGTTGACAATATTAGCAAGGAGGCAACAAGAGTTGGTGGAAAAAGCTTTACACAGTTACTTAAGGAGTTTGTATGGAATGACAATATGATTGACTATGTAAGGGGCTTTTGACCATATGTTGGAGGCATAGATTGGATTTGTGCAAAAAGGATTTTGGCAGTCATGAACTTGAACAATATTCATTTTGTGACTCTTGAGATCCTCTTGCACGATGGTCGCTTGAATGTTTATGACTGCAACCTGACGTGTATGGAACATGATGAGTTTTTCACATTCATACAACCCTTGATCGACTTGCTGCTAATCTTGTTGAGGCAAAGTGGAATAATGAAACATTTGCCAGATAAGCTCCTCAATAAACCATGGAAATTTGAAGGTCGATCGGAACCCATGGTAAAAAATCTCACTGGTGTCGCGTGTGGGTCATATTCGCTTGCATTTATTGAGCATTTGATTACAAACACAAAAATTCAACCTCCCAACACCTTGTTGTGTGACAATACAGTTGGTCGATTGCAATGGAATTGGGTTGCTGGGATAGTAGATAGGAACTTGGTGCCTTGACAATGTGTTTGTAAATTAAAGACAATGTTTAATTATTTTATCTGTGATGTTATATATGTTATTTTGCTTCAACCACATTCCCTTTTAAACTCTTATCTATCCACTACATCATCAAATACTGCTACAAAAAAGTGATCTGTAGCAACAAATCAGTCATCTGTAGCAACATATACCTCAAATATTGCAATATTTGATTCATATGTAGCAACAAATGGGTCATCTATAGCAACATATGTTGCAACATTTGACTCATATATAGCACCACATGGGTCATCTATAGCAACATATGCCTCATATGTTGAAACATTTGACTCATAAGTAGCACCACATGCATCATATGCCTCATAAGAACAAGTAAAAATGTTGGAACATGAGTGCAAAATCTTGTTTATTTATTTCCACAACTATGATAATTTTAATGGTTGTACACAACTACATAAGAATTTCCCATCCTCCACAATATTTATAATGCTTAAAAATAGAAGAAATAAACACAACAATTAACACGAAGATTAGCTTCCAGTTGTTACAACATTTGGTCTTCTTCTTCTCCTTCATCATCCATTTGTTACTTCTTTTAATATGACTTTCATCATCAATTTCCAACTTCTTAATTCTCTTCGCCAATCTCAGAATAACAAACTTGGATCGTAGATCAATATCTTCACTATTTCTCCATCTAAAGAATTTGCATGCATTATTCTAAAATACACACCACAAAGAAAAAAATGTAACTTAAAAAAAACCAAAATAAAGAAAATCACTAGACATCGATGTAGAAATGTACATACACGATAGCGTGGACAAGACCAAAATCTTCGACTTGGAATGTCCTTGGACCATGAAGTTTGCATTGAAATAAGTCTCTATGTTTGCAACGGATTTTCACACCTAACATGGGATCATTTTCATCATTACAAATTTGATTCAACATTGCATTTGACATTATATCAAAAGTAAAAAAAACCATACAAAAACTCATTCATTAGATATAGAGTACAGATCTATATTTGAAGAATTCATTCTCGCTTAACCACTATATCGAAATTAATGATTTCATTGATTTGAGAATACATGACAGTGCTGAGAATTGGTTTAACCAAAGGCCAATCAAATTAGTTATATGTTAAAAAACAAAGAACATAAAAGACTGATGAAAAGATCCGAGATCTATGGGCAAAGAGAGAGAGAGAAATTGAAGCGACGAGGAAGAAAATGAAAACCCTATTCTTGAAATGAAAATGAAAACCCTAATTTATATATATATTCCTTCTAGAAATGAAATAATGGGCCGATTGGGCCAGTTTTAGATGTTGGGCTTGACTATGACTTTTATGAAATACTTACATTTTTTAAGTTGTTGCAATATATGTCAATTATGTGTAGATGCAAGTAGTAGCATCCATATTTACTACTTGGAAAACATTAAACATAAACATAAAATTTTAGTTGACAATTTAATTGAATTAATGCCAAAAATCACATTTTAGGATATGTATATGTTGCCAAATATGCCATGTCTGTTGTAATTTCTGCTGGAAAATTCAACAATTTAACCAACAGAATGTGCATATGTTGCCACATATGACACTTCAAGGATATGTTAATCGATAAATTGAGCAATTTAGCAATGGACAAATGTCAAATTGGATAAAATTTTAGTACATTGGACCATAATTAAGCAATCAAAATATGCTATAACACTTGGAAAAACGATTTACAAGGGTGTTATATAACTATCATATAGAGTTACTTGGTCATTGTATCATGAACTAGTGGTATGACAATCTTTGTAAAAATAATTGATATAATTGAATGATGGTTGTTGTATTAGGCCATAATTTTTATTGAAATATGTTGTAGGACTATATATTAGTATTACATATTGAATTAGGTGATAGTTTAATTGAATTAACCCGAAAAAATACACTTTAGGATATAAATATGTTGCCACATATGACATGACTATTGCGGTTTAACCAACAGAATGTGCATATGTTACCACATATGTCACTTCAAGGATGACTTAATCGATAAATTGAGCGATTTAGCAATTGACAAATGTCAAATTGGACCAAATTTTAGTACTTTGGATCACAATTAAGCTATAAAAATATGCTCCAACACCTGAAACAATGTTTACAAGGGTGTTATATAACTATCATATGGAGTAACTTGGTCATTGTATGATGAACTAGTGGTATGATAGTCTTCGTAAAAATAATTGATAGAATTGAATGAAGGTTGTTGTATTAGGACATAAGTTTTTACTTAGACATGCTGTAGGACTATATATTAGTGTTACATGTTGAATTAGATGACAATTTAATTGAATTAATCCCAAAAAAACACAATTTAGAATATATATATATATGTTGCCACATATGACATGTTTGTTGCGATTTAACCAATAGAACCTGCATAAGTTGCCACATATGACACTTCAAGGATGGGTTAATCGATAAATTGAGTGATTTAGCAATGGAAAAATGTTAAATTGGATAAAATTTTAGTACATTGGAACATAATTAAGCAACAACAATGTTTTACAAGGGTGTTATATAACTATCATATGGAGTTACTTGGTCATTGTATGATGAACTAGTGGTATGATAGTCTTTATAAAAATAATTGATATAATTGAATGAAGGTTGTTGTATTAGGCTATAATTTTGTATTTAGACATGTTGTAGGACTATATATTAGTATTACATGTTGAATTAGGTGATAATTTAATTGAATTAACCCCAAAAAACACACTTTATGATATACATATGTTGCCACATATGACATGTCGGTTGCAAATCCCCCAACAAAGCGTGCATATGTTGTCATAAATGACACTTCAAGGATGGATTAATTGATAAATTAAGTGATTTAAGAAAGGAAAAATGTCAAATTGGACCAAATTTTAGTACTTTGAACCATAATTAAGAAATAAAAATATGCTATAACACTTGAAACAACGATTTACAAGGGTGTTATATAACCATCAAATGGAGGTACTTGGTCATTGTATGATGAACTAGTGGGATAATAGTCTTTGTAAAAATAATTGATAGAATTGAATGAAGGTTGTTGTATTAGACCATAATTTTGTACTTAGACATGTTGTAGGACTATATATTAGTTTTACATGTTGAACTAGGTGACAATTTAATTGAATTTACCCCCGAAAGACCATTTTATGATATACATATGTTGTCACATATGACGTGTCTATTTCTGTAACACCCCAGATTCAAGAAAGGAAAAAAATTCTAGATTTTTAGAAATTGCATGTGCCACTAACGGAAGCCACCTACGGACCGTCAGTTAGCTCGGTCGATGGGCCAGCCAACTTTCAGTTTCACACTTCAGATTTCATCCTTTAGTCACGAACGACGGCTGACCAGCACGGACCATCATTCAATCCACGGTCCATAGGTCTGACCGTAGATGAGGGTCAGCTGCTAGTTAGCTGAAAATTGTTGATGGGTTAACTTCAGATGATCATAAATTTTAGTGCAAAAGGAATTATGTATCCCATGACCTAAGATATGATAGATAATTGAATCCTCTTTCCAATGCCACCGAGTTTGCTAAAATCTGACCTCCGAGTAAGAAGTTATTCTTGTTTTAGTGAAGGACTGGCGAGCAGGCTTGAACTCATGTTCCCAATCAACGGACTGTCAATTGAATGATGGCCTGTCAGTCCCGTCCATCGATGACTCCAACAACAGTTAAGTCAAGGATCATTTGGTCTTTTCCTATTTCGTTTAACCCCTAAGATACGTCGTTTAGACCCTAAATCATGTGGTTTAAGTCAGTTTAAGCCTAGAAACATAACTAGAACTAACCTAAGTCAAATCATTAATCAAAACATAGAAAATTAGAAGCAAGAGAGGAGGAAAAGTCAAGAACCCTAGTTCAAGAACGCAGCAAGGTTCCATCAGTTCCAGCCCCGAAATCGAAAGATTTCTCCTTGGAATTCGTCACTAGGTATGTGGGATTTCACTAGTGGGTTCCTTTTGCCCATTAGGTCCCTAGAATTAAGTCAGATTCTTGATTCCATGATTATGAACAGACCTAGGGTTTCTAGAGTTTCAATAGATCATCATGAATTAGTTATTGAAATCTTCCAAATTAGATTATCATGTTTGTACTCAGTTTATTGCATGAATTTCAAAACCCTAGCTATGTATTTCTTTAGTTCTTGAATTACACATGCTAGGTCAGATATTTCAGTTATTCAGATATACATGCTCCAATTTGAACGCCACATTATCAGTATATTTCAGCATAAATCCTATTTTGAGTTATAAATCTTAAGAAGCTTTTGTTTTAGACAACACTTGAGTTTTAAACTGAGTTTTTGAGAAAGTTAAGAAGAGTTTTGAGAAAGAGCTTTTAAAACATGATTAGCATGACAATTGAGTAGGTCATCGATGTATGAATAATATAGTATCTAGATATACCATCAATGTTTATGCAGTATGACTTCCCAAGTCATTAATGATCATAGTATAATATAATTTTGAATTGTTTTCTAAGAAGGAGTTTTCAAGTATGAGTATCTACATGTCAGCATTTTGAGCTATTCAGTATTTCAGTCATAATGTATTTAGTTATACATGCCTCAGTTTATGAATGCATCATTATCACATTAATTGTTGCATTCTCAGTTTTGCATGTTCAGGTTTGAGCTATCTAGTATTACAGAAATTTAGTCATAATGTGTTAATCACTTAATCTTTTGGGAGTAGCATAATACCAAGTTGGACTAGGGTTCAGCGTACCCATATAGTCCCAGAACTACGTCACGTAGGTGTAAGTCCCCTCTGTGGGCAACATCAGTTTAGTGATCACGCCAGTCATGCCTTTATACCTTTGGCCAGGTATATTGGGTCCTCTCAATGGGGCATATACATCGGACTCCACATTTAGCTCATGTGGTTTTATTGTCGGTTATTAATATCTCCCACAGTTCAGTCAGATGCTATTGTATTGACCATTTATCAATATATGCAATATTCAGTTTCAGGTTGTTATAAATTAGTCACTGCATTCAGTATCTATATCATGTTCATATTATGTCATTGCTTATTTACTTTGTTCAGTTATGATATTATTTCAGGTTTACTCTATCCTGCATGCTCAGTACCTTTCAAGTACTGATGCATACTCTGCGCTACATCTTTTTGTCATGTAGGTTCAGGTTCTCAGCATCCAGATCACGCTTAGATCGATTCCTGATCTTCAGTTTAGCAGCATTAGTGGTGAGTCCTCATTCTTCGAAGACTAGTGACATGTTTATCTTTATCGCTATTAGTCTGTAGTTTCAGTATTTCTAGATCTAGTTGGGGCGTGTCCCAACATTTCTAGTCAGTTTAGATGCTTATTTTAGACATAGTTAGACTAAGCTTAGTATTGAGTTAATATCTTCTTTGTATTAAACTCATCAGTTTTCATTTATTTTAGATTTAGTATATGGGTATTCCCCATCACTTTAGATTTATTTATGATTATAGCTTCCGCACAGTTTCTATTATTCAGTTTATCTTTAGTATGCTCATGATCATGCCAGCAGGGTTAGCTTGGGATCACTTGTGGTCCTAGGTCCCGTGTCCGCGTCTCGGGGGTAGTCTCGGGGCGTGACAAACTTTGTATCAGAGCACTAGGTTTAAGAGTCCTAGGATATCTGAAAAGCCACACTAAGTAGAGTCCTTTTCATGGGTGTGAAGTGCACCACATCTAATGAGAAGCAGGCTATGAAGTGTTTTAGGAACTTCAATTTCTTGATATTCTTATCGTGCGTAAGGTATGATCTAATTCTATTCTAATTCGACATTCTATGTTTCAGCGATCATGCTTCCCCGTAAAGCTAATGCCAGGAAGGCTAACGCAACTCCTCCAGCCCCTGATCAGAAAGTTTTGAATGCTGAATTTCAGAACTCTATCAAGTTGTTGGCTCAGAGTGTGACCAACCAAAAAAATCAGCAGGTTGAGGGAGATAAGCTTAGGGAAATTGCTAAGGTAAACAAGAAAGCTAGAACAGAGAACTAAGAGTACTCTCAGTAGAAATCGGGTGGTGGAAATCACTCACAGTTTTGAAAAGATCAGAATAGTTGTACACCCGGCTCTAAGTCTCAGGGAAGTGTTTCAGGAAATAGGACCTACCCAACTTGTCCAAATTGTGGTAAGAACCATCCAGGCAAGTGTCTTGCAGGCAAGGAAGGATGCTTTGGGTGTGGTCAGTCTGGTCATAGGGTGAAGAATTGCCCTTCTGCCAGGAAGGGGCAAGAAGGTAACAATAATAGGGCTTAGTCTACAACTCCAACAGCACCGCCCAACTCAGCAGGGTGTGTCATCTTGTACAGGTGGCAGTCCGTGCCAAGGTAGGCTTTATGCTCACCAGGCTCAGTAAGACCAGGAAGATTCTCTTGATGTGATCACTGGTACGTTTCGAGTCCTTCTTTAAATATTTTTGTAGTGTTAGATCCAAGGGCTACTCTTACCTTTGTAACTCTCTTTATAGCAGTAATCTTAGGAGTTAGTCTAGAAACTCCTTCAGAACCCTTCTCAATCTCTACTTCAGTTGGTGACCTAGTTATAGCTAGACGGGTATACAGAAACTACCCTATCTCAGTCTCTCTGAAAGTCACCTCAGCAGATCTTGTAGAGTTAGAAATGGTGGATTTTGATATAATTCTAGGCATGGATTGGTTTCAGGTTTGTCATGCCTCAGTCGATTGTAAAATTCAGGTTGTTCAATTCCAATTTCCAAACGAGCCAATCATAGAATAGAAGGGTAGTAGATCAGTGCCTATATGTCGATTATCTCTTAGCTTAAGGCCAGAAAGAGGTGAATCTAGAGGGTGGTGTAGCACATATTGAGAAAAAAGGGAAGAAAGAAGAAAAATATGTTCATCGACTTGCTCTCTTAGGGATTAGTCTTACTAACACATCAGATGGTGGTGTGATAGTCCAAAATAGATCAGAACCTTCATTGGTAGCAGAGGTTAAGGGAAACATGACAATGATCCTATATTAATTTAGTTAGAAGGTGCAGTTCAATAGCAGAAAGTAGAGGTTTTCTCCCAAGAGGGTGATGGTCGCTTATGTGTTCCTTAGATGGATGAGTGTGAAGGAGCCTTGATAGGGCCAGATTCAGTTCATGAAGCTATGGAAAAAGTGCCACTCATTAGAGAGAGACTTAAGACAGCCCAGAGTCGCCAGAAATCTTATGCAGATGTAAAGAGAAGGGAACAAGAGTTCCAAGTTGATGATTGGGATTTTCCAAAAGTGTCGCCTATGAAAAGGGTGATGAGATTTGGGAAGAAAGGGAAGCTCAGTCGTAGATATGTAGGCCCTTACAAGATCTTGAGAAGGATTGGTATAGTGGCGTATGAATTAGAGTTGCCAACTGAACTAGCAGCAGTTCATCCAGTTTTTCAGATTTCGCTATAAAATAAGTGTTTAGGTGATCCAGCATCTATTGTACCTTTAGAAAGTGTGGCTATGAAGGATAGTCTCACTGATGAAGAGGTACCAGTTGAAAGCCTTGATCATCAGGTTTGAAGGTTGAGAAATAAAGAAGTCGCTTCATTCAAGGTTTTGTGGAGGAGTCAGTCCGTAGAGGGAGCTACTTGGGAAGCAGAAGCAGTCGTGAAGTCCAAGTACCCTCACCTTTTTCCTTCCAATTCCACCGCAGCTTGAAGTAATAGTTCCTCATCAGGTTTTTAGTCATTCATGCATAAATTCAATTTTAGAATCATGTTCCTTTAGTGTGTACTTGCATTTTTGGAGTATTTGCATGTTCTTGGAACTTAGTTCAGTCAAAAATTAGTTTCCACTGTTTAGTGGTAGGGTTTGTAGCTCTCTCCATCCATATCAGCTAGTTTAGTCTTCATTCGAGGACGAATGTTCACAAGGGGGAAATAATGTAACATCCCAGATTTGAGAAAGGAAAAAACTTCTAGATTTTCAGAAGTTGCATGTGCCATTGACGGAAGCCATCTACAGACAGTCAGTCGACTGACGGCCCGTCAGTCAGCTCCGTCGATGGGCCAACCAACTTTTAGTTTCACACTTTAGATTTCATCCTTTAGTCGCAAACGATGACTGACCAGCACAGACCGTCATTCGATCCATGAACCGTAGGTCTGACTGTAGATGAGGGTCAGCTGCCAGTTAGTTGAAAATTATTGATGGGTCAACTTCAGATGATCATAAATTTTAGTACAAAAGGAATTATGTTTCCCATGACCTATTGTATGATAGATAATTGAATCCTCTTTCCAACTCCACCGAGTTCGCTAAAATCCGACCTCCGAGTAAAAAGTTATTCTCATTTTAGAGAAGGCTTGACTCACGGACCCAATGGACGGACCGTCGATTGAATGATGGCCTGTCAATCCCGTCCATCGATAACTCCGACAGTAGTTAAGTCAAGGATCTTTTGGTCTTTTCCTATTTCCTTTAACCCCTAAGATACATCATTTAGACCCTAAATCATGTGGTTTTTAGTCAATTTAAGCCTAGAAACATAACTAGAACTAACCTAAGTCAAATCATTAATAAAAACTTAGAAAATTAGAAGCAAGAAAGGAGGAAAAGGTCAAGAACACTAGTTCAAGAATGCAACAAAGTTCCAAGCCCGAAATCGAAAGATTTCTCCGTGGAATTCGTCACCAGGTATGTGGGATTTCACTAGTGGGTTCCTTTAGCCCATTAGGGCCCTAGAATTCAGTCAAATTCTTGATTCCTTGATTATGAACAGACCTAGAGGTCCTAGAATTTCAACAGATCATCATGAATTAGTTATTTAAATGTTCCAAATCAGATTATCATGTTTGTACTTAGTTTATTCCATGAATTTCAGAACCCTAGCTATGTATTTCTTTAGTTCTTGAATTACACATTCTAGGTCCGATATTTCAATTATTCAGATATACATGTTCCAATTTTGAACGCCCTATTATCAATATATTTCAACATAAATCCTATTTTGAGTTATAAATTTTGAGAAGCTTATGTTTTAGACAACAATTGAGTTTTAAACTGAGTTTTTGAGAAAGTTTTGATGAGTTTTGAGAAAGAGCTTCTAAAACATGATTAGCATGTCAATTGAGTAGGTCATCAATGTATGAACAGTATGGTATCTAGATATACCATCAATGTTTATGCAGTATGACTTCCCAAGTCATCAATGATCATAGTATAATATGATTTTGAATTATTTTCTAAGAAGGAGTTTTCAAGTATGAGTATCTACGTGCCTGTATTTTGAGCTATTCAGTATTTCAGTCATAATGTATTTAGTTATACATGCCTCAGTTTGTGAATGCATCATTATCAGATTAATTGTTGCATTCTCAATTTTGCATGTTCAGTTTTGAGCTATCCACTATTACAGAAATTCAATCATAATGTGTTAATCACTTAATCTATTGGGAGTAGCATATTACCAAGTTGGACTAGGGTTCAACGTACCCATATAGTCCCAGAACTACGAGCCACATAGGTGTAAATCCCCTCTGTGGGCAACATCAGTTTAGTGATCACGCCAGTCATGCCTCTATACCTTTGGCTGGGTATATTGGGTCCTCTCAATGGGGCGTATACATCAAACTCCACATTTAGCTCATGTGGTTTTATTGTCGGTTATTAGTATCTCCCACAGTTCAATCAGATCCTATTGTATTGACCATTTATTAGTATATCCAGTATTCAGTTTAAGTATGTATTAAATTGATCACTGCATTCAGTTATCTTAGCATTCAGTATCTATATCATGTTCAGATTATGTCATTGCTTGTTTGCTTTGTTCAGTTATGATGTTATTTCAGGTTTACTCTATCCTGCATACTCAGTACCTTTCAAGTACTGACGCATACTCTGCGCTACATCTTTTCTTGATGTAGGTTCAGGTTCTCAGCATCCAGATCATGCTTAGATCGATTCCTGATCTTCAGTTCAGTAGCAGCAGTTGTGAGTCCTCATTATTCGAGGACTAGTGACATGTTTATCTTTATCGCTATTAGTCTGTAGTTTCAGTTTTTCTAGATCTAGTTGGGGCGTGTCCCAATATTTCTAGTCAGTTTAGAGGCTTATTTCAGACATAGCTTATTCAACTTAGTATTGAGTTAATATCTTCTTTATATTAAACTCAGCAGTTTTCATTCATTTCAGATTTAGTATATAAGTATTCCCCATCAGTTCAGATTTATTTATGATTATAGCTTCCGCACAATTTCTATTATTCAGTTTATCTTTAGTATGTTCATGATCATGCCAGCAGGGTTAGCTTGGGATCACTTGTGGTCCTAGGTCCCGTGTCCGTGTCTCGGGGGTAGTCTAGAGGCGTGACAATTGCAATCCCACAACAGACATTGCATGCATATGTTTCCACATATAATAACACTTCAAGGATAGGTTAATCGATAAATTGAGCAATTTAGGAATGGGATAATGTCAAATTGGACCAAATTTTAGTAATTTGAACCGTAATTAAGTAATAAAATTATGCTATAACACTTGGGAAAATGATTTACTTATGTTGCCACAGATAACACTTCAAGGATGGGTTAATCGATCAATTGAGCAACTAAGCAATGAAAAAATGTCAATTTTTTGAGATTAAACAATTTATAAAGAACAAATTCAAAAATCAGTACAAAACACAAAATGGCAACCTTTTTCACCATGAATTTGTAAGTTATTTACATGATGGCAATTTAATTTATACCACAGTGGTACAAGGAAAAAATTTAAATACATAATCTAGTTCTAAATCACAACTACATAATTCACAACGAATATCATCTTAATTGTCGCTTCCCATGGGCCAACCATTCCTGTGACCGATTCGCTCAACTTGATGAACAGTGCAACAAATGGGTCTTCCTCCCAACAAATTAGGTTCTAGCACCCACATTCCACCTAAAATATTTTTGCAAATTATGTCGACATCTTTTGACTTTTAGTGGCTCCATTTTTTTCATGTTGTCACTGAACATTAAACCTTCTCTCATGGATTCACCGGCATTGAAGATTGAAATTATGGCAAGCACATAGGATGCACCAATGTGGCCACCGTATACTGCTTGATTAATCATTCCCAATGAAGTTGGATTGTTACGGTTGAAAAAATAAAACTACAAAAGAAATTACACATTTAAAAGGCAAAATACATTGATAAAAACGTGAATACATACGAAAAACATAAAAAAATACCACGCCTTTTCTGTATAAGGCTTCTAAATTCCCCAATGCTCTGTACATTTCTAGGAAAGAAATGACTTCTTGAACTATCGACCATCTACGATAAGGAAGTTGACCAATGTTACCTTTTGATATACAAAAGGTTCATTAGCGACTTTATTGAGGACCCTGGAAATGAGAAATCAAATCAAATGGTTAGGAAATCAAATTAAAGAGAAAAAATTGATTAATACATACATACTTTAATTTAACCCTCATTAAATCTTTGAGGGAGTAGAAAGCAATCCGTTCAACGATATCAATTAGTAGTTCCCTTGGAAGGGATTCAATGTAGTTTTTCTTATCCTAGTCATTTTCTTCTTCCTTTCCATCTCAGATAAAATTAAATGAAAAGACCTTCTGTTGTTATGTTCTTATATAATGCCAGGAAATGTATGAAAGTTGCAACTTCTGAAGACGAAGAGAAGAGAAGAGACACAACTTTTGACTTTCCAAATGAAAGTACTTATATTTTTGAAAAAGGGGTAAAATATTAAGAGTTGTAATTAATTTTTTTCTTGAAAGTTGTTCCAATGACAGTAATGATTGATTGATGGTTCACACACCTTACACGTAATTATTTATTAGAACTATGATGGAACATATGCATTTTTTGTGGTATTTGTAACACATAATTGACATATGTTGGAGCATATGCAATATTATGTTGTAAGATCTAACACATAATTAAAAAATGTTGGAACATATGCCTTATTCTGTAGTACATGTAATATATAATTGACATATGAAATCATAGAAATCACATGAAATCAGCATAATATCATAATACAAGCATAATAAAATCATAATTAGGTATTATTCACTAGATTGGAATCATACCCAAACCCTACCCACAAACTAAGCACAACCCTAGCTAGAATTGGGTTTTTGACTTCACAATTGGGGGAAACTATGGGGGCCCTATGGGTGGAAGAACCCATATATGAATAAGATAAACATACCTTGATTCAAAGCCCTAAACAAAGCTTGCTTCAAATGGAGAAAATTGACCTAAGATGCTGCCCTCTTCTCTTCTCTTTTTCTTCTTCTTCACTTCTAGAGAGGATTTTTGGAGAGTATTTTGGGGTTCTTAGATGAATTAGTTAAATCATTTATTTTAGGGGTATATTAGGCTTATATAGGTGGCTAAATAACTAACTAACTAACCTTCCTTAACCCCTAATTAATTTCTAACTTAATCCCCAACCACCTGACTAAAAACTAAAATTGAAAAATCTGCATGACCTACAACCTCACCACCCAAGGACCGAGGGTGGACCTATTGGGCGTGGACCACCTCCGTAGGTGAGGTCTGCAGCTCAAAAATTGCAGGCCATTGAAGTCCTTGACCCATAACCCCAACCTACGGGGCATGGGTCTATCTACGGCCAGTAGATGGCTTCCGTATGTCACTAAAAATCCAGATTTGGGGACTATTTTTGGGGTCCCCCTCAAGGACCCCTTGGGTGGTCCTTGGGGGGTCGTACCTTGACGTATAGCCCCTAAAACCCCCATTCTAAGTACGGGAATCATTTCTTGTGATTTTAATCCTCATACCACACTCCAAAATTCTTTTGAAAAGCTCTAGAACCCTCTAGTTCAACTTACTAGTTTCCGGGGAGTAACAATATCTCCCCCTCGGGATCATTCATCCTCGACTGATGATTCTAAACACTTATCAAAGCCATAACTCTAAACTAGCATCCCATTATGCATGAACTACATCTAAATGCACTCAACCAAGCAAGAAAACTTCAATTCAAAACTAAACTCATTCAATGCAACACAAGGGAGTAGGAACTACATCTACCAACCCAAAATGCATGAAATTCTATATTTTCTCATTTTCAAGGGAAATGAACATCTCCTAACTAAAACATGCTCAATACTCCCTCATGGAGTCTAAATGTAATTTACTCTCAAAAAACATTTATTCTAGAAGGAAATCTTTCAACTCCAAACTAAGGCATGCTCATTAATTCATCTCATGAAGTCTATATGCAACTCTACTCAAATGCACTACAACATGAGGAAAACAATGCATATAAGTCATTTCTACAAGACCTAAGAATTTTCATGAACATGCACCGCATAAGAAGATCATGGAAACATACAAATCACACATGATTTCATATAAAAGCAAATCAAGAGGAACTTATCATCTCAAGCTAGAATAGGAATATAAGGGAAAGGATGAGGACATTGGGACATCTCATTGACCCTTGGCCTCCCAAGTAGCACCTTCACCTAAAACCCTTACTGGAGGACACTCCATTCTACCTCATGGAACAACTTCCTTGTTCTTCTATTTCTTAACTTGCTAGTCTAAGATCTCTACCGGTACTTCTAAATAAGAGAGGTTCTCTTTAATCACTCTGGCTCACAAGCAACCTTACTAAAACCACTCAAGATATCATATGAGCCTACCAAACCGGGACTAAACTTTTCATACTCACTACACCTCTCAAGGTGGAAATTTTCTAGCAACCCTAATTCATGTACATCAAGGATACTCAATGACCTTGCTATCTAAGCACATTATCTCCCCCTTGGGAGCAAGCCTAACCAAACTCTTTTAAGCATCACTTGTTTCAATCCTAAGGTCAGAGCAAGTCATCACTAAGCGATCACAACCATCACACAAGATGGTCCTAAACCATGGTGACTTACACTTCTACCTTTCTTAGAGGAGTCTATTCACTCACCCATCTAGGCATTACTTAAACACCCTATTCAACCAATCTATCAACATGCCTCAAGACTCATCATGACTAAGTCGGGTTTTACCAATAACTAAACATAACCATACAATAACCTTGCTAGGTAGGCACACTATCTCCCCCTTAGGAGAGCCCACAAAAAATCTTCTTAACATCTTTCATGCTAAAGAAAATATCACAATCTATCATCTCAAATCTATCAAGTCACATAGCCATAATTGGCATCACAACCAACCTTTCTCCCTCATTCCTTGTAGTATAAGCCCTTCAAATAGTCATATCCTAAAGACCATCGGATAATGAATAAGAGAGAGACCTTATAGAGTTATACTCTATGGTATGACTTAGAGAATGAAGAAGTGAGATTTCCTAAGCATCCAATAGCCTCCTATTCATAAATGTGGCGCTCTTCACATTTATGAGCAAGACCCTATTAGTCGTGGTTTGAGAGAATCCTAGAACCATTCTAAAACCATGTGCTCTGATTACCAAGTTTGTAACAACCCAGGGACCCCTAGACATCAGATGGCGTACTTGACCCCGAAAGGGTCTCATACAAGCTCTTAGCATCATAACATCAGTAATAGAAGTAAAATACAGGAAAATTTAAAACTTTTACAATCAAGACATTTTCATAAAGCAAGCGGAAGTCTTTCTATACTCTTTGGCTCAAACCATCTATTAAACTCCTGAATAAAACTCTTGGGACGCAGCCCATACAAAGTCTAAAACATAAAGAAATGACATAATGGAAATATGGGTTTGTCCTCGAAGCTATGAGGGCTCACCAAATCTTTAACTCTTCTTGCACCTTAGAAATCTAGCCTCCAAAGCAACTCAATCTCTGAAACCCTATATTTGATTAGAATGTAGGCAATATGCGTTAGTACAAAATGTACCAAGTATGAAGCTAGCACAACATCATAAGAGCATCTCAAAATGGTTAGTCAACATAAGACATAATCATAAGAGATAATAACATGGTCATAACATAATCATCATAGTCATAGCATGGTCTACAACATAAGCATCATATAAACATAAGTCAACATAAGATATAGTTAATGAGCACAAGAGATAAGTCATAATCATATAAGCATAATTTACACTTAGTCATCTATACCATAATAGCATCATTCTCAAGTAACCTCAAAAGCATACATGTGCAAAGCAAGAATAGCATCCCATAATACCATCCAAGCCAAGTATCCCTTTTTGTTCATCTTAATCATAGGCTATATACATGGTCAAGTCTCTAATCTTTTCTATACCATAAGGGTATCATACTCCTAAGTAACCTCAAAGCACACTTGTGCAAGGCATGAAAGGCATCCCATACTACCCTTCACACTAAGCATAACCTTGAAGTCATCTTAGTCATATCCACCCTCCTTTGGCCTCATTATAAACTAACTCTCATAACTAAGGGAATCTGTCACCTTTAGTCAACTATAGCTAGGAAGGCAACTATGGCAAAATCCTATCTCAAATCCTTTCATTAATAACCCTAAGTCATACTTGTGCAATGCATGAGTAGCACCCCATAATACTACTCACTCTAAGTACTACCTTTAGGTACTCATACTAACACTTCTTGATTTGGAACCTAGTTCCTCTCTTTAACTTTAGAACACTATGAGGTACTCTCTTAAGCACATCTTAATTCATCTTTAGGCTGAACCCTATGAGATACTTTCTTTAGTATGTCTAATTTAACTATTAGCATGGATACTATGAGATACTTACTTAAGCATGTCTAAACCCCTTTATACTTTGAACACTATGATATACTCTCTTAAGTATGTCTAAGTTCCTTCTTCGCATGGACCCTATTAGATACTACCTTAAGCATGTCTAAGTCCACTTATACTCTTGAACACTATGAGGTACTTCATTAAGTAAGTCTTAGTTCAACTATGCTTTAGAACACTATGAGATACTTCTCCAGCATGTCTTAGTTCATAGGATATGGAGATTGCTACTAGGAGCCTTGACTAAACTCATGTGAAGGCTACCATATCATGAGACCTAACTTTGGAAAGCCCACACTCTACTATGTAAGAGTTCCCCCTTTAACTTGGATAGTCCTCACATTAACTAGGTGTGGTTTTCTTTTCTACTTAGAGCTCGGACCCTATCTTGTGTGACACTCCATCTCATCTTCAATATTCACTTGAGGCCAAGCATACACCCCAAGATTTACTTATTAAGCGTTGCTCAACAGTTATCTCTCATGGAGGGATGTCCTTGACAATCAATCCATGTTCAAGTGATTCTATCACTTTCATCTATCAAGCATTCATAAGGTAGGTGAGGTGAGTATAGGTTTTTCACAAAAATCCAACCTATTAGACTTCTAATCTCTTTTAAACTTTACTCTCAATGCCTTTACATCAATAGTTAATCACATTAGCTTCACCCTAAAGACCTAGCTATTTTGATCACAAACCTTACTCTCAAGGTTTGTTTCTTAATCTCTTCTTTATACCTAGGTTTCAAGGTATCTTGATCACATCTTTGACTACTAGGTGATTTTAGTCTCAATTGATCATAAAAGTTAAATTCTAACTTTACATTTCAAGATCAATCATATACAATAGAGTCTAGTTCAATTCATGATTATATTATCCTAACATTGATCAATTACTACACATGACATTGATTTATGAAGATCTCCTATGAACCTTCAACTTTGCCTCTAATGGCATAAACTCACATCTATCACATTCATCAATTTAGACTAGGGTTTACCATAGAAATCACATGAAATCATCATAATATCATAATACAATGCTAATACAATCATAATTAGGTATTATCCACTATATTGGAATCATACCCAAACACTACCCACAAAGTATGCAGAACCCTAGCTAGAATTAGGTTTTTGAATTCACAATTCGGGGAAACTATGAGGGCCCTATGGGTGGAAGAACCCATATATGAATAAGCTAAACATAACTTGATTCATATCCCTAAAGAAATCTTGCTTCAATGTAGAATATTGACCTAATATGCTGCCCTCTTCTCTTCTTCTTCTGCACTTCTAGAGAGAGGATTTTTGGAGTGTATTTTGGAGTTCCTAGATGAATGAGTTAAATAATTTATTTTATGGGTATATTAGGATTATATAGGTGGCTAAATAGCTAACTAACCGACCTACCTTAACCCCTAATTAATTACTAACTTAACCCCCAACCCTCTAACTAAAAATTAAAATTGAAAAATCTGCATGACCTACGACCTCACCACCCACGGACCGTGGGTGGACCTACTAGGCATGGACCACCTCCGTAGGTGAGGTTTGCAGCTCAAAAATTGCAGGCCATTGCAGGCCTTGACCCACGACCCCAACTTATGGGGCATGGGTCCATCTACGACCAGTAGATGGCATTCGTAGGTCAATAAAAATGTAGATTTGGGGACTATTTTTGGGGTCCCCCTTAAGGACCCCTTGGGTGGTCCTTGGGGGGGGGGTCGTACCTTGACATATAGCCCCTAAAACCTCCATTCTAAGTACGACAATCATTTCTTGTGATTTTAATCCTCATAACACACTCCAAAACTCTTTTGAAAAGCTCTAGAACACTCTAGTTCAACTTACTAGTTTCCGGGGCGTAACAAAATGCCTAACGATACAGAATAAAAATGAAAGCCTCAAAACCCGAACCAATCACCATATTAAATAAAAAATGACCTTACAAAGATAACCGCATTGATGTAATTCTCATCTAAGCACATTTAGAAAAAAATTGTTAAGCAAAGTCAAATTTTGGCCAAAACTTTAAAGTTAAATAGCCTAACGGCACAAACGAAGAACGAAAGTCTCAAAATCCGAACCAACCAATCTATAATATGAAAAATGATCTTCGAAAGCTAAATGCATTGAAAAAATTCTTATTTGAGCACGTGTACCAAAAATATTGACCTAAGTGTAATTTTGGCCAAAAAATAAAAGTTAACACGCCTAATGGCTCAAACGGATAATTAAAGCCTTAGAACTCAAACAAACCATTCTATGAGACCAAAAAGGACCTTTCGGACCTAATTGCACTAACATAATTCTCATCCAAGAACATTCACCAAAAGTATTGACCGAAGTCAAATTATGGCCAAAACTTAAAAGTTAAAATGCCTAATGGCACAAACATAAAATGGAAGTATCAAAACCTGAACCAACCATCCTATTAACAAAAATTGACCTTCCAAAGCTTTCCTTGCTGATGGAATTCTCATCTGGACACGTTTATAAAAATATTAACCGAAGTCAAATTTTGGCCAAAACATAAATGTTAAAATGCCTAACGGCACAAACTAAAGATTAAAGCCTTAAAAATCAAACCAACCATCCTATAGTACCAAAAAAAACCTTCGGAACCAACCGTAGTTACAAAATTCTTATCCGAGCACGTTTATCAAAAATATTGACCAAACTCAAATTTTGGCCAAAACATAAGATTTAAAATGCCTAACGACACAAATTGAAAATTGAAGCCTCAAAACCAGAACCAACCATCCTATTTGACCAAAAATGACCATATTTTGGTAAAAAAGGGTGGATTATTGTTTAAAATTTGGGGGAGGGGGGGATGATTTTCACCCTTTTTCTTTGAAAAAAGAATTAAGAAAAAATCATGATAAAATTTTGTTCAACAAATTTAGTAATATTATTACTGAATGTAACAATATATGTAAGTTAAGATAAATTTATTATTAAATGCTAGATTCTTTACAAAATATCAATTGATATCTATCATTGAATATATCACTAAAGCTTAAATTTGGGGGAAATATTGTTTCAGTATTACATAGTTAAATTTACTAATTATTTCAACACTTGATGATGATTTACCAATTAATTTAACTTCTCAATTGGTAAATTTACCAACTATTCAAATATCAGTTAGTAATTTAATAATTTACCAATAAATTTTATCACAGTTGGTAATAGTTAATATATATCCAACTCAACATTCATGTGTAATATTACCAACCAAAAATTAATATGTTTGTAAGTTTTACCAATGGATTAATGATCGGTTGGTATATCACCATCTATTTTAATTATGTTAGTAATTTACAAACTACAATCTTTATTCATTGGGAAAATTTTTCAAGTGATTGGATACTGGTGGCAAGTTTACCAACAAATTACATTTTGTTACTAATTTACCAACACATTTATATTTGGTTGGTAAATTTAGCAACAAAATCTTGTTGTTGGTAAATGGTTGGTTAGTAATTTGTTAGTAATCTGTTAATAAATTATATAATCAATTTTTTTGTCAAATTACCAACAAAAGGTGTGCGTTAGTAATATTTTAGGTTATAATCCATTGGTAGAAAATTGTTAAATTTGGCGCCAGTTTTTCCCGCCATATTTACCAACTAAAATGATTAGTTAGTAATATTTTTGTCGGTAATCTATTAGAATTTAGTTGTTATATTTTAAAATATGATTCGGTTAGAAATATGTTGATAATTTGTTAGTAAAATACTAACCAACTTAAGTTGTTAGTAAAATTTGTTGGCAATTTGAGGTTTTTTTTAGTGGCTCGATCTTATGCTCCGAGGATGAATTTTCATTGTTTCTATTTTCTTTCACAGTTTCAGTTTTGGCCATGATGTAAAAGCTAAGCCCGAATTTCATTCTTATGTACTAGATGGCTAATGAGACTTCTGCTTTACTTTTATAAAATGTTTTCGACTTGGAATGTACTTCTTTATGTCTTTCATTCTATGTCTTATGTTATGAATGCTAAATGTCTTGTATAGGGCCTCTGGGTCCTTTACGCCATGTTATGCCTCGGGGTACCTTGGGTCGTGACAGTCTTGCCCTCCATTCAGGTGATCTCATCAGTTTCAAGTTAAGATCAAATTCAAACGACCATATATCTCGACAAATAATTTATTAGGTGGCCCATGACCTAAAAAATTAAAGGTTTTTGAGTCCTCTTTCCAACTCCACCAAGTTTGCCTCATTTTGAGTTCAGAGTAAGAAGTTATGCCTGTTTTAGTAAGGCCCTATAAGACAGACGAAGGTTCACGGATGGCTATACAACCAGTGAAGTGTTTCACTGGCCATGGAGCCTTAAATGGTCCATTAGGCCTTCCTTAAAGGGCACTCCATCAGTTTAAAATTTAGGAATGTTTTGGACTTTCCCCTATGCGTTCGGTACATAAACTACGTTGTTTAATCCCTATTCTAAGCCTAAACCACGGCATTTTCACCTAGTTGAGGGCTTAGAACGTGCTAAATAGTTGTTTTACATTCATTAACACTTCAAGTCATTAGAGCAAGGTTCCAAGAGGAGAAAGGCTAGGGTTTCAAGCGTTCTTCAAGCTTCATCGATTTCGCCAAGAACTTTGTTCTTCCAGGTACATATGGCTAACATAGTGTTGGACTAGTTCATCCTCATGCCCTACATCTACTTTCAAATCAGTAAAAGAGTAATCTAGGGCCCTATCCTTGTTTTGACTATTCTAGAGCTGAGTTGATATTGAGTTCTGAGTTCTTGAGTTACTGACTATTGAGCTTTATTTCCTGATTATTGAGTTGTTATATCTTGCATTGAGATTCTTGAGTTGATTGTTCATGTCTACTTTTCAGCATAAATCTAATTTTTGAGTATTCATTGAGTTCTTATTGAAAATATTTTAAACAAAACGTGATTGTTCAAACTGGGTTTTGAGAAAGTAAAGAGGAGGTTGAGAAAGAGTTTAACCAAGATTTAAGCAAGAGTATAAGGGAGATAAGTATTTCCCAAATGTTTCATTTTTTACATTAAGAAAGAGAATATTATTTTGAGAAAAATAAAACAGTTTTAAGAAAGATTGAGTACAAAGAAGTTACCTCTTAAAGATGCCCCTTTTGAGTAATTATCTCAACCCAGAATGTACTTTTACATTGAGCAAAGAGAAACCTTGTTTTCTAAATGAGAAATGAGTTTCGTATATATTTAAGAGCACTTACCTTTTTAAGAGGATAGTTTGAGGAATTATCTCAAATCAAAGAAACAATATGTTTTATACATTTGAGCAAGAGTATATAATATTGGGAGTAGTATTGAGCACCGATATGAGGGAGAGCTTACACAACTCACAACCCCCATAAACCATGTATTGTCAACATGGGTGTTATAATCTATTTTAATCCACGTCAAATAGTGTACAACGTATTGGTGATTCCTAAATAAATAACTTAAGGAGTCGCCACCTAATTATTTCTTGAAGGTTAATTAGGTATACCTAAATTATTAACTAAGTAATACTAAAATTAACTTCAATTAGTTGTCTACTTAGCTTATGCAAATCTAGGTAAGGTTCTAGTTTTCATAAAGGGAAGGGATTAAGCATCCTTTAAGATTCGTTAAACACGATTACCAGCCAAACTAAGGTTAATTAATTAAGTTTCGAAAAAATCATTGAAAAACGAAAGTCAAAGAAACATTATGTTTTATACATTTGAGCAAGAGTATATAATATTGGGAGTAGTATTGAGCACCGATATGAGGGAGAGCTTACACAACTCACAACCCCCATAAACCATGTATTGCCAACATGGGTGTTATACTCTATTTTAATTCACGTCAAATAGTGTACAACGTATTGGTGATTCCTAAATAAATAACTTAAGGAGTCGCCACCTAATTATTTCTTAAAGGTTAATTAGGTATACCTAAATTATTAACTAAGTAATACTAAAATTAACTTCAATTAGTTGTCTACTTAGCTTATGCAAATCTAGGTAAGGGTTCTAGTTTTCATAAAGGGAAGGGATTAAGCATCCTTTAAGATTCGTTAAACACGATTACCAGCCAAACTAAGGTTAATTAATTAAGTTTCGAAAAAATCATTGAAAAACGAAAGTCAAGGCATTTTTATCAAAACTTTTATGTGCTCATCACAAAAAAAACCCACTTTTGTATTTAAAGACTTAAAACTCTCAAAAGTAATACTCTAAGGCATGCTAAAATTTGAATCTTTATAAATTAAAAAAAAAAGAGCATTTTAAATCACATGAGATTTAACCTGAAGATATTACTCTTAAAAAAAATCCATAGTCAGTAGGTTAAAAGATTTAGACCAAAGTTGAAAAAACTTTTATTAAAGCAAAAAAAAAAAAAGGATTGATAAAAGTCATTTTTTAATTACTAGAAAGCTGCTCAAATCATTGTCAAGCTTTACACATACTCTCAAGCCTGGAAAATTATCTTACATAAACCCTTCTACTATAGGTGCTCTACGGTTAATAAACTCAAGCAAAACAAGCAAGCAATCACAAATAAGAAAAAAAAAAGACAAAAAGAATAGTTAGCAATACTAAAATAAGCTAAAAATGCAAAGTGTGTCCTTTCTTTTCCTTCTTTCCTCGCTTCTGTCCATTCTCATTTCCAAGAACGAGAGGAAATCTAGATTTCTTGTAGCCTCCCCTTTTTTCATTCGAATGTATCACAAGAGAGGGATGAGAGAGATGACTGAAAAGAAGATGCAAATTTCATGTCTATAATAAACAAGTCAGAAGGCTCAAAGGTATAATAACCAATAGTCACATCTCAACAATCGACACATATCAATTCACTTACTCTAAAGTAATGAGGATTTCAATCACAAATATCAACATGTTCAACTCACATACCAAATAAACCAATCAAACACATTAATTAGTTCAATCACATGCATCAAATAATTAAAATATATGCATCAGGAAGATTGATCACAACAACATTTGCCAGAACCATTTCCCTTCTGCACAATGTAACTAGCCGGAACCATTTCCCTTCGGCTTTCACATTAAATCACCTGCTGGAACCATTTCCCTTTGATATTTATATGACTAGCCAAAACCATTTTCCTTTGGCTTTATGTTGCGCCCAAATCACACACGCAAGTGTACGTGGTCATTCAAGTATTAAAGTGGCTCTTATAAAGAGTCGGGTATCGTACCCACAGGGACTCACGATTAGAGTCACTTAATTTCCCCAAAACATTCAGCTGAACACAAGTGTTATCAAGATTTCAAGAGTGATTTATTCTATAATTTCAAGGGTTTCAAACAATGATTGGGTAAAGTCCAGGGCTGCAACTTTTATTAGGATTCATGTAATTCATCTAGTTAAATAGATATGTATCAACTATCGAATCAATGATCACAGGGGTAATTGTATGATTATGGTCTCCTAACCTCTAATCTCCTATGATAAATGACAATCTAACTACATCGTTGAGCGGGGATAGGTTTGACCAAGTACCGAGCATTATGATTTCTTCATGTATAATGACTAAGCATGGTTTCTAGATATATCCCTATCCTAGATACAAATTAACTCTAATTATTAAGAGAAAATCATGCTCTTTATGCCCCACGTTCTATCCTCTTATTCCTCTCCCGAATTCAATTTTGACAATATGTTTATTTCAATGGTGATCATGCACGAAATACGAAAAACAAGAACGTAAGAGCGATTCTTATGATATTTAAATGCAATACATAAAAGCTTGATCAATTACAATCATCTTGTAGCCACAACCCTAGAACTAGGGTATTTTGCTACTCATAATAATATTGTCGATCAAGCAATGTTTAAATGACCTAAAAAGATTAAAAGTAGAAGAGTTTAGGAAAGAACCCTTAAAACTAATGAAATAGCTCTCCATATCGTCATTCTTCAAAACCCAAAAGAGAATAATTTAATAAAATAAAATATTAACCTATTTATACTAAAGTTGAAACAGCCAAATCTGGCATATAGGGGCGCGACGCGGAAGGCCTGATGAATTTCAACTTGAGAATAATTTCTCTTCTCTGCGACAAGGCCTTGACACGGACTGTTCTGCCTTAGACTGAATATCACGAACAAATTTTAAAATCCCTCTCCACAACGCAGAGAGGACACAGAGTGTTCTGTCCCATTTTATCATTTGCATTCAAGAATTAATTCCTCTCCGTGACGTGGAGAAGATACCTCTTTAACTTGTGCTTTTTCTTATTCTTGTTTCTTGCTTCTTTTCACCTGTGTGCTCTGGTGATTCCTAATGCCCATTTCAGTGTTCGTTTCTCCATTTAAGCTGACCTACACAACTAATCATGTTGGTTAGCATATATACCATCAAAAGACTCGACACGACTATAAGTCAACACAAATTGATTCCAAACTTTGCTTAAATGTGGGCATTATTAGGTTTCTAGGCATATAAATACGCCTAAGATCACTACCCTACACTTAGAGCTTTGTTCATCCTCGAACAACTTACTAACTAATCCTAGACCTAGACTCCCTACTATGGTATTTGTGCATCCGCCACTTTCTTCCAAGGATCTATAATCAGTTAACACAGACATGATTTCATTTAAAATAGGCATGACTCATGTAATTGACTTGACAACTTTTAGCAACCAACATATTCAACAACATATGCACCATTACATATCACCTATCTTTCATACAACAAGGGCCCCTCACTCCAAAGAATAGTCTGCACACTTAACTCAGCAAATTGAATATTGTTTAAGGACTTTGCAAACATAGTACGCTCTCACTCAACAAAGACATCATGCATGCATGTATTGAGAATCATAGGCTTGCCCATTATGTACATCTCCACTAATAAAGTGTGTTATGCTTGAAACGAAATAGGACTTGTTCCGGTTGTAATGTAGGCTTGAGGTAAGGGAGGATTTATTTAGATAAAATTAGTGACTTATCCTCCCTAATGCACCAGATTCGATTTCCTTATTGCATGACAAATTTTTCTCTTCTTCAACCCCCTCTTTTTGCATATTTTTCCACTTGTACTACCAACCTCACCTTTATTTTCCACACACCCCTTTATTTCTATTTTTTTTTACACTTAACAATAGCCACCCTTGACTAAGAGATTTCTCTCGAGTTAATGTGCACATTGTCCTTGTAAAGACTAGGGCCATTATTAAGGTATTCTCCAAGCTAGCCACCTTCACTTAGGCTTTCAACCTTAGTCGAAGTGCACAATGTCCTAAGGACTAGGGCCAATCTCACATTTACAAAACTTATGGGGCATTATTTCACTCCCTCTTTTCTCTCTTCCCCACGAAACTAAATATTTCCACCCTATTTACTCTTCCCGCCATTGTCACTTTTACATCTTAACATAGTGCATTAGGGACTATTTGGGATCAAAACTAAGGGTATCAATAAAAGGGTTTTGCTCAATTACCTAGGTCAGAAAAAATCAAAGCTAAAAGTCTCAATGGGGCTATACTAGGGATATTATTTATGAAAAAAAGGCTAATATTTAGGACTATTCAAAGAAAGAGTATTATCATCTTCTAAACAAAGCACAACCTTTATTTTGCTTCAATAACATGTAGGGCAAGTTCTAGACACATATGCATCACACAGATATTACAATACCTCACCGCTCATGGCACAAGTTCTACTCAAGATGGATAAAGCATAGCAACACAATTAGTTCATGCAAAATGTTAAATTTAAGGTTAAGTTGCAATCATTAGAGTCAAATACAAAAGTTCAAATGCATTCATACATCAAGTTTAAATCATGCTTTCATATAGTCTCCTTTCGGAATTTCAAGCTTCAGCACATACCAACCTAAGACTCAACGAAGAAATTGCCCTTATGATGGTTGTCATCCATCTATCATTGGGCAATGTGACTCCACTACGACGACTGACTCAATACTAAAAAGATAAAATATTTTTGTATTTTGTACAGTTCAAAGGGACTTTCCTTGGCCAAAGAACTGAAAACAACCTCCAAGGAACCCAAAGTAAAACAAAAAATAAAATGCAGACTCTACTAAAGTTCAATAATATATACAGACCAGAGATGATTTTCACCCTCACCCCACACTTAAATATTAGCACTGTCCCCAGTGCTTCAAAAAAATCTAAACAATACAAGACAGAGGTAAGGAGAAAACACTCCCTGATCAATCCTCCTTAGCATCACCCCATTCGACCTCATCACCGGCCTTAGCGGGGTCTACCTTCTCATAAGAATCAGACTCTACGTCTGAGCTAGTACACAGTCGCTCCTTATCAATCGGAATGTCATCATCGACCAACTCATGAAATGCAAGACCAATGTCGAGCAGGGCCTTGGCGTGGTTAGTGCCTCTCAACGTCACCTAATTGCACGTTAGTGGAAGCCCATCAGCCATTCTGGTGGCGCAACATCTCTAGGCCATACATCCTGGCTATAATCAGCTAATTGTGTTTATGGCATTTAGCAGTGGTAAGAGTTGGGCCAAACTCAGTGTTGGTTCCCTTTGTCTTCGTGATGTGCACCGATGCTAGGAACAGTAGTGCCATGTAGTCCACGTCTCTTCTAGAACACCTACAGCATGAAACATTCTAGTAATAAGACCACCAAATGCATACCTTCACCCTTTATGCATACGACCCTTTTACATTGCCGATTTTAGTACCACCCCAATGTTCAACTCTGTGAGTGTCATTAATGCATAGACCAAATAGACCCTATCCTAGGTAATGTCAGTTTAATAAAGCCTTGGTATCAAACAATTCATTACACTCGCGCCTCCCTAAGCATGTGAGCATAGGGAAGAGATTAGTGATATTTCTTCTCGTTGTACTTGGTCAATTGCACTATGGACTAAGAACCACACAGTATATATGGAATGGCCCGGTGGGGTGGGCGTATGTTCTGCCCTTTAAGAACCAATTAATTAGTGTCCTGTCTCGTACCTACTATGTTATTAATAACCTTGGGAGTGATAGGCACGTCTGCTCCCCGTACAGTCACAAAATGAGATCTCGCGTCTGGCCCAGTGGGCATAAAATTCACGAACCATATGTAAGTTATAGTTACGCAGCTCTACGAAAATAAACTCCATGTGCAACTCCCGGATCTGCCTCAGTATCTGAGGAAACTCACGCGCCAAGCTGTCCTTATCAATGCACACATAAGAGAAATACCTTGCTTTGATGTGTTTCCCTTCTTTGACCATAAGTTTCACCCCGAATCACCTAGTTTGGCCCTTAGGTACTACAAGTGTGGGAGAGACATTTCCTCCACTTTGAACATGTTTCCTCTGGCTAGAGGTTGCAACTTCCTTTCTGGGTCTCTGGGTGCCAGACATGATTTCCTGCAATCAGAATATAATTCAGCCGAAACAACTACACAACATTGATAAAAATGGGTTGTGTGCAAACACCACCCTACACCTATTTCAATACAGTCTCCAGCCTAGGTACTCAGACTTCCCACATGCGTACACAAATAAACTAACAATAAAACACAACATGACCTCAACACATGTCTCATGCATGTACTAAATTCAACAATGTCTACTCAAGGTTCTGGGAATCACAACTATAGTTCATACAATGATTTACCCTTAGATGTTATTCAAGAATTCACACAACTATATGCATACACCTAAGCTATACCCACAATTCATGCATTAATCAACAAAGTAATGTCTACTCAAGATTTCGACATACCCGCTATAAAACTGCACAAATCACACAATTTTCCCATGAAGCATCCCATTCCCACACACAACATCCAATGACTAGTTCAATTGAAGATTACAAAATAGACACAACCATCATAGTAGTAACGATTCCATTCAACCACAAAAATACATTTGCCAAACTAGTCTGTTTAACCATAATAGCAACCCCCACAAGATCAACCAAGAGCACATTCTACTCAAGAATTCGAAAGTACCTATTCACAATAACGTCCATAAAAGAAACAAACACTACCAATCATCCCTAAACCCCCCCCCCCCATAATATAACAAACATCAACCCATAGCAGCACATACTCAGACACGCCCAACTGTTGCTAACAATTCTAGCAAAAAAAATTACCTTGGATGATGAAGAAGTGCGAAGTTAAGAAAAGAGTAGGCAGAATTGGCTTTACGTTACGGATTCAATCACAAAATTTGGCCAAGGGAAGAAAATGGAGGGGAGAAATCACTAAAGAGAGACTGAAATTTGAGACAAATAGGGTTTTGGGATGGGTATTTGGGAGATAGAAAGGGACATGGCGGGTATTTTTGAAAAGGAAATGGGTTAAACCCGACTAAATTAATGAAAATAAAAAATGACATACCTGGGGCATGACGCAGCTCTGGTACAGTCCCCTCTGCCTCGTCTTGAAAAATTAATTCCAACTAAGGCAAATTTGGCACCTTGCTCCACGACGTGGGGAAGTTACGGTGGTCCCTTTTTCTTGACGTAAGAGTCAAACCTCATTGAATCAAAATTTGGGGGCCTCTACTGCGATGCAGGGCAGTGACAGATGGTTCTGCTTTGCTCTAGAAAATAACTTCCAAGCGAGGCGAGAATTAATCCTCACTCTACGATGCAACTATGGTGATAAATCCTGTGTCCTGCACATTTCAAGCACAACACTCGTTAGTAAAAACACGATGGGTTTCCTCCCATCCAGCGCCTTATTTTTGGTCGTGGTACAACACATATCTTTGTATTTTTCTGGATATATCATTTTTTAACTAATTCCTATGAATTGAAATAACAAAAGAGACGAATGGAACTCCTAACTATTACAAGGGTTCTTGGGTTGCCTCCTGTGCAATGCCTGATTTAACGTCGTGACACGGCCCTTGTCGTGACTCACTCGTCATTCAATGTGAGTGCTTCATGGTCACGATCCACATCATTCCCAAAGTAATGCTTCACGCATTGCCCATTCACAAGGAAAGTAGAGCTCTTATCTTTTGTTCCTAAGCTCAACAACACCATGTTAGGTCATCTTCACAACTTCAAACTGGCCACTCTACTTAGACCAAAGTTTTTTGGGGAACAACTTTAATATTGAATTGAGGAGCAGCACCAATTGACCAGGCTCAAATATGTGAGACACAATATGCTTGTCGTGCCACCTCTTAGTCTTCTCCTTGCATAATTTGGTATTTTCATATGCGTGGAACCTAAATTCTTCTAACTCATGCAACTGTATTATCTTTTCTTTCCTGCTAACTCAGAATATATATTTAACTTCTTGATAGCTCAGTATGCTTTATGCTCCAATTCAGCTGGGAGGTGACACACTTTTCAAAACACCATTTCATAAGGAGAAGCCCCTATCAGTGTCTTGTATGTAGTCCGGTATGTCAATAAAGCATCATCTAACTTGTCAGCCTAATCTTTCCTTTAGGCATTCACAGTCTTTTAGGGGATCTGCTTCACTTCTTGATTAGACACTTCTACCTGTCCACTATTTTGGGATGAGAAGTTGTAGCTACCTTGTGTCTTACCCTATATTTAGCTATCAAATTTCACACTGAACTATTAATAAAGTGTGTACCTACATCACTTATCAAGGCCTTTGGAGTTTCAAACCTGGTGAAGATGTGCTTTTTGATGAACTTCACTACCACATTTGCATCATTAGATAGTAATGCAACTGCTTCCACCTACTTGGACACATAGTCCACTACCACTAATATGTACTGATTACCACAGGACGATGGGAAAGGCCCCATGAAGTCTATCCCCCAGACATCAAATATCTCAACTTCAAGTATGTTGCTCAATGGCATCTCATGCCTTCTAGAAATAGTCCCCATTCATTGACATTGATCATAACCCTTCACAAACATTGCCGCATCTTTAAATAAAGTAGGCCAAAAGAAACTAGAATGCAATACCTTATGTGCAGTGCGTTCACCCCCGTGGTGTCCACCATATGGCGAAAAGTGACAACTCTCCGATGCTTGTACTGCCTCCTATTCATCTACACACTTTTGCACCATCTTATCAGGTCCCTGCTTGAATAAGAAGGGCTCATCCCATTTATAAAAGTGTGCATCATACTTTAGCCTCTGCTTTTGATGTGTTGAGGCCCCATGTAGAAATAAACCACTCACCAGAAAATGCACAATGTTTGCATACCAAGGTACTTGAGTAAGGTCCAAGGCAAGTAATTTCTAATCGGGAAACTCTTCATAAATCTGCCCTTCATTCCTCACATGAGATGAATCCTCCAATATAAACATATGATCAGCTATATGGTTTTCAGTTTCATTCCTATCTTTAATCTCTAGATCAAACTTTTGCAAGAGAAATATCCATCTAATTAGTCGAGGCTTATCATCTTTCTTGTTGAACAGATACTTTATTACAACATGATCAATGTAAACCACAACCTTGGTTCCTACCAAGTATGACCTAAACTTATAAAATGTAACCACTAATGTTAGCATCTCTTTCTCTGTGACAGTGTAATTACATTGCGCTGTATCAAGTGTCTTGCTAGCATAGTAGATAGAATGAAACATCTTATCTTTTCGCTACCCAAGCACTGCACCAATCGTTGTATTACTCGCATCACACATAAGCTCGAATGAAAGTTCCTAGTTCGAAGTAATCAGAATAGGGGCTTCTATCAACTTCTTTTTCAAGAGCTCAAATGCCTGTAAACATTTCTCATAAAACACAAACTTCACTTCTTTTTCCAGTAGACTGCACATGGGTCTTGCAGTCTTAGACAAGTCCTTGATGAATCTTCTGTAGAACCCAGCATGCCAGATGAGTCCACAATCTGGACTCATTTAGGGCTATATTTTAATAGAATTAGTCTCCTCAAATGCATATTTGTCTCAATAACTGATGTAAACCCTTAAGTTTTAAGTATTTGGATTGAGAGACAAAGCTTGGATGCTATCAAGCAAAAAGGAACAAAGCGGTTGAAAGAATGGAGAAAAGACTTCCTGAGGATCACCTAAACTATTAGGTGAGTCGCCAAAAGTTCCTAAATCCCGCCGAATGTTCCAGTGTGCTGAACCCTAAAGGAGAAGGTCAAGTTTGCGATGAAAAGGAGCAGTTGGCACATCGCCGAACAGTTTCGCGAAGAAGCACTCTATTGCCCAATGCCTCAAAACACGCGAATGCTGAAAGAAAAAGTAGAAATGTGATGAACCAAATAAAAGGGCGGATCATCGAGTGTGTCGGTGATCCCGACTAATAGCATTGAGTGATCCTTCGCAGTTCAAATTTTCAAACACTATAAATACTTGTTTAAATTGTTAGCTTAGTTTCAAACTTTAAAGAGAAATTTATTTTTGAGACTAAGAATATTTCAGTTTTAGTTCTTAGTGCTTTTGGAGACATTGTGCTTGAACTTGAAGATTTGAAGATTTTCAACTCCAATAATTGGAAGTGGGTCTCGAAGAATCATCATCCTTGACGTGTTTAAAGACTTTATTCATCGTACTCACTTGATGGAAACACTTGTTGGTATCGATTTCTATCGCTTTTTCATGTCTAGCTAAAACCCCAAATTTTGGGGTGTGTTTTGTGAATATGGGTTAAAACTACTATTGGGTGTTGCTTATTGTTGGTATATTCGCTGTTTAAATGTGATTTCGTTTAGTAGTTGTGTTTGAACTTAATGATATTGTAGTTGCAAATACGATTTCATCTTAGTGTTTTTGGCTTGCTCGAGAGAGATGTTTTAAAACTAAGACTACTAAATCAATAGTTGGTGTTTATTGGGTCGTCGTGGGTTTAGCTCGAGAGAGTGAATCCTAGGCCCTCTCCCACACTTTCAGCTCGAGAGAGTGAATGGGCTAAGGGAGAGGCTGTGTTTAAATGTGGCAACTCGATGTTTGAGAGAAACCGAGTTGATTCGGGGTAAGTTACTCGAGAGAGAATTTACCCCCACTAAAGTATAGCCTAGTTACCAATATTTAGCGATGTACTATCAAAAGAATCTACCCGATAGTTTCTTTTATCTGATATTCCTATCACATCCGAAGAATCTCATTTCCCTATACTCACATCTTTGTATTTTTGTTGTTTTACCTGTTAATCACTACAAACCCCCATTGATAATTGACATTCGTGTCAACCTCTTTATTTAGTATGTTTTTATTCATTAATATTTACAGTTATGTTTGATTAGAACCTTATTTTACTTTTCTATTAATTCTCAAAACCATTCCTTGTGGGAACGATCCCAACCCTTGGTTCGGTTATACCACTACGCGCGATCGTTTGCACTTGAACCGAAGTTGTTTCTTGATACGTGAAGTCAAAATGGCGCCACTGTCGGGAAATGGTGTTACTTGTGAAATTTTAGTTAAGTTAAATTTTGTTCTTGTTAGTTATAGTGATACTTACTTTGTTTTTAGTATTGTTTTGTGTGTTGCTGGTTTAAGCAGAAGAAATGAGTGAGGAAGACGTGAATGGTAGCATGACAGGTCATCTAGATGGTATCAATGATATTAATAGTGTTTGCAACTCAATCCAATCTGGAGAAATGGGTGCAATTTGCCTACCACAAGTTAATGGGAATGCAATATTTGAGGTCCCGAGACAACAAAGGGGGGTTGCCTAGTGACACTATGGCAAACCCCAAGAATGAAGTTTGAATGAGGACTTTCATCGTGCCACGACGTTAACTAAGGCGTTTCTTGGGAGGCAACCCAAGTTTTATTTTTCTTTGTTTTTAAGTTTAAAATAATGGTATGTTGAATGTGCAGGACAAAGTGTGTAGAGTGTTTGAAAAGTGCAGATTGGCAACCTAAAGGTCCAGTCAGCGTATCACCGAAAAGGTCGTTGACCCCAACCTAAACCGCCGTTGGACTCAAGACAATTTCAAAGTGGAGTTTGTAAAACTCGGCGAGCCTAGGAAATTATTGGCGAATTGCCGACCAGATCAGCGATCGTAATCTAGTCCGCCATTTGGACCCCCAGATTTCTTTGAGGTCCTGTAAAACTCAGCGATGTAACTGACCGCTCAGCATGTTGCTGAATGGGTCAGTGAGCATGAATACTGCCGCCCAATGGGCGAGAACTGGATGGTTTTTAAAAGGCCAAAGGTTTAAACTTCCAAGTCTTTCACTTTTCCTCACTTTCAAACTTCACAAACTCACACCCGCACTTTGGTTTCTATATTTTTGCATTTCTACAGTATTTTAGTCATTGATTTGTGCTCAAATTTGGATTACATTGTCGCCTAGCATTTCAATCTTATCTTAATTGGCATTAAAGGTTGGTTTTCTGAACCCCAAGTTTATTTTTAAGAATTTTGTACTCATTTGAAACAATTTTATCTTGATTGAAGTGCGTTGAGCCTCTCTGATAGGATTAGTTTGTTTGATTGCCTGTATTAATTTGAATTTCTTGCCCGTATTGTGTATAATGTTGAAATCCCATATTTTCGTTCTTTAAAATGAATTAAAGTTTGTGGGGTTGTGCTAGCATGTTGTTTAAGTTAGTTGGGTGAAGCTTGAGTAACTCATATTTGTGCCAAACGATGTAATTTTCCAAATGATAGAAAGGGTGACGTCATTCTTAAGGGCAAAAATCATCAATTGGCCAAATTTGGCAAATGTAGGAGAAATCTGAGTATCCTAGGGTAAAGGGTGTTATGGGTCTTGCTTTAATTCAACTAGTGCATGATTTGATTTTGTTTTCCGAGGTTGCCGGGTTAAATTTGATAAGTTGGATTGAAAGTTGGCACGTTGGGTTATTTGGCGAGCTGGGACAAGCTCGCCGAATCACTCGGCGGTTCGCTGACTGTCCCAATCTTGCCTTTAATTTCATGCTTCATTTGATGTTGGGTTCTGTAACTTTTGGGAAGAAGCCTGATGTCGCCGATGGCACTCGCCGAAAGTGTTTTGATTGCCTGTTGTCTGCACCCCTGAACCCTTTTTTGCACTATAAGTTTTGGTGGGTTAGCACTTGCTCACCGAAAGCTATCGGCAATTCACTGAAAGACCCTTCCCATCGCCGACTTGCCATAGGTTTAAATCCAATCTATTAGGCAAGCCCGATCTAGCTCGCCAAAGCGATTCGGTGACCGGTTCGGTGAGTCTGTTTGCTACTGATTTTTTGTGTTGTTGTTTGAATATCTTCTAAATTTTTCTTGATGTTTTACAGACATGGCTAGACCGAAAGTTGCTGGGAGAAACATGCCACCCCGAAAGATAAGAGCATGAAATTTCAAAATAAATGAAGGCAGGTCAAATCCTCCTAAAAAGGGAAGGCAAGAACCTCCACCCAGAAACAAAGGCAATGGAAAAAAGCCCATTTCTGACAGGGAGACTACTCCCCGAGGCCCCTCTATTCCTTCATGGGCCTGGGGATTCTATGCTGTTCTGCAGGCTTCTTTGGTGGACACTCTTTTGGCTGCTACTATTCCTGCTGAGGGGACTCCGGGTACTGAGGCCCTAGACCAGACAGATGCCCTGGGCACTAATGCCCTGATTCAGACTGAGGCCTAGACAAATAGAGATACTGCATAGACATGATCCCCTCTTTACCTCCCTCTCTGTCTTTCTTTATTTTAAATTTTAGATATAATGTTATTTGCATTTGAGGGCAAATGGTTTTTATTTGTGGTGGGGTAAGGCCCACCTTTTGTGTGAATATTGATGTTCACGTTTTGTTGATATATTTGGGTCATTGTGTTTTATACTACTTTTTGTGAATGTTTGAGCTTATGGCTCCTTGATTTTAAATTGTAAATGATTTTTTACCCTTCTGAATTTTTTTTGCCACCTCTTGTATGCACTTGAATGTGGTTGTTCTTTAGCAAATTTGAGTTTCGATTTTAATCAATATCAATGAATTAAATAGTGCTCATAATCGAACGAACATGAATGTGTGGCTACGATGAGGCCAAGTGAAGTTACATAGTCAATATGTGAGCTCTTTGTATATCGTTGTGAGTAGACCAATTATCGAATCGATTCTCTTGTGATGAATGTTGCACAATAGGGAAAGTGTGGAGTCTTGTTTGACTTTGGTGTCGATGTCTTGTGTGATGAGCTTACTGTGAACCATGCATGATACTACCTAGAATTTGCCCCGTTGGTCTGATCGACTAAGTAAGGTTATCTCTTGATATGATCTTAGGCAACTTCGAAGAGTTTGAACCAATTTGACATATACCTCTTTTTTTGGCCTACCTTGTGAGTGTGTGAACCTCTT
Source organism: Solanum commersonii (assembly GCA_029007595.1). Classification (NCBI taxonomy): domain Eukaryota; kingdom Viridiplantae; phylum Streptophyta; class Magnoliopsida; order Solanales; family Solanaceae; genus Solanum; species Solanum commersonii. The sequence continues at coordinate 350,826 of JAJTWQ010000195.1, forward strand.
TTGAACACCCCTTGAGCCTTACCTTTCCTTGGAAGAAACTTGATGAAAACTTTACCTTTCTTAATCCACATCCTATAATCCTCTTGAATTATGCTTGATCGAATAGCTAACTTAGGACAAAAGCCTATGTTGGGGGTGTGGTGAAAAGAGCAGGCAAGTCAAGAAGAGCAAGAAAAGTCCCCTTAAACACATGGTGTTAAGAAAAATGGAGCCTTTCCACACAAAAAAAAAAAGAAGAGAGAAAAGAAAGGAAAAATAAAAAGAAAAAGTTGTGAAATAAAGTTATGAGAAATGAGAAACAAAGGGGGTTCCGAACAATTCATGGAAGTAAATAATGGGATGACTTCTGAGCACTAAAGAAAATGATGAAAGAAGAGGAAATAGAGTGTTGAAAGCTCCACATTCCACGAGGATAAAAGTCACTGAGCCTAAATGACCATACCATTGCACTCAGCCCCATTACAAGCCTTAAAAAGAGCTTTTTGATCTTGAGTGAGCTGAAACAATTGTTGATTGGACAATACGGGCAAAACCTATGGGTGATAGCATGCAATGTGTTCTTCGTTGTGAGAGTGAGCATTGCATTTGATTCCGAAACTTTAAATGATTAAACTATTGTGTGTGATTATGGAATCATTCTTTGTGTGAGGGCATTTGAATACCTTTGTTGAGCTCGAACTTGCATTTGGAACAAGTATAGTGAGCTTGAGAATCTTTGATAATGGTGTTTCACAACTTGAGTTTTTGAGTATACAATTGATCCTTGCATGAGTAAGTTGAGCCTTGTTGTGTACATTCATGATTGAGTCTTGTGTAGCACTGTTTGAGACATTCTTTTTAAACTGCTGAACTTGAGTTTTACTTGAGGACAAGCAAAAGTTTAAGTTGGGGGTGTTGATGAGTCCACAATTTGGACTCATTTAGGGCAATATCTTAAGTTTCAGGTATTTAGATTGAGAGACAAAGCTTAGACACTATCAAGCAAAAAGTAATAAAGCGGCTGAAAGAACGGAGAAAAGACTTCCTGAGGATCGCCTAAACAATTAGGCGAGTCGCTGAAAGGTCCTAAATCCCGCCAAATGTTCTAGTGTACTGAACCCTGAAGGAGAAGGTCAAGTCTGCGATGAAAATGACTAATCGACGCATCACCGAGCAGTTTTGCGAAGACGCACTATGTTTCCCAATGGTTCAAAATGCGAAAATGCTGAAGGAAAAAGTAGAAAGGTGATGAACCAGACCAAAGGGCAGATTGCCGAGTGTGTCGAGATCTCGACTAACTGCGCTGAGTGATCCTCAGCAACCCAAATTTTCAAAAACTATAAATACTTGTTTAAATTGTTAGCTTAGTATCAGACTTTAGAGAGAGATTTATTTTTGAGACTAAGAATATTTCAGTTTTAGTTCTTAGAATTTTTGTAGACATTGTGCTTGAACTTGAAGATTTGAAGATTTTCAACTCCAAGAAATTGGAAGTGGGTCTCGAAAAATCTTCATTCTTGACGTGTTTAAAGACATTATTCATTGTACCCACTTGATGAAAACATTTGTTGGTATCGATTTCTATCTCTTTTTCATGTCTAGCTAAAACCCCAATTCTTGGGGTGTGATTTTGTGAATATGGGTTAAATCTACTGTTGGGTGTTGCTTATTTTTTATATATTCGATGTTTAAATGTTATTCTGTTTAGTAGTTATGTTTGAACTTAATGAGATTGTAGTTGCAAATACAATTTCATCTTAGTATTTTTTGCTTGCTCAACAGAGAGGTTTTAAAACTAAGACTACTAAATTGATAGCCGATGGCTATTGGGTTGTCATGGGTTCAGCTTGAGAGAGTGAATCTTAGGCCCTCTCCCACACTTTCAGCTCGAGAGAGTGAATGGGCTAAGGTGGAGGTTGTGCTTAAATGCATCAAATCGGTGCTCGAGAGAAACTGAGTTGATTCGGGGTAAGTTGTTCGAGAGAGAATTTACCCCCACTAAAGTCTAGCCTAGTTACAAATATTTAGTGATGTACTATCAAAAGCATCTACCCGATAGTGTCGTTTATCCCATATTCCTTTCACATCCCAAGAATCCCATCTCCCTATACCCGCATCTTTGTATTTTTGTTGTTTTACTTGTTAATCACTACAAACCCCCAGTGATAATTGACATTGATGTCAACCCCTTAATTTAGTATGTTTTCATTCATTAATATTTATAGCTATGATTTATTAGAACCTGATTTTACTTTTCTATTAATTCTCAAAACCACTCCTTATTGGAACGATCTCAACCCTTGGTTGGGTTAGATCACTACACGCGATCGTTTGCACTTGAACCGAAGTAGTGTCCTAATACGTGAAGTCAATGCCCCAGAAAGCTTCCAACTCCCTTCACAGTGATGGGTGGTTGCAACTTTTCAATGACCTCCGCTTTGGCTTTATCAACTTCCAGCCCATTCTTTGAGATTTTGCACCCCAAAACAATCCCCTCTCGAACTAAAAAGTGACAGTTCTCCCAGTTCAACACTAGATTTGTTTCTTCACACCTTGTAAGGACCTTAAAAAGATTAGTCAGACAAATGTCGAAAGATTCACCAAACACCGATAAGTCATCCATGAACACCTCAACAAAATCCTCCACCAAATCATAGAAGATTGCCATCATGCATCTCTGAATTGTCACCAGTGCATTGCATATTCCGAATGGCATATGTTTGAATGCATAAGTACCATACGGACAAGTGAAGGTAGTCTTTTCCTGATCCTCTTGTGCAATGACTATCTGATTATACCCTGAGTAGCCATCTAGGAAGAAGTAATATTCTTGCCTTGACAATCTATCCAACATCTGATCAATAAAAGGCACCGGGTAATGGTCTTTTCTAGTGGTATCATTCAACTTCCTATAGTCCATGCAACTACGTCACTCAATTACTATCCTTGTGGGGATCAATTTATTCTTCTCATTGGTTACTACAATCATTCCGCCCTTCTTCGGCACACACTGTACTGGACTCACCTATTTACTATTAGATATGGGGTACACAATCCCCGCATCTAACCACTTGATCACCTCTTTTCTCACCACATCCTTCACACTAGATTCAGTCTCCGTTAGTGTTGTGCACTATGCTTATGCCCTTCCTCCATGTAGATCTTGTGCATACACAACGCGGGACTGATCCTATAAATGTTAGACATTTTGTAGCGTAGAGCTGCTTTCCTTTTCTTTAAAATACTCAATGCCACTTCCACCTGTGAGTTAGATAAATCTGCAGACAAAATAACTGATAAGGTCTCATCTTCACCTACAAATGCATAGCTGAGGTTGGATTACAATGCGTTTAACTCCAACTTGGGTGCTTCTTCAATGGAAGGCTTGGGTGCAGGACCCAACACCATATTTTAAGGCTCCTAGTGATCTCTTGATGTACCCACAATTTCCACATCAAGAAATTGTACCATCATGTCCTATGCCTCAGCATCCCCATAAATATCTTCTCCCACTAGAACTCGCTCCAATGAGTCCTTAGATGCAGTATATCGAGCCTTTGCTTCAATATCTATCACCGTTATTGCAGACAACTCTTCATACTCACCTGGGAGCTTCAACGCCTTATTGACATCAAACACCTCCACATTGTCATGTGCCTACATAATTTGTTGCCCAACTGCTACATCTATCATAGCACACCCTATAGCTAAGAAAGGTCTCCCCAAGATGAATGGAACCTCAGGATCTAGCTCAAAATTCAGCACTACAAAGTCTACTGGGAATATCAATGATCCCACTTGTACTAATACATCCTATAAAACACCCTCAGGCCTAGCAACAGATCTATTAGCCAATTGCAAGATGATGGTAGTGGGTTTAGGACTACCCACCCCAATTTTTTATACAACGACGTTGGCATCAAATTTATACTTGCTCCTTGATCACACAATCCTCGTGCATAGATGATCTGCCCTATAGTGATCTAAATCATAAAGCTACCTAGATCTTTCAATATGGTGGGCAACTTATTCTGGATTCAAGAGCTGCACTCTTTAGTAAGTGCTACTGTCTCATATTCAGTCAACCTCCTTTTGTTTGCCACAATCTCCTTCACATATTTAGCATACCGAGGTATACCCTGCAAAACAACTACCAATGGCAAATTAATATGAACTTGTTTCAAAAGAGAGTAAAAATTACCAAAACATTCATCCTCCTTCTGTTTCTTGAACTTTTGAGGGAATGGAGGAGGTGGTTTCACTATTAGTTGCACTCTTTCTTGTTGTGCAACAACCTCACTCTCCTTGCTCACAAATTCATTATTTATTTTCTTTGGAGCCAACTCCTCCAACTGCAAACCACTGCGTGTTCCTACCGCATTTACCTGTTTTGGGATTTGGATCAGTGTTTCCCGACAAACCTCCTTGCGGTCGTGAGTTCAGGGCACTAACAAACTTCCTTAATTGTTTCTCCAAATTTTATGTAGCGAGATTATTATTTCTCACATCAGCAGCTAACTGAGCTTAATCTGCCATAATCTTTTTCAACATCTTCTCCATGCTCATGTTATTGGTTGCTTATTGCGTTACTCCCATTGAGCCTGTGGTTGATACCCATGTGCATTTACTTGATGTATATATTGATTATGACCTTGGGCCTAATTTTGTTTACCTTCCCAGGAGAAATTTGGATGATTCCACCAACTCGGATTGTAAGAGTTTCCATAGCTTTGCTGGTCACCTTCTCGTTGTGCATTCCTTACAAAATTCATAGAATCTGGGTTTGCACCACATACCTCTGCACTATGATCACCTCCTCCGCAAATTTCACACCAAGTTTGTGGTTGTTGGACTATATTCACCTGAGCCGACTGTTGTCCCAATGATAGATTGTTGAAGTGAGTGTTCATCATGTTTTATCGCAGCAATCTATGCAGTTAAAGCAGGCACTTCATCTATTTCCAGCATGTCTGCAGTTTTTTGTATCACGATTTTTCTCCTCTTCCATTCCATTCAAGGTTACCCTATGAGATCCTGTTCAACAAGGTAAACAATTCAGCAGAAATCTTCTCCAAAGCCTGTCCACCTACAGCTGAATTAAGAAAAATCTTGGTGTTAGGCTCCAATCTTCAAAGAGGGTATGGACCAACACCTCGTTAGCCTGATAATGATGTGGACAACTCATCAACATCGATTTAAACCTATCCCAAGCATGGTACAAGTTTTTTCCTACTTTATGTCGAAAACTCAAGATGTCACTCCTTAACTTAGTTGTTTTCCCAGATGGGAAAAATCTAATAAGGAACTTCTGCACAAGATCGTTCTAGGAGGTAATGGAGTTAGCAGGTTCAGAATTTAACAATCTTTTTGCTTCCCCAAGTAGAGAAAAGGGGAATAAAGTGAGCCTCACGTAATCCAGATTCACTCTAGCTGGAGTGTAAGTATCACTGATCTCGAGGAAATTTTAGATGTGGACTGTTCGATCCTCATACGACAAACTAGTGAATTGCCTATTCGGGTGCAATAGTTGCACCATACTCTGCTTCAGTTCAAATCTTCCACCAACTTCAGGTTTTTGAATGCATAAAGTCACATTTGTGGTACATGGGATTGCCATGTCTCTTACTTTCATCTCAGCCATTACTGCAAGTTCTTCTTGCTCAACTCTTATTACCGGAGATGATGGTTCACAAGCAACAAGAGAGACTGGGTAAGTGAGTCATCTTTGTCTTTTCTGGTAGTGAACGAATCTTTCAGGTTCAAATAGAGGCTCACCAAGTCTTGATTGTTGTCCACTTTGGAAATTCAATACAGCCTACGAAATGAGTTGCTAAGATCAAGTTGTCAACACTTGCTTTATAACTTCAAAAATTAGAAAAAATAAATACTTCCTAATTCTAAAGTCCTCGACAGCGGCGCCAAAAACTTGTTACGCCCAAATCGCACATGCAAGTGTACATGGTCATTCAAGTATTAAAGTGGCTCTTATAAAGAGCCGGGCATCGTACCCACAAGGACTCACGATTAGAATCACTTAATTTCCCCAAAACATTCAGCTTAACAAAAGTGTTATCAAGATTTCAAGAGTGATTTATTTTATAATCTAAAAGTTAAACAAAATTAAACAGGCGCCATTTAATTTCAAAATTTTCAAAAAAATGATTGGGTAAAGTCCAGGGCTACAACTTTTATCTAGATTCATGCAATTCATCTTGTTAATTGGATATTTATCAACTATCGAATCCATGATCACAGGGTTAATTGTATGGTTATGGTCTCCTGAACTCTAATAACCTACTATAAATGACAACCTAACTACATCGTTGAGTGGGGATAAGTTGGACCAAGTACCGAGCATTACGATTTCTTCTTGTATAATGACCAAGCATGGTTCTAGGTATATCCCTATCCTAGCTACAAATTAACTCTAATTATTTAGAAAAAATCATGCTACTTATGCCCCACATTTTATCCTCTTATTCCTCCCCCGAGATAAATTCTGATAATATGTTTATTTTTATAGGGATGAGGTACGAAATACGAAAAACAAGAACATAAGAGAGATTCATATAATAGTTAAATCCAATCCATAAAAACATAATCAATTACAATCATCCTATAGCCATAGCCCTAGAAATTGGGTATTTAGCTACTCATAATAGTATTGTTGATCAAGCAATGTTTAAATAACATAAAAAGATCGAAAGTAGAAGAATTTAGGAAAGATCCCTAAAAACTGATGAAATAGCTCTCCAAATCGTCGTTCCTCAAAACCCAGAAAAATAATAATTTAATAAAATAAAATATTAAACTATTTATACTAAAGTCGAAACGACCAAATCTGGCATCTAGGTGTGCGATGCGGAGGGCCTGATGAATTTCAACTTGAGAATAATTTCTCTTCTCCGCGACGCTGCCTTGACACAGACTATTCTCCCTCAAATTAAATTTCACTAACAAATTTAAAAATCCCTCTCCGCGACGCAGAGAGGATACGGAGTGTTCTGTTCCATTTTATAATTTGCATTCAAGAATCAATTCATCTCCGCAATACGGAGAGGATACAACTTTAACTTGTGCTTTTTCTTATTCTTCTTTCTTGCTTCTTTTCACTTGTGTCCTCTTGTGATTCCTGATGCCCATTTAATTGCTTGTTTCTCCATTAAAGCTCACCTACACAACTAATCATGTTGGTTAGCATTTATACCATCAAAAGACTAGACACGACTATAAGTCAACACAACTTGATTCGAAACTTGGCTTAATTGCAGGCATTATTAGGTTTCTAGGCATATAAATACTCCTAAGATCACTTTATCACAAAATATCACCTGCTGGAACCATTTTCTTTTGGTATTTATATCACCAGTCATATCTATTTCCCATTCGGCTTTTATTAAAAAATATCACTTGCAAGGACCATTTTCCTTAGGAATTTATATGACTACCTGGAACCATTTTCCTTTGGCTTTTATCGCAAAATTTCATTTGCCAGAGCCATTTTCCTTTGGCATTTATATCACTAGCCGAAACTATTTCCCTTCGGATTTTATCACACAATATCACTTACTGGAATCATTCCCTTCGACATTTATATCAAGTGTCTCATTACAATATTCAACAATCAATGCACACAAGAAATATCACACCACACAGAGAGATAACAATTCATACAATTCAAGTCCACTTTCATAAATTCTAGTACTTCACTTATCAATCAAATAGGAGCCACAAGAAAATACACAATTTATCATTATCATCAAGAAACATTTTCAATCCCCCCCCCCCCGTTGTTGGTTAGAATTAATCAAGTGGAGCACATAACCATTCAACTCATTCCCAATTACTCCCCAACACATAGACAATGAAGAGAAGTAAACGATTCAACAAAATTAAAAAGTTTAAGAGATCACTTGCCTTAAAGCAATCAACTAATCAATCTGAAGCTTGATTTTTCCCTTTCTGACTCGCTTCCAAAGCCATAGAATCTATAACAATCAAGTATTCACAATCACTCTTCAGAAACAATAATACCCACATCAATTATTTGGAGAAATAGGTCAATCATCTCAAAACCCAATTGCAAAAATAAGGTTTGAATCTGAAAATCAATACTAACCCAACATGTCCTAATTGAGGGTGGATTAACTTGATATCTTTTACTTTAGGATGAAGAACCCAATGCATCCTATTTTAGGGTGGAAGGACCCAATGTGTCCTATTTTAGGGTGGATGAACCCAATGTGTCCAATTTAATGGTTGATGGACCTAGTGTGTTCTATTTTAGACTAGACGAACCCAATATATCCTATTTGAGGGTGGAAGAACCCAATATGTTCTATTTTAGGGTGCACGAATCCAAAATATCCTATTTTAGGGTGGATGAACCCAATGTGTCCTATTTTAGGGTGGACGAACCCAATATACTTATTTTAGGCTGGAAGAACCGGATATATCCTATTAAAGGGTGGAAAAACCCGATGCATCTTATTTGAGGGTGGAAGAACCCAATGTCCCATTTTAGGGTGGACGAAGCCAACATATCCTATAAGAGGGTGGAATAACCCAATGTATCTTATTTGAGGGGGGAAGAACCTAATCTGTCCTATTTTATGGTGGACTAACCCAATATATGGTGTGAACTAACAAATACTAATTTTGGTGTAATGCAATGAGCTTGGTGTGATTTCTTTGTAGTAGCGAACATTCAAAACCTAGTATGAAGAGCTTCTTGAAGTACCTTTGCATTATTGAATATTTAAGATGTAGTGCTTTTTGTAATAGCAGACATTAATGGTGTAATACTTTGCAATAGTGCATATTATGCCCTTAACTTAGGAGCTCCAACTTCGATGAAAATATGGTGCTTATAAAATTTTGTGCTCAAAGAAAAATTATAAATTATAAATTTTATTCTTGTTGATGTTGTACCATACGAATCTTCCAAATTTTGACTTGATGTTGAGCTTTGTGGTGTTATCGTTCGAGGATAACTTAAAAATCAACCTCTACATTACTCAAAAAAATATGTTAGTATAAAAGAAAGTGGTTTCCTTGCATTGAACCATGAAGCTTTGGCTTTGAATCTGCATTTCTTGTTGCTATGGCATTGAAGCAATATGATGGAGAATATGGCTTGTGATCTCAACTTCTACCTCTTTCAAATAATTATAGGTCATCTGCAAAGTTGTCCCAGTCTTATCTCTTGGGGAGAATGGAATTTCTATTATATTGAGACCGAACCCAAAATAGGCGCCTACGTATCTTACTACTAGCAGGAATCAGGTCACACAACTCATTACAAAAGTATAGAAAGAATTGTCAAAGATTAGATACTCATCAAAAAGGGATAAAGGAGAATAATATCCTCAAACTTCAAAAATGATGTCCTTACTAGTCTTCTTGATTGATAGCATGCTTTCTTTTCAAATGCTTTGATGCCAATTTTGATAGATCTGCTTCTATCAGTAGAATGTTGGGATCATAGCAAATGACCAATGTTGGACTTATAGGTCCATATACCCATCCAAAAATATTTCCCTCAGGCATGCATGATTCAACTTGTTGGAATTCAACCTTGACATCATATAATAACAATTTTCGAGAACCATTTTTCATTGGAGTTCATTACTATATTATATCTATAATACCATTTTCGTGATCCATGACAACTGAATAAGTATTATTGATCACAATAATAAAACATGATCATCAGCTACATAACCAAGTATATCTTTGTCAAAATAGTGTCCTTAGGCCACTAACCCATCAGGATATGATATAACACATAATAAGAGTGATGCAACAAAACATAAGCATTTCAAGTCACATAACATCTACTAGCTATGTCCTTACATAAAATGCACATCAATAATTCATTCATTTCAACACTGAATAAACTAATAAACCATTTCTCGAGAAAAGTCTAATAGAGTAATCATAATCTACCTTGTAAGTCGAGAATACGTGCCATAAACTCTTAAAAATTACTTCCTTTTTTTGAATAGCCTTGGAACTCTCCTATTTTATTAAAAATATACTCTATATGAGTATACGAGTCTATCAACACCCATATTTTTATTTTTAAAAATTTTTGATGGACCAATGGTCCGTTTATTTCTCATAAAGAAGTATCATACACAAACATGCCAAATAATAGCCCAATTTAGTACAAATGCCAAATAGCCCAAATAAGGAAATAAAAGGACAACTTTGTCTTGGTCTTGATGATCAGGAACTTGACATTCCCTTAAATAGGGTTTTCTAAAGAAAGCTCTCCATTTCTCACTCTCCTATACTACACCGCTTCTATGTTTTTGGCTCCCTTCACCCTTTATTTGCTCGTGCTTCATTTTCGGGTCATTAACATACTTCATTCATGGAAAAATAAGGAGATATATCATATCGCAAAGGTAAATCAACCTTATCTTTTACCCACTCCCAACTACTGTTGACCTTAGTCTTTCCTTTTTGTAGATGGGAAATCCGGTGGAGGTGTTTGGAGTTCAAGACAAACTTTTTATCGGATTTAACCATGAAACTCCATCTGGAGGCTTGACATATATCAACACCCATATTTATATATAAATTCTAGTAAAAAACCGACCAACAAAGATAAACCTGACCCGCTAAGTTCAAATATTGAAAATTGATTAACGAATTAGATTAGCCATTGTGTGAAAAGCTCATGTGCCAAATATCAGCTAAATTTGATCATTAATTGATTATCAAATAAAGAAAATACACTTTATTTACCTTAAGGATTTAAACTACATTTCCCCAATCCAAACACAAATATTTTCTTTTGGTAATTGTAAATCTTATTACTAGATGTGTCATTGTGTACAATTTGGAACTCTGGATATGGAAATGTTCCAGTCTCAGAGTCCCACTACTTTTAAATCTTTCTGACACTTGTATACTATTATACTATTCTAAGGATAGAAATTAAGACTATGCATATGTCCTATTAGCCTAGTTATCATGCTAGCTCTGTTAGGTATATCTTGGATAATTAGTCGGCATATCATGTATGTGGTCCCTCTTTAGGCTGCAAGAATAAGATTCTCTAAGAGAGACTCTAAAAATTGAGTCCAATTAAAGGAAGGTGAACAACCTTGTATAGAATCAATATAGACCATCCACCTCGTGTTTCTCCACCAACCGAGGTTACGCAACCTCTCATCACAGCTAGCCTAGAACTCAAAAGATCTCTAGTCTGAATCTCTACTAAAATGAGTAGGGCACTTCTTTATAAATATATCAAACATATTTTTCTCCTCCAAATGCATAACAGTCCTACATATAGGATGGGGAGAAAGATATGATAATGGTGAAACACCCATATAGTGAGCCATAAGATAAGTTGGTTGTGTCTTAAAAGTCTGAAGGCCTCAATCTAGGATGGGGAGAAGGATATGATAATGGTGAAACACCCATATAGTGAGCTACAAGATCAATTGGTTGTGTCCCAACAGTCTGAAGGCCTGAATCTATAAATTTTTATCTACCGTGTTTAGTATAGTAAATGAAAAATACTTTTAAGATGAAAAGAAGATATAATATTCTAGGCCACATATGTGTCCTTAAGAAATTTAATCCCTTCACTGCTCTAGATGTTGTGAATTATGTCCTCCCAGAATAAAAGAGATGTACTTCCTAAGGAAGTAGCGACACCTCAAAATTCAGCGGACTCAAAAGTCAGCAATGAAATCACACAAATACTCGACTTTGTTTATAAGAAAATAAATGCAGAAGAAAAAATTCAATGCAAAAACTATAGAAACACCTTACTATTTATGGATAGTGATTTGTGTTGAATAGCTACAAACTCACATGTTTAGAACCAACTCATTCGTTCCGAATATGTATGACATTTGTTGGGAGGAAATGTATGTTCGGAAGGAATAGGTCATTTCCAAAATAATTTCATAAATTTTAAATTAATTTATTTCCATGAATTAACTAGTTAATTAATAATTCGGTGTATTAATATTAGGAAAAGAAATAATTAATAAAACTAATAAACAAATTTTGTTTAAAAAATTATTAGTAAATCATATCAATTGGCGTAGCCAAAGTCGAAACTGAGTCGAACGAGAGATGATGACGACGATGTGAGGGGGCACTCTCGTCTTAACCCTTTAAGGGCTAAAGAAAGCATTACCAAATATAAGGACAAAAATTTTCATCTATTCTACCAATGAGGGAGAATTGACTTCTCATTTTCTCTTCACTTAGTTTTCGCACATTTCCCAATTCACACCTTACTGAAATCCAACAATCCCCAACATTAATGGGGAATGGGTATCGTTCAACATACGCATGGGAAAATTGTGTGATTCGTAAGTAAGTAAGAATTAATTGCATCTAGATAAGTAGGTTTCCCTTAGTGAACATATACCGAATATGCTCGATCAATTAGTGGATTCGATATGTTTGAATGGTCTAGTTTTGGTTTATAATTAGACAATATAAGTCACATAGTTAACCCTTTAACTATTTTTGGTTCTCATTATCTTTTTCGTTAATAAGTGCGTTGAGAATTGGCCTTACAAAATTCTCCTTGAAGCAGCTTACACTCACACTTACATAAGTGAATACTAAATGTGTAGTCCTATAAATACACTAGTTTATATACCTTTTATCAAACTTATATATCATTAAAAAAATTCAATATGTTATCCTTGATACTGAACATTGTGTTACCACAATATCATAGATGTTCTTTCACAATGTTAGGTACTTCGTGCTGAAATTTGATAATGCTAGAAATATAGATGAGGTATTGCTATTAGGGACACACCTAATCAATATCAAAACAATCATTGTGAAGCCTTGGAAGAGATGCTGAAGACAATCCCATTGTGGGTAAAGTAACTTGATATCCCACTCAATTTCTGGTAGTGGAAACACTTAGGAGGATCAATAGTAGATTGTGAAACCCTAAGTTTAGAGATAATTGCACTTCAATATTTAAAAGGATATCATATAGTTGGGTCCTAATCGAGATAAATGTAACACAAGCCCTCCATAAGAAGATTAAGATAGCAGGACTAGATGGAAAAATGTTTGAACAAGCAATAATTTATAATAGAGGCAATCACCTATAAATGGAGGGGTGTGTTGTGATGGGGAATTTTCATCATAAAATATCAATACTCCATCAATCTATTAATAATTCACCATAATCAACCATAATTAAACAATAAAAATTGTTTTAGTAGAAGACCAATGCCATAGATTGAAAATCCTAGATTTGGGGGATTTGGAATCTTAAAAACATAATTTGAAGGGGCACCTTGGGTGATATCTACCCAAGGATGAAAAGCATCCATACATCAATTAAGAATCTCCAAGAAATTTAGGGAAGAACCTTGAAAATCTACAAACCCTAGCTCCAATAATTTCTTCTTCTTCCTTGAGTTTAGAGAGAGAAATATTGAGAGAGGGGGGAGTTTTTAATTTCAATTTGGGTGTTTGTGAATAATGACCAAGTCTTATGAAATTTGACTTGAAAACAATATATATACTTCCGCTAAAAATACCCAAAACACCCCACTTAATTTGACTAAAAAGGAAATGACTTCAAAGACCCTTATTAATTGAACCCTGCCAGGGACCACGACCCCTCTTCACTAGCCGTGGTGTGGACCACGATCCGTGATCCCCCTCGTGGAGTTTGGGCAGTAGCCACATTTTTGGAGCACGAAGCTCCTTTACCCAAGTCATCTTCACGAGCACCTTCACGAGCCGTGAAGTGGACAACAACTCGTGGTCGTGTTCGCGAAGGGTGAGGCAGTAGCTAAGCTACCTCATGCCCCAAGCCCCCAAGCCCCCATTCTCAGGTCTTCTTCACGAAGGGCTCCACGAGCTGTGGTCAAGACCACGATTCGTGGTCCCTTCCGTGAAGTTGAGGCAGTGGCTTGGTTTTGGGTGGTCATTATTTCCAAGGCCAAGGGGACTTCACGAACACCTTCACGAGCCGTGGAGTGGACCACAACTCGTGGTCCCTCTTGTGAAGGTGGGGCAGTGTGCTCCTAGCTAGGAGCATCCTTGGCCTTTGGCCTTGGCTTGGCCCCTTTGCCTTGGCACTTGACCCTTGGTCTTGACTCAAATATCTTCATTTCAACCTTAAATGACTTGCTAAAATTCGGGGAGTCATTTTACTATTCTTAACTTTACGTTTAAGCTCTAGTTTAACCTACCATTTTTTCGAGGTGTTACATGAGGCATACATTTTTGGAAATTGACGGCATGAATGGCATAACTTGTGAAATATTACGATGTGAGAATATAAATTTATGTCTTGCCAAAAATGTTATATTTTGTGAGAGGAAAAATTAAAGACTAACACAAAATAAGGGGAAAAGTGCAAATGACCCACTTCTTTTCAAAAGCTAGAAAAAATATTTTTTTCCCAAAATTACTTTTCGGAAAATACTTTTGACAAAATATACTTTGAAATAACTTTTATAAGTTTGTTCAAACACTTATCGTTGTTCAAAAGTAATATTTAATTTGATAATTCCAACACAAACTACTTCTCCCAACTAAAAAAATTACTTTTAAAAAACACTTTTCAAGAAAAGCAAATTTTAGAAATTTGGCAAACAAAGCATAAAAACTTTGAAGTTAAAACATAAATTTTTTGAGCTATGAAGTCAGGATTTTTGATGTTTGGCAAAGTCATAATAGTTATAACTAAACTAACATTTGTGATAGAGTATTAAATCACCTATTTATGTGACTTATTCCTTTATAATATGCTTTTATAAAGAATGATTAGATGTCACAACCGAAACCGTCGTGATTGGTACCCACCCTAACCCTACGGTGAGAGAACATTACTAAAACCCAACTAACCAAATTAACAAAAACTACAACATTTAAGGATATAGAAGCAGGTTTAAATTTCTAAACGAAAAGAAAAAAAAGGTAGTTCCTATAAACTCCGAAGTCTAAAAAAACCAATGCGGAAATAATGCCTAGAACCTGAAAGTCAATGTACAATTCCACATTCTCAATAATACACATATACGCCAAGTCAATGGTCCTCTCATGTAACCCATACCCAAACTGTTAGTGTGTTGGATCATGACACCCATTCCAAGTTAGTGTGTCAGATCGTAACACCCGTTCCATTTAAAAAGCCATGATCACAATCACAATGTACATTCTCATAATCATACAAGCAAGTGTTGATTCATGGCATACAATCATTCAGTCATACTAATTTACGATAAGTGTGATCAATAGTGCAACATTCACATACATACATGCATTATAACGAAGAAATTACTAACATATATCACACAAATATAAAATCACAACCATCACCTACCTTGAATGAAACTTGAACCCACATAAGAAACTTGATTCTTCCCTTTCCAGATTCTTTTCGCTCACACCAGGTCTACAAACAACCAATTCAATACGAGGATCAATAATTAAGGTCTAATTTACCCGAATTATGACAAACCCATTAACTGAAGACCCAAATTATGATCCTAAGGTTCAGCAAGGGCTTTCTCCACCATCCAAATAGCTCCAAAACTCTCCCCTAACAATAATTACCCATGAATTTACATTCTACGAATCGAAAAATGTATTCAAAGAGTAAAAACCTTTGATTTAGCTTCAATAATGGTGAAAAACTATCAAGAAGTTGCCCTGGTTTGTCTCCCAACTCTTAAGAACGAAATTTGCAGAATAATGACATTTTTGGGGTTTAATTTTGACTTAATTCATGATTGAGTCACTACGGCGGACCCCATCCCACCACGACGGCCCCCCTGGAGGCTTACACAGAGACAGAACCTCGGAATTTGAGTTCCAAACCCCTATTTCACAACACACCTTCAACTATTGACACTAAAAAAAACTACCCATTCACGCTAAGATCAGTTTCGAGAGTTCTACTTGCCCGAATTTAATTTCCTAAGGTCGTACGAGTTTCTTAACGTATTAGCTATCTACTCATGTGATCAAAGTCATAATTAGATCTCCCATTTGTTATAATATTTCTCTATAGCTCACTAACTTTGATTTCGTACAAATCTAGACTAAGTTTGGAAATTCCAAATTACTATCAAAAAGTTTTCCTATCCAATAATTTTCCCCGTTGGCTTTTCTATAACGTCGGGAACAAGTCGTTACAATAGATACCAATTTACCCATCACTCATCCCCGAGTGACAAACTAGGAAAAATGGGCTAAAGTAAGGGTAGAGTAGTACCTGAATGGACGAATAACTGGGGATGCTTTACCGCATGTCCTTCTCGGTCATCTAAGTAGCTTTCTCAACTGGACGATGCTTCCATTAAACTTTCACGGACTTAATCTCTTTGGTCCTCAGTTTTTGGACATCACGATCAAGAATTACAATCGATTCTTCCTTATACTGAAGGTCTTTGTCTAGCAACACTGAGTCCCATTTTATAACGTAGTCCCATCACTATGATATCTCTTTAACATAGGCATATGAAATTCCGGATGAACTCCTGATAAGTTAGGAGGTAAGGCCAGTTTATAAGCAACTGGCCCTACACAGTCAAGAATTTCAAATGGTCCCATGTATCGAGGACTAAGTTTGCCCTTCTTGCCAAATATCATCACCCTTTTCATGGGTGATACCTTAAGAAGAGCATTCTCACCCGTCTGAAATACCATGTCCCTTACCTTATGATCCGCGTACTTTTTATATCGACTTTGGGCTGCTAGGAGCTTAGCTTGAATACTCCTCTCTTTATCTTGAGCATCCTTCACTAAATCAATCCCCAAGGTTTCACATCTCTAGCCTCAAACCATCCTATGGGTGATCTACATCCCCTTCTATACAGTGCTTCTAATGATGTCATATCAATGCTGGAGTGGCAACTGTTATTATAGGAGAATTCACACAAAGGTAGGAACTTATACCAATGCCCTCCAAAGTGGAATAGTCCTTTCTGATTGTCCGTCCATCTGCAAATGGAAAGATGTACTAAAAGTTAGTTGTGTACCCAATTCATCATGTAATTTCCTCCAAAACTTGGATGTGAACTGTGTACCACGGTCTGAGATGATAGAAAGGGGCACCCGATGCAGCCTTACAATCTTTTTTACATACACCTCAGCCAATTGTTGCGCATTATAGTCTACTCTGACTAGAATGAAATGCACTGATTTAGTCAATCTGTCAACTACTACCCAAATAGAATTAAACTTCCCCAAAGTCTTGGGAAGACCAACTACGAAATCCATAGCTATCCTTTCCCACATCCATTCCAAATCTGGCATTCTCTGAAGCAAACTTGTAGGCCTTTGGTGTTCATATTTTACTTATTGGCAATTTTGACACTAAGCCACAAACTCCGCTATATCTTTCTTCATGCCAGGCCACCAATAGAGTCGCTTCAAATCTCGATGCATCTTGGTCACACCCAGATGAATGGAATACCACGAACCATGGGTTTCTACCAATAAATTTTGAATCAAGTCACCCACTCTAGGAACACAAATCATTCCTTTAAAGCTGAGCACACCCCCCACATCAAGAGTGCCTTTCTGTACCTTGCCCGACGTTGTCTTCTTTCAAAGCTCATTAAAGTTGTCATCCTCAAACTATTTGGCCTTGATCTCCTCAATGAACGTGGCCCTTACTTCAATGCTAGCTAACACCCCACCTTTCTCTGAGATGCCCAACTGCATGAACTTAGATTCCAACTTATGGATTTCCTTAGCCAATGGTCGCTTGGATACACTCAAGCAAGCTAAACTACCCATACTCACCGTTTTTTGGCTTAGTGAGTCCGGAAAACACATTAGCCTTACTCGAATGATATTGGATGGTCACATCATAATCCTTGACTAACTCCATCCACCTTCGTTGTCTCTAGTTAAGATCCTTTTGAGTGAATACATGTTGTAAAGTGCGATGATCAGTAAACACCTGAAACTTGACACCATAGAGGTAATGCCGCCAAATCTTAGGAGCAAATGCTACCACTACCATTCTAAATCATGTATTGGATAATTCCTTACATGGACCTTTAATTGCCGCAATGCATAAGCGATGACATTCTTATCCTGCATTAATACAACACCCAAACCCGATTGTGAAGCATCACAATAAATAATATCTTTACCTTCAATCGGTAATGCTAGAATAGGTGTTGTGGTTAGATGAATCTTGAGCTTTTGAAAGCTCTCTTCACATTTTTTAGTCCATTCAAAAGGTACCTCCTTTTTGGTCAATTTTGTCAACTGTGTGGCGATAGAAGAAAAGTTTTTCACAAACCGACGACAGTAGCTATCGAGCCCCAAAAAAATGCTAACTTCAGTCACAGAGCTAGGCTGAACCTAATTCTTAATTGCTTCAATCTTTTGGAGATCTACCACTACCCCTTCCTTTGACACTACATGCCCCAAAAAGGAAACCGAAGTCAACTAAAACTCACAGTTAGAAAATTTAGCATACAACTTTTGTTTCCTAAGAACACCCACACCAATACGAAGATGGTCGGCATGCTCTTCCTCACTTTTTGAATACACCAAAATGTCATCAATAAATATTATGAAAAACGAATCAAGAAAGGGTTTGAACACCCCATTCATCAAACTTCTAAAATTTGTAGGCGCATTTGTCAACCCAAACGACATAACTAGAAACTCACAGTGTCCATATCAAGTCCTAAATGTCATTTTTTGTATATCTTCAAGCCTAATCTTTAGCTGATGGTAACCAAACCTTAAATAAATCTTAGAGAAAATTGATGCACCCTGCAATTGGTCAAAAAGGTCATCTATCAGTGGCAATGGATACTTATTTCGAATAGTGACCCTATTCAATTGGCGATATTGTAACGATCCGAGCCTATACCTTGGAAGTTATCGGCGTACTTGACCCTAGAAGGGGGTCTTGTACAAGCCTCTTAGCATTCATAACATTTGATACATAGAAATAGTACAGAAATCAAAAAATTTCTTTATAATTCCAATATCAAAATACTCATTTAAAAGTAAGCAGAAGTCAACATCTCACATGGCCATCTTAGACAAAAATTTAAACAAGATAGGTTCACGGCCCTTTACAATCAAAGTCTTAAAAATAATCTTAAAACATGAAAGAACTAGAAACATTAAAAGTCCTTGTCCACAATCTATGAGGACATACCAATAGATGTCTTGGAAGAACTCTAATCTAAGCTTAACTAGGGAGAATAAAATTGAGTGTCAATCCCTATACTTCATAAAGGTAAATATAATATGGGTTAGCACAATTAAGTACTAAGTATGATAGCCATGCAAAAATATTCTTAAAACGGACATTCGTTTGAAAATCATGATATATGCCATTTTGATAAAACCTTCATGAACATAAACATAAGAGGCATAATACAAGACATAATCAAATACAATTCATTTAACCACATTAGAGCATAATCAGATATAACCCATTACCTTCACATTAAGCCTTCGCCTCAAGTAACCCTCAAGTTATACTTTGTGCAATGCATGGATAGCATCCTATACCACCATCCACACCAATGTACCACTTTAAGGTCACCAAAAGTGAACTTACCATTCACCTTTACACCTTTACACAATAGAGCATATAAGATACATAAACATTGCATAAGTCGTATCAATGATATACCGTGAGTTTACGGTATTTCTAATACATTTAACTTACAAGTTGTGTGTGTCTAGGGCCTTATCGTATTGGTTTCTATGTGTTTTATTATGTTTTTGCAGGAAAGATGTTCAGGCGTAAAAGTATTGAGACAATTGATCAAATTGCAGAAAAAGAGCATTCACGGAGCCTATCTACGGACCATAGGTCCATGGACGGTCCGTAGGTTAGGATCGTAGATCAGCAGCCAAGGGACGGATGACAAATCAGGGAAATCTGACCAAGTGTGGAACCACAGTGTAAATCGATAGTCCGTAGATCAGTCTACGGACCGTACTGTCAAACCGTAGAAAGAGACTGCGAGGGTTCCAAGCACTCGATTTTTGAAGATTCTAAGTATGGAGCTACGGAGGGGATTGACGGAACGTAGATCAATCTACGGACCGTATCGCCATTCCGTCGTTTGTGTCGAGAGGCTGAGTTTTGGGGGCTAAAATATTTTTAAGTCCGGCTTACGGAAGGGACTTACGGACCGTAGATCCATCGACGGTCCGTAAGTCGATCTCGTGGATTGAAGACGCGTACACCGAAGCAGACTTTCCTTAAATTGTTTCCTTTTTAAATTAGGATTTGTTTTTCTATAAATAGGGCATGTAAACCACGTTTTTGGGGGTTAGACATTGTTATTCTAGTTTTACTTTTGACTTTGGAGATTGAATTACAAATTTTGCAATTATTAATTTTACAAGTTCGTTTTGAAGATTTTTGGCTTTGCAACTCAAGTTGAATTTCTGGATTTATTATTCTCTTTACGTAAGTTCATGATTTCTTTATCTAAAATTATGAATTGTGTTCTTGCTAATATGAGTAACTAAATCCACAACTAGGGTTGTGGGAACCATGAGCGATTAACAAAATATGAATAGTAAATAAGCAATTCGTGAATAGTGTTTTGCATGTATTGATAATTCTTTCGTTTAGAAATCTTTTTAACGGTGGCCAACGTTAGAACTTGCATTGTTGCTACTTGCCAGATCAAGGAGGTAATCAACAAGAAAAGAATTATCAACATAGATTTAGTGTGATACTATCTAATAGACTAGTGTCGATTGGTGCGAAGTAATAACTAAGCCAAACATCAATTATGATGTCTAATATGTGGTAAAGGTAAGGGTTAGTAAAGTATACACACGTAGCTGGATCAAGGTGCGGGGTGAAATTCTCTAGATGCCGGATCAAGGATTTAGAGATACCTAACTTATCACTTTGCATGTAATACACTAGGAAGGGATTGCTGTTACTAGGATTATTGCGTTATGAGCTTATGGGGAACACGTATGCCCTAGTTATTTCTCTCATCTTGATAACAACTAAAAATTAATTTTTGTCTGATTACTGATTCCTTTACTAAATTCCTATTATTTGTTTCATACACACAAACCCCCCCTTTTTAATTATCTGTTTCTGAAAGTTCTTTGACTAATTGAATATAATTGTCGGTTAAAGTAAAGTCTAAACCATTTTTCCTTGTGGAATCGACCCCAACCTACAAGTTGGGTTCTTTACTTGATAACGATCGCTTATACTTCTGTAAGGAAGTGTAATTTGAGTGCATCAATCAACACATAAGGACCATAACCTAAGACAACTCTAAGTCATACTTGTGCAATGTGCAGATAGCATCCCATACTACTACTCACACTAAGTACCCCTTTGAAGTCACCATAGGCAAGGCACATTCATATTCATTAAGTCATGACAAGGAAGTAACTCATAATACAATCCAAGTATAGCATGCATCATCTCATTAAGCATTTGTCATATTCTTCCCTTAACTTCATTACATTAAGATCACCTTCATTCATTAGACATTAGATCAACATTCTTATTAACATCATCATAAGAGCACATTCATTTCATTAACATTATAAAGTAACACCACAACCTCTCTCAAAGCCTACTTGTGTAATGCATAGATGGCGTCCCATACCACCACCCACACTAAGTAGTGCATTCTTAAGAAGCAATAGTTTATTAACATTTTTTGTGGGGGGTAAGCCTTAACCAACACAGACCATGTGAGAAATTCATGGAATCCCGGTGTCACCCTCACCGAATAAGGGATTCCTACTTGCCTAAGGTAGGACCATTGTTTTATAACTTAGGTGGATCTACTAACTAGACCTATGTGGGCACATAGTTATGGGATATGGAGATTGCTACTAGATACTCTGCCTTAACTCACATATGAGCATCCATCTCAAGAGATTGTTAATAGATACCCCGCCTCAACTCCCGGATGAGCATCCATCTTAATTCATATCCTCTCGGTGCTTAGCATTATTCCCCACGGAGTATAGTACATTCATTATTATGGGATAAGAGATTGTTGTTAGATACCCCGCCTTAACTCCCGGATGAGTATCCATCTCAAACCCAACATTCATTCATTATTAGATAGCTCATAGATTCAAAGATGAGAATAGCCTTTCACCTAAAACCCCCCTTATTATGAGAAAGTCCTTTAACACCAAGTCATTATCATTCATTAGAGTACAATTGAGAATAGCCTTTCAATTAACCCATCATCAACAACATTATGGTAGAACTTCATTTATTAGTCATTCAAGAGTGTGTGTGTATTTGAGAATAGCCTTTAACATAATCATCATCATTCATACAATTGCCTTCTAAACATGATCATAATACATCCATAGAGATCACACACACATATACTTCACATCATAAACATACATAGTAATTAAACACCTCTACCTTTCAAGTGGATCAATAGCTTAACAATAATTTTATTTCAACATATCATTAGGTCATAACTTACCTTCAAGGCCATGAATCTTAAATCATCAACACACCAACAATTTACGATAATTAAGGCATAGATAATGATACAATTCAATAACCCAAGCAATTTAGACATATTCCATTCATAAGCTTTCATAATCATCAAACCCACTTCATAAAGGAACAATTTACGAATTGAGAGAATTCATGGGTTCATAGAGTATTTTCATCATAAATCATCAATTAAACACTAGTACAATCATAACTTGTCATTAGAAACCATTTGAAAGTGTTTGATGAAAGAACCCATGAGATTGAGTAAAACCCTAGGTTTTTGATAACTTCAAATCACCTTTGAATTGGCTCCTTGAATGAAAAGTTAGACAAGGATCAAGACTACCATGCCTTTCTATTGAATCCCCAAGCAATTTGAGGAAGAACCACCTTGGAATCACCAAACCCTAGCTTCATGGCTCCCTTCTTCTTCTTCTCTAATGGAGGATTTCTAGTGAGAAAAAAATATTTGAGAGGAGATGGGCTTTCTTTTAATTCTATTTAGAGAGACTTAATTGAAAGGATTTAAGTCTAAAAGTGTTATATAGTTGCTAAGTAAGGAATAGAATAAAGAGGACTCAACTTTGGAAAAGGACTAGGGACCCTTAAACTCACCCATTTGCCCCTCTTGGCTTGCCAAGGGCACTAGGCGACTCGCCAAGTGCATCCTTGGCTCACCCAAATTTCCAGTGAACTCCCAATTTGAGTAGTCCACTAGGTGATCTAGAGGGGCCAATGGACAACACGCCAAGTTGGTTGGCTAGCTTGGAGTTAGCTCACCCTTTGGTCCAGACCCTAGGATATTGGGACAACCTACTAAGTGATCACAAGAGCCCAAGGGCGACTCACCAAACCCTTTGGGTGATCAAGAACTCCCATTGCCAAACATTTTCGAAAGAACAAGGTTTCCTTCACTCAACCTTGCTAGCCTAGGCCTTTACTTGCACCCTAGGCTTCTCCCTTGCTTCATTTAAGTTCTAAACCAGCCTAGACATCAACTTAAAGTCACATTAACCCAAACATTAAGGCTCTAGTTCAACCTATCATTTTTCGAGTCGCTACAAATAGTCTATGCACATTCTCATACTACCATCCTTTTTCTGAAAAAAAAGATATGAGCACCCCTTGGTGAAGAACTAGGACGAATAAATCCCTTATCAAGGAGCTCTTGGATTTGTGCCTTAAGCTCTCTTAATTCTACTGGAGCCATACGATACAGAGGGATGTAAATGAGACGAGTACTAAGTTCTAAATCAATATAGAAATTTATATCCCTATCTGGAGGCATACCAGGCAAATCAGTAAGAAACACTTCTCTAAATTTTGACACCAAGGAATAGACTCAATAGAGGGAGATTCAACGTCAATATCTCGAATATGAGACAAATAAGCCAAACAACCTTGCCCCACATGTTTCCTAGCCTGAATAGAGAATATGATCTTAGTTGGCCTAGTCTTGTACATCCCTTCCCACTCTAACTTTTCCCTACTCGAAATTTCTAGAGTCACAGACTTATTGTTACAATTAAGCACAACATAATAGGGGGACAATCAAGTCATGCCTAAAATTATATCAAAGTCAGTCATATCCAAAATCACCAAATTAGCCTAAGTCTGAAAATCCATAAATAAGATAGGACAAACACGATAGACATGGGTGACTATGACAGACTCTTTAACTGGGGTAGCAACATTGATGGGGGCATCAAATTATATCACAAATCATATCAAATTCTGAGGCAAATCACACAAACTCATAAGAATATGTAGAACCGAGATAAAATAACACATTAGCCATCCGGTCACATAGAGGAATAGTACTTGCAATCACTGCATCAGAAGACCATGCCTCGTTCTTGCCTGGCTAGGCATAACAATGAGCCCTATCATCTTGACGGGCGACTTCCTTGCCTGGCTGTGCCGTACCTCTGCCTGCATTACCATTTCCCCGACCCCCACAGCCTCGCTAATTTCCTCCTCACCGATCTTGTGGATGCCCTCGACAAATTATTACCATTTCCTTCGGGTATCACTACTTTAGTCTGCTTCTGCACGGGGTCTAACATGTGTGGGTGGGGATAATCTCTTCTCATATGCCCAGGTTCTCCACAATTATAACAAGTGTGATCAAAAGATGGTATGCTCCCCACTGAAGGTGAGATTCCCTGGCTATCCTGAATCAAATTCTAAGGTGGAGTTCCCGAGTAATTACTTGTTAAAGTGGGCATAAAAGACTGAATTGGTTGGGCTGCAAGTGTCGGCCTGCCCGAACCTCTAGAGTAGGAATTCTAAAAGTTACCTGTGCTCTTAGCTTTCTTAGCCAATGCCTTAGCCTGACCATCTCACCTCACCCCTTCCAGTTGCTTCACAAAATCATTTACCTCATTAAAGCTTTTCCCCACAGAAGTCATGTGCAAAAAAATACATGTAACTCAGAATTCAGTCTCTTAACAAATAGACGGATCCTCTCTTACTCAGTAGTCACCAGTTGCGTAGCATATCTAGAAAAAACATGGAATTTAGTCTCAAAAGAAGCCACAAACATACCACCTTTCTTCATAGCCATGAACTCATCTTTCTTACGATCTCTCAAGGTTCGGGGCACATACTTTTCCAAGAACATAGCATGAAACTGGGTCCAAGTGAGTGGGGGAAAAGCTAAAGATCTTCATTTCATTTAAGCTCTCTACTACTGCGTAGACTCATCCTAAACTTGAAAAGTCACAAACTCTACTCCATGCTGATGGATAATTCTCAACTTATGAACCTCTCATAACAATCTAGGATGAACTCATAGGCGTGCTCACTCTCTGAACCATGGAATACAAGTGCTTTCAATTTCAAGAACTTAGTCAACGTCTCATGCTCGTTACCAGTCATTATGGGACCCAACAACGGACGAAAGAAAGCATCAATACCTACAGTTCCACCTACCTCAGGGACGGTAATAGCAATTGGGGGTTTGGTGGTAGTTTGAGTTTCCTGCACTGTAGGAAGAATTCCAGGACCAACCAATCCTTTCAGGAAAGGCATAATTTGTTGAGCTAACACTGGGTCTAAGAGAGGAATACATGTAGTCTCAGCCTACACGTCTTCCTCTTGTCCAACATTCTTCTCATTCTCAACCTCTACATTCTCCCCTATCTCTTCATGATGCACCTCATTCCTGGGAGTATTCTCAATTTGTGCTCCATCCCTAGTAGGCGCTACCCTTCCTCGACCTCTATTTCTTGCTCTTTCTTTACCCCTACCTTGACCGTGACCTCTTGCTATAGACTCCTCAGCGGGCTCATTGGTGGGAGCTACGGGCCTAACACTGTTGAAACGAGTGTTAACCATCTGCGCACAAAAGAGTGAAGGAGATTAGATATCAATTTGGATCACCAGATACCACTTTTCACCAAGTTATAGCATGAAAGGAGACAAAAGAAACAAAGAGATTTCCTAAAGTCCTACAGCCTCTTGAAGAAAAGTACAGACATCTCCGTACCATTCCACAAGACTCTACTAGACTCATTTTGGTACATCGAGATCAATGAACCTGGGGCTCTGATACTAACTTTGTCATGATCCAATCTGTCGTGATTGACACCCACATTAACCCTTTGGTGCAAAAAACTGTTACTACAACCCAGCTAACCAAATTAACGAAACCTACAACATTTAAAGATACGAAAGCAGATTTAAATGTCTAAATGAAAAGAAAACTAAGGAGTTCCCATAAACTCCAAAGTCTAACAAAACCAATGCAAAAATAATGCCTAGAACCTGAAAGTCAATATACACTTCCACATTCTCAATAATACACAAATATGCCAAGTCAATGGTCCTTTCATGGAACCATACCCAAATTGTTAGTGTGCCGGTTCGTGACACCCGTTCCAGGTTACTGTGTCAGATAATGATACCCGTTACAATATGTATGTCAGTGTGTGATATCTGATCCCAGTTAGTGTGTCGGAACATGATACCCGTTCCATTCAATAAGCTACAATCACAATCACAATCACAATGTACATTCTCATAATCATACGAGCAAGTATTGATTCATGGCATACAATCATTCATTCATACTCATTTACGTTTAGTGTGATCAATCGTGCAACATTCACATACATACATGCAGTATAACGAAGCAATTACTAACATGTATCACACAAATATGAAGTCACAACCATTACCTACCTCGAACAAAGCCTGAACCCTCATAAAAAACTTGATTCTTCCTCTTCCAGATTCTTTCTGCTTGCTCTAGGTCTACAAACAACCAATTCAATAAAGGGATCAATAATTAAGGTCTAATTTACCAGGATTATGACAAACCCAATAACCCAAGCCCTAAATTATG
Source organism: Solanum commersonii (assembly GCA_029007595.1). NCBI lineage: Eukaryota > Viridiplantae > Streptophyta > Magnoliopsida > Solanales > Solanaceae > Solanum > Solanum commersonii. The sequence continues at coordinate 377,624 of JAJTWQ010000195.1, forward strand.
ATCCTAAGGTGCAGCTAGGGCTTTTTCCACCATCCAAACAACTCCAAAACCCTCCCTCAAAAAAAATTACCTATGAATTTACATTCTACGGATCGAAAAAAGGATTCAGGGTGTAAAAACCTTACCTTTAGATTTAAGAATGGTGAAAAACTATCAAGTCACCCTGGTTTGTCTCCCAACTCTTAAGTACAAAGTTTGCAGAATAATGAAGTTGTTAGGGTTTAATTCAGACCTAATTCGCGAGTGAGCTGCTACGGTGGACCCCATCCCACCCCAGCAGCCCGGACCTGGCGAAATAAATCCTTCCCTGGCGGTTTACACGGAAACAAAACCTTGGAATTTGAGTTCTAAACCCCCATTTCACAACACACGTTTGACTCATGACATTCAGAAACTACCCGTTCACCCTAAGATCAGTTTCAAGAGTTCTACTTGCCTGAATTCAATTACATAAAGTCGTATAGGTTCCTTAACGTCTTAGTTATCTACTCATGTTATAAAATTCATAATTAGATCTCCCATTTGTTACCAGATTTCCCTAGACCTCATAAACTCCAATTTTGTCTAAATCTAGATTAGGTTGGAAAATTCCAAGTTACTACCAAAAAGTTTTCCGGCCCAAATTTTTTAAATGTTGGCTTTTCTATAACGACGGGAATAGGTCGTTACATTAGACCTATCAATACGGGTTGTCCCATCCTATTCGGGTTAGCCCATACATGCTTTTGATTTGATGGGTCAAATTAGAGTGGCCCATTTTTTTTGCGCCAAAAAACAGCCTGCCCCACCCACTAGTACGTTGGCTGGGGGCCGTGTCGGGTCAGCCTATATTTTTAAAGTATATTTTTAATTATTTTTAACATTAAATTATAACTTAAAAATATAAACATATATATCGACAAAATATCTTCATTTCATGTACTGTTTATATGCAATATCAATTAGTTAAACATTAAAAAAACTAAATTTATGAATAACGTATATAATATTTAAATGCACACAAAAAAATATTATTAGTTTGAGAAAAATAAAGCAACCAGTTTCGAGTGCAACAAGTGTTTAGATATATTTATGAACTATACAACTTCTATACTTAGTGAAAACACGTCCACCAATATTGAATGATGATTTTTATAATACACTAGTAATAGAAATACTAAATACATCACGTTAGATGATTCTAAATTTTAATATTTAAAACTTTATATTGACTTTGTGTTTGAACTTTTGTTATTTTAATACTCTATTTTATTTTTATTTTCAATTATATTTTTATTTAGCCCATGGGCCATCCCAACACATATTGCTCAAGCCCCACAAACCATGGAGCTTATCCGGGCCAGGCTAAAAAAAACTCTTTTCTTAAATGAGTTCCAAAAATCTTACCCCAACCCTATTAAATCACGAGTTAAGCCAAGTCGACCCAAAGGGGCTAGCCAATATTGACGGCTCTAAGAATGATACTTATTAAAATTTGATTACAAGATTTTATAGTCTCAACAAAGTTTTTCCATTTTTAAAATCACAATTCAGAAAAAGAAGAAGAAGAAGTAATCTTTCTTAAATTGTAGGCCCAAACAACTTGTATCACACAAAGTTATGATGAGGCAGTAAGTCAATTTGTGAATTTTAATAGACAATTAGACTACTTGGAAACACACTAACAAAATATAAAAAGTTTTTTTAAATGTTGTAGTACAAAGAATCCAATCCTAATTAAGCATCATCTTTTAAATTTATAGTAAAAAATTATAACATAAAATTAAATATTTTCAATTGAAGTATATCTCACATCATCTTTCATCTCCCAAATTAAATATTCCTTGACCTAGTTGGTCATTTTTGGTATTTCATGAAATTTATCATTTTCCCCTTCTAAATTTTGGGCCCGCGTTATTCTTGATTGAGTAAGGGAAGTTGGTTCCAAACCTTGAGTACAAGTTTATACGTTGACAAATTTTGAGTTTGAAGGCTTAAGTTTCCTAAAAGTAGTTTTTGGTGTCATTCAGGTTTTAGATGCCCAGATCAAATTTCCTGGGGTTCCATTAGATTTAGGGGATGATTTTAGGCCTAGGAGCTGTCTTGGTTGATTTTTGAGAGGTGTTAGCTTGTTTTGAACGTTTGGGCATTTGTTAGTTTGCTCTGGTTTCCACGGTTGTCGGGTCGAGAAGACCTCAAATTCATGTTTTGATGTTTTCATTTAGTCTGAAATGTAGAATATAGTTGATTTGCATATATGGTTTATTTGTATAGGGTTCTTTTGACATTTTAAGTGTTGGCGTGTTTCTTGATTTCTGGTGTGCTTCACTTTCGTGAAGGGTGATTCGCGATCGTGAGGATCATGGAAGCAAGACCCTTGTTACGAAAGTGAAGAGTCTCTGTTAGGCGGGATTCACTTAAGCGAACCAAGGGTTGCAATCGCAATGTTTACAAAAGTGAAGACCCCAATTTTTGCGGGGTTCGCTTTGGGGAACCCAAGGTTTCTTCTGCAACATAAGAGGGGAGTTTTGACATGAAATTTTTGAGGTTTTAGGATTATTTTCCATTTTTGAGCTTAAAAACCCGTGGAGGCATTTTTTTGAAAAGATTTCTTCTGCTAAGTCATTTGGGTAAGATTTTGTGACCCTAAAACTTCATTTTCCTTTTGATATTTATGGATTCTAACACCCTATTTTTTAATTTCATTTGGAAGATGGCAAGGTTTTGCAAGAACTTGAGTTTTGATATAAAATGGAGATTATGAATTGATTTTAAATTCTTTTTCAAAATGGTTTTCACCATTGAGTTCCTAAAGCCTTAAACATCATTTTCAAGTATTAATTTTTGGATTCAAACCTTCTTTTTGCAATTGGGTTTTGAGATGATTGACCCATTTCTCTAAATAATTGATGTTGTTATTGTTGTTTCCGAAGAGTGATTGTGAATACTTGGTTGTTATTGATTGTGTGGCTTTGGAAGCGAGTCAGAAAGGGAAAACTCAAGCTTTGGTTTGATTAGTTGATTTCTTTAAGGCAAATGATCTCTTAAACTTTTTAATTTGGTTGAATCGGTTACTTCTCTTCATTGTCTATGTGTTGGGGAGTAATCGGGAATGAGGAGAAGGGTTATGTTCTCCACTTTATTAATGATAACCAAAAAAAATGGGGGGGGGGGGGGGGAGTGAAAAGGCTTCTTGATGATAATGATAAATTGTGAATTACATTGTTGTGGCTCCTATTTGATTCATTGGTGAATTGTTGGAATACATGAAAGTGGACTTGAATTGTATGTATTTTTGTCTCTCCGTGTGGTGTGATATTGCTTGTGTGCATTGATTCTTGAACACCGTGGTGAGATCGGTGATATAAATTCCAAAGGGAATGATTCTAGAAAGTGATATAAACACCAAAGGAAAATGGTTCTAGCAAGTGATATTTTGTGAGAAAAGCCGAAGGCAAATGATTCCGGCTAGTCATATAAATGTCGAAGGGAAATGGTTCTCACAAGTGATATTTTGTGTTAAAAGCTAAAGGGAAATGGTTTTGGCTAGTGATCTAAATACCAAAATGAAATGGTTCGAGTAGGTGATATTTTGTGATAAAGCCAAAGAAAAATGGTTTCGGCTAGTAATATAAATGTTAAAGGGAAATGGTTCCATCAAGTTATTTAATGTAAAGCCGAAGGGAAATGGTTCCAGCTAGTGACATTGTACCAAAAGGAAATAGCTCCGACAAATGTCCTTGTGATCAATATACCTGGTGCATATATTTCTCTTATTTGGTGTATGTGATTGAACTAATTAATGTGTTTGATTGGTTTATTTAAAATGTGAGTTGAACATGTTGATATTTGTGAATAAAAAGCTCATTACTTGAGAGTAAGTGATTGATATGTGTCGATTGTTGAGATGTGACTATTATTCTATAACCTTTGATCCTTGAGACTTTCGTATTATAGAACAGTTAGATTGGGGTGATTTATATGCATGTTGTAGTTTGTGGATGTTCGGTTGGGATGAATTGAGTATTCGATTCTAGCTAGGTTGCCTAGTTTACTAAGTTGCTTGTTCGGTACCGTGTTGATGGTACTCACAATTTACTTGTACACTTGTGTAGGTTCCGAACCCGATATTGTTTGATCATTCTTTTTCCTCTTCTGACTTTCATGCTTGTTGACAGACTTGAGAGCTAGATGCTTATCATCTTAGTGGGCCCACTTTTCTTTTTTGTTATGCTTTGTTCTAATTGAGAAGCAAAGACATTGAGACTTGTACTTATTTCTTAATTCCTTACTTTATGTATTAGAGGCTTGTACATGTGCAAACTAGATTTTTGGGTATTATTTAGAAAGAATAAGTTTTTCCCCTTTGTGTTTTTCTTGCGTTATCTTTCCATTTTTATTTTGATTCATTGGGTTGAGACTGACTTGTATTGGTAGGAATAAACAAGTTCCATCATGTCCATTTTTGGGTCACAACAATTGATATCAACCCAGGTTCATAGGTCAAAAATATTATCGAATAAAAACATACTAAATCAAAAATGGGTGACGCAAGCGTCAGTTATCAATGCGGGGTTTGTATTGATTAACAACTAAAAAGACCAAAATATAAGAAAACAAGGTATGGAGACGGGATTCTTGGGATGTGATAGGAATACGGGATAAACTAGACTATCGGGTACATGCTTTTGATAGTAAATTGTTGAGTATTTGTGACTAGGCTAAACTATAGTGGGGCTAAATTTTCTCTCGAGCAACTTACCCCGAATCAACTCGATTTCTCTCGAACACCGAGTTGCCGCACTAAGCACAGCCTCCACCTTAACCCATTCATTCTCTCGAGTTGAATGTGTAGGAGAAGGACTAGGATTCACTCTCTCGAGCTGAACCCATGTCGACCCAATACCACCGACTATCAATTTAGTAGTGTTAGATTTACGACCTCTTTCTCGAGCAAGCCAAAAACACTAAGATAAAATCGTATTTGCAACTACAATTCTGTTAAGTTCATACACAACTACTAAAAAAATCACATTTAAACAACAAATAAACCATCAACAAGCAAGACCCAATAGATAATCTAACCCATATTCACAAAAGCACACCCCAAGAATTGGGGTTTTTGTTAGACATGTAAAAGAGATAAAAATCAATACCAATATCATATTCCATCAACTGGGTATGAAGAATTAAGTCTTAAAACACGTCAAAAGTGAAGAATCTTTGAGACCCACGTTTAATTTCTTGGAGTTGAAACCCTTTGAATCTTCAAGATTTTAGAACAAAGTCTCCAAAACCCTCTAAAACTTGAAACTAAAAATATTCTAAGTCTGAATAATAAATATCTATGACTTGATACTAAGTTAACAATTTAAACAAGTATTTATAGTGTTCGAAAATTTGTGCTCTAGTGGATCACTCAGCACAGTTAGTCGGGATCGTCGATACACTCGGCGATACGCCTTTTGGATGATTTTATCGCCTTCTTGCTTTACCCTTCTGCCTCTTCGCGCTTTGAGTCATCACCAACTTGATCTTTCCCTTCAAGGCTCAGCACAGTGGAACAAAAGGCGATCTCCAGGCCGATTGGCAACTCGCTAACTGGTCTCGGTGATCTTCAGGACTTCATTTCTTCTTTCTTTTCAGCCGTTGTGTTCCTTCTTGCCAAGTAGTGTCCATGCTTTGCCTCAAACTCCAAATACCTGAAACTTAAGAATTTTTATCAGATATTGAGACAAAATATGCATCTGAGGACACTAATTCTATCAAAATATAGCCCTAAATGAGTCCAAATTTATGGACTCATCAACACCCCCAACTTAAACTTTTGCTTGTCCTCAAGTAAAACTCAAGTTCAGGAGTTCAAAATGGATGTCTGAAACAGTGCTACACAAGACTCGATCATGAATGTACACAACAAGACTCAATTTACTCATGCAAGGATCAACTGTGTACCCAAAGATTCAAGTTGTGACACACCATTACCAAAGATTCTCAAGCTCGCAATACTTGCTTCAAATGCAAGTTCAATCTCAACAAAAGTATTCAAATGCCCTCACATAAATGATGATTCCATATTCACACACAATGGTTTAATCATTTAAAGTTCCAGAATCAAATGCAATGGTCACTCTCAGAAAGAAGAACACAATACATGCTTTCACCCATAGGTTTGTCTGTATTTCCAATCAACATTCTGTTTCAGCTCAGTCAAGATCAAAAAGGTATTTTCAAGGCTTGAAATGGGACTAAGTGAATAGGTATGGTCATTTAGGCTCAGTGACTTTCATCCTCATGAAATGTGGTGCTCACAACACTTCTTTTCCTCTTCCTTCATCATTTTCTTTAGTGCTCATAAGTCATCCTATTATTCATTTTCCATGGATTGTTTGGAAACCCAATTTCTTTTGTACTGTATTTGAAAATTTTCCTTTTTCATTCTTCTTTTCTCTTTTTTCTTTTTTTTTTTTTTTGTATGGAGGGGTTCCATTTTTCTCAACACCATGGGTTAAAGGGGACTTTCCTTACACTTCTTGAGGTGCCCTTATCTTTTCACCACACCCCTAACTTAGGTTTCTGGCCTAAGTTAGCTATTCAATCAACCACAAATTAAGAGGATTATAGGTAATGGATTAAGAGAGGTCTAGTTTTCATCAAGTTTCTTCCAAAGAAAGATAAGGCTCAAGGATTGTTAAAAAGAGGTTCGCACACTCACAAGGTACGTCACAAAAGAGGTATATGTCAAATTAGCTCACACTCTTTGAAGTTGCCTAAAATCATATGAAGAGATAGCCTTACTTAGTTGACTAGACCAACGGGGCAAATTCTAGGTGTTATTATGCATGGTTCACAGTAAGCTCATCACACAAGGCATCGACAGTAAAGTCAAACAAGACTCTACACTTTCTTTAGTGTGCAATGTTCATTGCCAGAGAATCAATTTGATAATTGGCTAGTCACAATGAGATGCAAAGAGTTCACATATTGTCTATGCAACTTCATTTGGTCTCATCATAGCCGTACATTCATGTTCGTTCAATTATGAGCACTATTCAAGTAATCGGTATTGATCAAAACCGAGACTCAAATTTGCCAAGGAACAACCACATTCAAGTACAACAGTGGTGGAAAATTTTTGGAAGGGTCAAAATCATTAGCAATAAAAAAAATAGAAGGAGCCACAAGCTCAAACATCCACTAGAAGTAGTATAAAATTACATTGAACGCATAACGACCCAATTGTATCAACAAAACATCAAACAATAATAGTCGTCACACACAAGGTGGGCCTCACCCTACCACAAATAAAAACATTTTTCCTCAAATGCAAATAACAATACTCCAAAGGTTAAAATAGAGAAAGACAGAAAGGGAGATAGAGAAAAATCATGTCTACATAGTCACTCCATTTGTATGGGCATCAGTGCCTGATGTGTCAGCCTGGAGTTGGATAATAGTCCCCGGAGCTACTTCAGAAGGTTCAGCTAACTTGCTTAAATTGTCCAAGTCATGTGCCGCCAAAAAGAAATATATAGCTGTGTAGAATCCATGAGTCCATGAACGGACAGTGGGATCTCGGGGGATAGATCTCTTGCTGGAACTAGGTTTTTTGCCCTCACTCGTCTTGGGAGGATTCACTTCACTTGTATCCTTCCTGAAATTTTTTGCTCTTATCTGTCGGGGTGGCATATTTATTCCAGCTACTTTTGGTATAGCCATATCTGCAAAGCTTCGAGAAAGAGTTAGAAAATAGCCCACAAAAGCATAAAAGTTCAGCTACAAAAAAACTCCACCGAACCCGTTGGCGAACCACGCACCCAATTAGGCGATGCGCCAAGTGCAGTGCACAAAGGATAAAATGGTGCAAACAAAGAGTCCAATGGTCGTAAATAGTAATATAACCCAACCAAGGGTTGGAGTCGAGTCCCAAGGGAGCGGTTCAATAGTTGAGAATCAAGTAGCAAAGTAAGAATTTATTTCTAATCAACCATAGTTATAAACATTATCAAATGTAAACATACTAAATCTAAGGGGGGCCACAAGCGTCAAATAACAGTGGAAGTTTGTTACAATTGAGCAAAACCAACTAAACTACAAAAAAGTACTAGTCAAGGAGATGGGATTCTTGGGATGTGGTAGGAATACGAGATAGACTAAATCATTGGGTACATGCTTTTAGTAGTAAATTCATTGAGTATTTGTGACTAGACTAGACTTTAAAGGGGATAAGCTCTCTCTCTTGAGCAACTTACCCCATTTCAAGCAGGTTCCTCTCGGACACCCACTTGACGCATGAAGAATAGTCTCCACCTTAACCCACTCACTCTCTCAACCTGAGTGTGTGGATATGGGACTAGAGTTCACTCTCTCGAGCTAAACCTCATGTCGACCCACTCGGACTGGCCATCAATTTAGTAGTCTTAGTTTTATGACATCTCTCTCGAGCAGGTTGAAAATATAAAGGTGAAATCGTATTTGCAACTACAATTTCATTAAGTTCCACCACAACTACTAAATGAAATCACATCAAAACAATAAATAAACCACCAACAAGCAAAGACCCAACGACTAATCTAACCCATATTCACAAAATCACACCCCAAGAATTGGGGTTTTAGCTAGATATGGAAAAAGAAGAAGAAAATGATACCAAATTGAAGTAACATCAACTAGGTATGCTTCAAATCCCCTTTAAACAAGTCTACAAAGAATATTCTTCAATACCCACTTACAATTTCTTGGAAATGTAAACCTTCAAGTTAAGGGAAAAATTGTCTTCAAAAACCAAGCTCTAAGACTCAAGCGTAAAAATTGTTTCTGAATAATAAAACTTGATACTAAAATAAAAACCTCAACTAGTATTTATAGTTGAAAGTGTGTTGCGGACGATCACTCAACGATGTTAGTCGGAATCACCGATCAACTCCACGATCCACTTTTTGGTATAGTTCATCGCCGTCTTGCGTTAGCCTTCAACATCGTGGTATTTTGGATCATTAGGCGACATAGTACTGCTTCGTGGAACTGCTCAGCTACGCACCGACTGCTTCTTTTCACCGCCTATTTGATCCTTTCCTTCAGGGCTCAGCACACTGGAATAAAAGGTGAGGATAAGACCTTTTGGCGACTCGCCGAACGGGTTCAGTGATTCTCAGATCTTCATTTCTTCGCTCTTTCAGCTGTCTTTGTTCCTTTTTGCTAAGTAGTGTCTATACTTTCCCTAAAACTCCAAATACCTAAAGCTTAAGGATTTTCATCATATATTGAGACAAAATATGCATTTGCAGACACTAATTCTATCAAAATATAGCCCTAAATGAATCCAATTTATGGACTCATCAACACCCCCAACTTGAACTTTTGCTTGTCCTCAAGTAAAACTTAAGTTAAGCAGTTCAAAAAAGATGTTTCAAACAGTGCTACACAAGACTCAGCTTACTTATGCAAGGATCAATTGTGTACCCAAAGGCTGAAGTTGTGACACATCATCACCAAAGATTCTCAAGCTTGCAATACTTGCTTCAAATGCAAGTTCAAGCTCAACAAAAGTATTCGGATCACACAAAGGATGATTCCATTTTCACACACAAAGGTTTAATCATTTAAAGCACCGGAATCAAATGCAATGCTCACACAAAAAACAAGAACACAATGCATGCTTTTACCCATAGGTTTACCCGTATTTTCCAATCAACATTTGTTTCGATTTACTAAAGATCAAAAAGGTCTTTAAAAGTCTTGTAATGGGGCCCAGTGAAAAGGTATGGTCTTAGGTTCAGTGACTATGATCCTCATGAATTGTGGTGCTCACAACACTTCCTTTCCTTTCCTTTGTCAAGTTCATTAGTGCTCACAAGTCATCCCATTATTTACTCTTCCATGGTGTGTTAGAAACCCCATATCTTTTTGTATTTCCAACTTTATTCCACAACTTTTTATTTTTCATTCTTTTTTTTTTAATATATGGAGGGGTTCAATTTTTTCTCAACACATGGATAGACGGGAATTTTCTTGCACTCCTTGATTTTCCTTTTCTTTTCACCACACCCCCTACTTAGGATTTTGGCCTAAGTTGGCTATTCAAACAAACCAACACTTATGAAGATTATGGGTAATAGATCAAGAAAGGTCATGTTTTCATCAAGTTTCTTTCAAAGAAGGATAAGGCTCAAGGGGTGTTTAAAAGAGTTTCACACACTCACAAGGTAGGTCACAAGAGAGGTATATGTCAAATTGGTTCACACTCTTCAAAGTTTCCTAAGGTCATATCAAGAGATAGCCTAACTTAGTTGACCGGCCCAACGGGGCAAATTCTAGATGTTATCATGCATGGTTCAAGGTAAGCTTATCACACAAGGCATCAACACTAAAGTCAAACAAGACTCCACACTTTTTCTACTGTGCAATGGTCGTCACAAAAGAATCAATTTGATACATGGCTAACCACAACGAGATGCAAAGAGTTCACACATTGTGTATGCACCTTTATTTGGTCTCATCGTAGCCTCACATTCATATTCGTTCGATTGTAAGCACTATTCAAGTCATCGGTATTGATCAAAATTGAGACTCAAATTTGCCAAGGAACATCCACATTCAAGTGCATACAAGAGGTGGCAAAAATTTGTGAAACTTTTTCGGAAGGGTCAAAATCATTTTACAATAAAAACAAAAGGAACAATAAGCTCAAACATCTGCAAAAAAACAAGTGTAAAAACACAATTTAAGCTCAACAATCCAAACACACAGTAATAGCATAAGAAAGGTGGGCCCCACCACAAATAAAGAATTTGTCCTCGAATGCAAATGAAATTATTTAAAAGTGAAATAAAGTAAGACATAGAGGGAGGTAAAGAGCGGGTCCTGTCTACATAGTCGCTCTATCTGTCTGGGCATCAGTGCCCGGTGCATCACTCTGGTCCTTGGTCTCAGTACCCAGAGACACCTCAGAAGAAACAATAGTATCAGAGCTACTAGGAGCTACCAAGGGTGTATCTGCCAAAAAAGACTGCATAGCTGCATAGAATCCCCGGGCCCATGAAGGAATATAGGTTCCTCGGGGAGTAGTCACGTAGTCAGAAATAGGCTTCTTTCCCTTGCCTTTATTTCCAGGTGGAGGTTGTTGTCTCTCCTTCTTGGTAAGATTTGATCCCCCTTCATTTATTGTGATATCCCATGCTCTTTTCCGGGGTGGCATGAAAATATTGGTCTTTACCATATCTTGGGATACACAGACTTCTCCATGCTAGACTTAACAATATGTAAGCACAACCCCACAAGATTTAACCGATTTTAAGGCTAAAAAATATGGGATTTTAACAATACAAATACTACGGGCAAGATTTTCATAGGCATAACCAAAAACAATTAAGATCGGAGAGGCCCAACACACGTCACTAATATAAAATCATTGCAAATGAGTACAAAATTACTAAAAATAAATTCGGGGTTTGGAAAACCAACCTTTAATGCCAATTAAGATAGGATTGAAATGCTAGGCGACAATATAATCCAAATCCGAGCACAAATCAATGATTAAATACTATAGAAATGTAAAAATATAGAAACTAAAATGCGGGTGTGAGTTTGTGAAGTTTAAATGTGAGGAAACGTGAAAGAGTTGGAAGTTTAAACATTTGGCCTTTTAAAAACCTTCAAGTTATTGCCCATTCGGCGACAATAGTCGTACTCGCCAACCCACTCGGCGACATGCTTAGCGGTCATTTACCTTGCCGAATTTTATGGGACTGCCAAGAAATCTGGGGGTCCAAACGATAGACTATATCGCGATCACCGAACTAATCGGCGATTTACCAATAATTTCCTGGGCTCGCTGAGTTTTACAGACTCCACTTTGAAATTGTCTTGAGTCTAACGGCAGTCTAAGTCGGGGTCGCCAACCTCTTTGGTGATTCACCGACTGGACCGTTAGCTCTCCAATATGTACTTTCCACACTTTGTCCTGCACATTCAATACCCAATTATTTCAAACTAAAAATCAAAGAAAAATTAAACTTGGATTACTTCCCAAGCAACGCCTTAGCTAACGTCGTGGCATGACGCAAGTCCTCATTCAAGCTACATTTTTGGGATTGGCCATTGCATTTCTTCCATTGACACTTATTTTGTCACCTCTGCAGAAAGATAACAACACAAAAATTAAAACTAAAAGTAAGTAGATTCAACTATGACTGAAAATAACAAAATTCAACTTAACCAAACTATTCTCTACTAACACCACTCCCCGACAGCGGCGCCATAATGATAAGTCCTTTTTATGATCACGCTTATCAAGACATTACCTCCAGTACGAGTGTCCAATGGTCATAAATAGTAATATAACCCAACTAAGGGTTGGGGTCGAGTCCCAAGCGAGTGGTTCAACAGTTGAGAATCTAGTAGAGAAGTAAGAATTTAGTTCTAATCAACCATAGTTATAAACATTATCGAATGTAAACATACTAAATCTTAGGGGGGACACAACCGTCAAATAACAGTGGGGGTTTGTAATAAGGGAGCAAAAACAGGGAAAATACAAAAAAGTACTAGTCAAGGAGATGGGAAATTTGGGATATGATAGGAATATGGGATAGACTAAATCATTGGATACATGCTTTTGGTAGTAAATTCATTGAATATTTGTGACTAGGCTAGACTTTAAAAGGGATAAGCTCTTTCTCAAGCAACTTACCCCATTTCAAGCGGGTTCCTCTCGGACACCCACTTGCCGCATCAAGAACAACCTCTGCCTTAACCCACTCACTCTCTCGAGCTGAGTGTGTGGACATGGGACTAGGGTTCACTCTCTCAAGCTGAACCTCATGTCGACACACAGGCAATTAATTTAGTAGTCTTAGTTTTACGACCTCTCTCTTGAGCAGGTCGAAATCACAAAGGTGAAATCATATTTGCAACTACAATTTCATTAAGTTCCACCACAACTACTAAACGAAATCAAATCAAAACAATAAATAAACCACCAACAAGCAAGACCCAACAACTAATCTAACCCATATTCACATAATAACACCTGAAGAATTGGGGTTTTAGCTAGACATGGAAAAAAAATGATACCAAATTGAAGTAACATAAATTGGGTATGCTTCAAATCCCCTCAATACCCACTTCCAATTTCTTGGAAATGAAAACCTTCAAGCTAAGGGAAAAATTGTCTCCAAAAACCAAGCTCCAAGACTCAAGTGTAAAAACTATTTCTGAATAATAAAACTTTATACTAAAGTAAAAACTTCAACAAGTATTTATAGTTTTCAGAATGTGTGCTGCGGAGGATCACTCGGTGATGTTAGTCGGGATCGCTGATCAAGTCGATGATCCGCCTGTTGGTATAGTTCATCACCATCTTGTGTTAGCCTTTAGTATCATCATGTTTTGGATCATTAGGCGACATAGTACTGCTTTGTGGAACTGCTCGGTGATGCGCCGACTGCTACTTTTCACCACCGATTTGATCATTTCCGTCAGGGCTCCGCACACTGGAATAAAAGGAGAGGATAAGACCTTTTGGCGACTCGCCAAATGGGTTCAGCGATTCTCAGATCTTCATTTCTTTGCTCTTTCAGTTGCCTTTGTTCCTTTTTGCTAAGTAGTGTCAATGCTTTCCCTAAAACTGCAAATACCTGAAACTTAATTTTATCAAAATATAGCCCTAAATGAGTCTAATTTGTGGACTCATCAGGCTCTCGCCGAAAGTTATAGAATCCAAAAGCATATTTAGCATTAAATTAAAGGTGAGATGGGGACATTAGGCGAAGTGCCGAGTGGTTCGGTGAGCTTGACCCATCTTGCCAACCGACCCAGTATCCCTATTTTCAACCCAACTTCTCGAATTCAACCCCCAAAAACAAAATCAAGGCATGCACAATGACACTCATGCACAACCCACAATTTTTAATCTCTTTCAAGGTACAATCTTCAGGAATTAACTATTTAAGTCGGTACAGGCAAAATTAGTGAATCTAACAGGCAAACAAAAATTTTAATCCTACTAGAGAGGCCTAAAGCACATCAACAAGGTAATATCATTTCATTGAGTACAAATTTGATATAAAGAACTCAGAGTTTGGGTACCAACCTTTCGTGCTGACTAAAATTGAATTGAATCGCTAGGCAGCAATGTAATCCAAGTTCTGAGCACAAAACAACAACTACAATACTTATGGAAAGAAAAAATATTGAAAATACTAATGTGGTGTTAGTTTATGTATTTTAAAAGCGAGGAAAAGTGAAGAGTTTGAAACTTTGAAACCTTTGGCCATATATAACCGTCCAGTTCGCGTTCATTCGGCAACGTTAGTCGCACTTGTCGGTCCACTCGATGACGCGAAGAGTGGTCACTCACCGCACTAATTTTTACATATACTTCAGTTACTTGGGGTTCCAAATGGTGGTTTATATCGGGATCGCCGAACTGTTCAGCGATTTGCTGAATGGACTTTTAGTTCACCAAACATAATTTCCACACACTCTCCACACTTTGACCTGCACAATCAACACACCATTATTTCTAAAACAAAAAAAAAGCATTTAAGACCTTGGGTTGCCTCCCAAGAAGTGCCTTAGTTAATGTCGTGGCCTGATGCAAGTCTTTCCTCACTCTCCATCATTGGGGTTGGCCCTAGTGTTACTAGGTAACCCCACTAGTTAATTTGAGTGGAGAGGAGGCACTGCATAACTCATGGGTGTCCTGATCAACTAGATAGATCTATAATGAGAGCCAATCATCTGATTCAACACTTCAATATTTTCCTTCATCTCTTCTAGCACTAGATCTTGTTCGCTGATCTTTTAGAGAGTGATTTGTAGTGTGTCCTTGACACTATTGTTCTTTCTGTCTTTAGACCTTTTCCTCTCACGACGGGGTATGTACCTCCCTTGACTTTTGCACTGGTCTTCCACCTCAGATATTTTGGTGGCCAAATTGTTCAACTGAGTTACTAGTGTGGTTAATTTGAAGTCCCTCTCAACTTCTTCATTCGTCTCAGCCAATTTTCTACCATTTCCCTCAGCCATGCTCAGGGTATCTGCCTACAACAACAACTCAAAGAAAAACAAAACTAAAAATTAAGTAAGTAAACTACGACTAAGAAGAACAAAAATTCTACTAATCTAAGAATTCTCAAACAACACTACTCCCCGGCAGCGACACCATTTTGATGTTCGACGTAATCAAGTGATACTATTTTGGTTTAAGTGTCATACGATCACGTGTAGTGATATAACCCAACCAAGGGTTGGGATTGTTCCCACGGTGAGTGGTTTTGAGAATTAATACGATAATAAAATCAAGTTCTAATTAGTCATAGCTAAAAATATTATCAAATAAAAACATACTAAATCAAAAAGGGGTGACGCAAGTGTCAATTATAAATGGGGGTTTGTATTGATTAACAACTAAAAAGAGCAGAAATATAAAAAAATGAGGTATGGAGAAGGGATTTTTTGGAATGTGATAGGAATACGAGATAGACTAGATTATTGGGTACATGACTTTGATAGTAAATCGTTAAGTATTTGTGACTAGGCTAAACTATAGTGGGGTTAAATTCTCTTCCAAGCAACTTACCCAGAATCAACTCGATTTCTTTCGAACACCGAGGTGCTACACTAAGCACAACCTCCGCCTTAGCCCATTCACTCTCTCAAGCTGAATGTGTAGGAGAAGGACTAGGATTCACTCTCTCAATCTGAACCCATGTCAACCTAATACCACCGGCTATCAATTTAGTAGTCTTAGTTTTACAACCTCTCTTTTGAGCAAGCCAAAAACACTAAGATGAAATCGTATTTGCACCTACAATTCCATTAAGTTCATACAAAACTACTAAATGAAATTACATTTAAACAAGAAATAAACCATCAACAAGCAAGGCCCAATAGAAAATCTAACCCATATTCACAAAATCACACCCCAAGAATTGAGGTTTTAGCTAGACATGTAAAAGAGATAAAAATCAATACAAATATTAGTTTCCATCAACTTGGTATGAAGAATTAAGTCTTAAAACACATGAATAGTGAAGAATATTCGAGACCCACATCCAATTTCTTAGAGTTTAAACCCTTTGAATCTTCAAGGTTTTAGAACAAAGTCCCCAAAACCCTCTAAAACTTGAAACTAAAAATATTGTAAGTCTGAATAATAACTAACTATGATTTGATACTAAGTTAACAATTTAAACAGATATTACTAGTGTTTGAAAAATTGTGTTGTAGCGGATCACTCGGCGCAGTTAGTCAGGAGTGGCGATACACTAGGCGATCTGCCTTTTGGATGATTTCATCGCCTTCTTGCTTTAGCCTTCAGCCTCTTCGTGCTTTGAGTCATTGGGCGATATGGTACTGCTTTGCGAAACTACTCGACGACATGTCGACTGCTCTATTTCATCGCCAACTTGATATTTCCCGTCTGGGCTCATCACACTGGAACAAAAGGTGATCTCCAGGCCGATCGACGACTCACCAACTGGTCTCGACGATCTTCAGGCCTTTATTTCTTCTTTGTTTTCAGCCGTTGTGTTCCTTCTTGCCAAGTAGTGTCCATGCTTTGCCTCAAACTCTGAATACCTAAAATTTAAGGATTTTCATCAAATATTGAGACAAAATATGCATTTAAGGACACTAATTCTATTAAAATATAGCCCTAAATGAGTCCAATTTGTGCACTCATCAGTCTCACGTGTGTTAAAGTCAAATCTGAGTAAAGTCTCCAGGATCAGTACAGAGACGTTTGTACTTATCTTCGAGCGGCTATGAAGACTGTTAGTAAGCTTCCTTTGTTTATTCTTTCTTATTATGCATGGTTTCCTTCGCTAGGGTGGAGTTGCCACATATTATTTTGGTAGATATCGAGGACCAGATATTCTGTTTCCAGTGGTAGGGGGTGACAACCCATAAGGCTGTTGATGAAACACATGCTAGAGGTAGGGGTAGGGCTACAACTATTGGCTGTGCTTATTGAGTAGCATAGGATAAAGGTTATTGATTTTAACATTTCAAGAACACCTCATCCAATTCTAGGTGTTCAACGATCGTAAATCAATATAAAACAAAACTAAATGAGTTGGGGTAGATTCCTACAGGGAGCGATATGTGTTTAAGATTTAATGGGGAAGAATGAACATGGTCAAATCAGTCATAGAGATAAAAATTATCGAATAAAAATATTATTAAAATTAGGGGTGACACGAATGTCAAATAAGGGGGTTTAGTTTTGATTATCAACTACAAACAACAAACAATATGAAATAACAATAATGAGACAGGTTCTTGGGATGTGATTCGATTATAGGCTAATAAAGCCAAATGGATAATTGCAATTATTAGAAAATAGCTAGATATTAGTGAGTAGGCTAAGCTATAGAGGGGATAAACTTTCTCTCAAACAATTTACCCTTTATCAAGTTGATTTCTCTCGAACATCAACAAGTATGTAAAATAAAAGTAGCCCACACCTTAATACATTCACTCTCTCGAGCTGAATGTGTAGGAAAGGGTTTAGGATTCACTCTCTCGAGCTAAACCCAGGTCAACCCAATACCCATAAACCATCAATCAAAAACCTTAGTTCTAAAACCTCTCTCTCGAGTAAGCGAAGAACATAAAGCTAGAACTGCATTTTCAACTATAATTCTTAAATTAAACCACAATTAATGATTGAACTCACTTATAAATAGCATTTAAACTAACAATTAGCAATACCCATAAGCTAAATCAGCCCATAATCACATAATCACACCCCAAGAATTAAGGTCTTAGCTAGACATCATAAAAAGGTTAAAACCGTTACCAAATTAATTATACATTAACTTGGTAAGAGTGATTTCATCCTTACAATGCTCCACCTAAAGATTCTCAAAGACCCATTGATATACCGTGAGTTTACGGTATTTTTAATATAATTCACTTAAGCTTTGTGTGTGTCTAGGGCCATTTTGTATTAGAATTAATGTTTTTGTGTTATATTTGTAGGTAGTAGGCCTGGACGAGATTGAGAGAGACAACAACTGAATTTCTGTAGAATGAGTGACCTACGGATCGTAGGTCCAGTCATGCTCCATAGGTTGGTGGCGTAGAGGGGGCATCAGGAAGTCTTGACTAAGTATGGAACTACAGAAGCTATTGAAGGACCGTAGGTCGACCTACGGTCCGAGTTCCAGTACCTGATGAAAAGTTCTATCAAAAAGTCAGAGTTCCAGTACTTGATGAAAAGTTCTAAGTGTGGAGCCACAAGAGGGGACCAATGGACCGTAGGTCAACCTACGGTCCATTTTGTAGGTCTCTCTTTTGCATCTGAAAGTTGAAGGTTCCAAACTTCTAAATGTTTGTCTAAGTCCAAACCAACGGAAAGGACCTACGGATCATAAGTCGACCCATAGTCCGTAGGTCAGTCTCTTTGATTGAAGCTGCGTCCAAAAATTTATTTCGTTATTTCATTTCCTTTTTGTTTGGGATTATGTTTTCTATAAATAGTGTATGTACACCTTGTTTTTAGGTGTTAGCTACTATTGTTTAACTTTAGTTCTTGGTGGGTTCTTGGGAATTAACTTGCAAACATTAGCAATTTGATTTCCTATTTTT
The DNA here is from genome assembly GCA_029007595.1 of Solanum commersonii. Taxonomy (NCBI): domain Eukaryota; kingdom Viridiplantae; phylum Streptophyta; class Magnoliopsida; order Solanales; family Solanaceae; genus Solanum; species Solanum commersonii. The sequence continues at coordinate 396,200 of JAJTWQ010000195.1, forward strand.
GGTTTATAAAGATTTTGGCTTTGAATTTCAATTGGAGATTACGGGTTTCTTCTACTCATTACGTAAGTTCATGAATTCTTCTTCTAAACACATGATTTTTTTTCTTGCTAGTATGGGTAACTAAATCCACAACTAGGGTTGTGGGAACCATGAACGATTAACAAAGTATGAATAGTAACTAAGTAATTCTTGAATAGTGTTGTAGCATCCATTGATAATTCTTTCGTTTAGAAGTCTCTTTAACGGTGGCCAATGTTAGAACTCACCTTGTTGCTATTTGCCGTACCAAGGAGGTAGTTAATAAGAAAAGAATTATCAACATAGATTTAGTGTGATACTATCTAATTGTCTAATGTCAATTAGAGTGAGATGAAAACTAAGACATTCATTGATGTGATGTATAAGATGAGGTAAAGGTAAAGGTTAGTAAATTATACATCCATAGTCGGATCAAGGTGCGAGGTGAAATTCTCTATTTGCCGAACCAAGGACTTAGAGATACATAACTTGCCACTTAGCATGTGATACACTAGGAAATGATTACTATTACTAGGATTATCGTGTTATGAGCTTATGGGGAACACATACACCCTAGTTTCTCTCTCTCATTGATAACAATCGAAGTTTGAATCTTGCTCACTTGCTCTCTAAACTACAATCAGTTATTTGTTACACAGAACCCCCACTTTTACTTGTCTCAGAAATAAGTTGACTAAATGATTATAATCGTGAGTTAAGCTTAAGTCTAAACCATATTCCTCGTGGGATCGACCCCAACCTACAAGTTGAGTTCTTTATGTGATAACAATCGCTTATATTCTTTAGGGAGGTGTAATTTGAGCGTATCAAATTTTGGCTATGCTGCCGGGGATTAAGGTTTTTAGATTAAGTTAACTACATTATATAACTTTAGTAAATTATTTCCTAATTTTACGTTTTATTTTATTTTTGTTTTTTCTTCAGGTTTCTACTCTAGTGTATGCCAAGTACACGGAGTCGAGGCAAACCACTAACCCTACTATGATCTTGAGTTGAGCAAAACTTTGAGAAGGATGAATAATCAAGGGGTCTGTGATAACCCAGTCATAAAGGAACTTGAGGACCAAGTGAATAATGAGAATATTCAGGTTTAGGGTGATAATCTACTTGGAGATGCATTAAGGGTGCAGGCTCCACCTGAACCAAGACTGCGTGATAATTACAGGGTTAAATTCAAAACTATCAAATCTGAAAGACCCGTTTTTCTCCCTCCTCTACCCCCAAGGCATACATTTTTAGTGACTAGCAATTTGGTGCAGATGCTTATAGCGAGGGGTTTATTTTCCTGTATGGCTTGAGAAGATCTGTATGGGCATATGGCCAAGTTGAGGAGTGTTTGTAAAAGTTGTGTGGGGTGACCAGAGTTGGATATGAATGTTATAAGGTTGACAGTCTTCCCTCTATCATTGACCGATGATGCTGCTATATGGTTTTCTGAGCTTCCGTATAACTTAATTCATCCATGGGACCAATTGCAGAGGGTATTCATAGCCAAGTACCTTCCGTTGTCAGAGAAGCTGAACTACAATGATAAACTTAACAACTTTGTGGCAGTACCTTGAGAGTCTGTGAGTAGTTCGGGGGACATGCTCACTGCATTCATTAGAAGTGTTTCGAACCACCGCATTGATAAGGTGTCACTAAATGAGTATTTCTATAGAGGTCAAGATGACAATGGTAAGGCCGTGCTTGATACTATTGCAGATGGATCATATGGTGAGTGCACTTTTAAGGAGATCGCTGAGAAACTGGAGAAGATTTCCCGAAACAATAAAGCATGGTGCACTTAAAGTCAGACAATAGAAGAAGCACTTTTTTGCAGTTCAATATGCACCTAGTCAATATGCCGATGAAATTCGTGAGGAGATGGCTCAGATGAGGACAAAACTTAGGTTGGTGTTGAAGCATGTTAGTGGAGGTGCAGAAAAGGTAAATACGGTGAATTATTTGACTAGGACTTCACCACCACCGGAAGAGGAATGCTACTATGAGAAGAATGCTTACTTGGTGAATGATCAGATGAGGGGTTTCTGAGTCAACACCCAAGGTTCCAATTCGGATAATTGGTGCCAAGGTTAAGAAAAAACAGGTCGGAACTATGGTAAATACAATCAAGAGAGTCAATATATCCAGGATGGGAACTACAATTGTGACAACAACTACAACATGAACAACTATGGCAATATGAACGATAGAGCTAGGCTATATGTCCCTCCACAGAATCGAGATTCTGGCAATAGGGAAGTTGTGGGTAGTATGTCACGAATTGAGGATATAATGTAGAAGATGATGAAGAGGTTTTATTCACCTGATCAGAATGTGAAGGAGATGCGAAATGACTTGTCTGGAATTGGTGAAAAAGTTGATGCCCATGCAGTGTCGATCAAACAACTTGAGAAACAGATAAATCAGTTGTCCACTACAGTCAATTCACGTCAGCCTGTCACACTTCTTAGCAGCACCAACCAAAATCTAAAAAATGATGGGCATAGTGTGGCAGTTAGTACTCCAGGGGGTAAACAAACCATTGATCCACCTATGTCGTGTGAGGTTGAAATTGAGGTTGTTAAAGATGATGATGAGATTGAGGTTACTAGAGGGTCCAAGAATGCTACAAAAAAAGAAGCAGAGATAAACCAAGAAGTTGTCCCCATGCCTAGGCCTCCACCTCCATTCCCATAGAGGTTGGTGAAGAAGAATGAAGAAAGGAAATACGGCAGGTTTAATACTATGTTAAAACAACTTTCCATCAATGTTCTGTTGATAGAATCTTTGGAGCAATTGCCTGGGTATGCTAAGTTCATGAAAGATTTGGTGACTAAGAAAAGGTCCATGAGTTTGGAAGATGATGATAGGTTGCAACATTGTAGTGCTATTTCTACAAGGTCACTTTTGCAGAAGAGGGAGGATCCTAGAGCCTTCACTATTCCATGTACCATCGGGTTATTGCATTTTTGCTAAGGCATTGTGTGATTGGGTGCTAGTAATAATCTGATGCCATTTTCTATTTACAAGAAGTTAGGTTTAGGGGCTCCAAAACCGATTACGATGCGATTGCTCATAGACGATAGAACTGTGAAGAGGCCCATTGGTGTGCTCCAAGATGTATTTGTAAAAGTGGAGTCTTTTATCTTTCCAATGGATTTTGTCATACTTGATTGTGAGGTTCCCATCATCCTTAGGAGACCATTCCTTGCTACTAGGTGCGCCTTGGTCGATATGGAAAAAGGGAAGATGAAGTTCCGATTGAACAATGAGGAGGTAACTTTTAATATCTGTAGGTCCATGAAGCAGAAAAATGATCCCAAATCAGTGTCTGTGGTGAATCATATTATAGAGCGAGGTCCTGATGTGTCTATTGAAGAGGGGTTGGGTGTTGATACACTAGCAGTGGTAATGATGAATTTTGAGGGTAATGGTTTTGAATACTATGATGAACTGGTCGCCGCACTTGTTAGGTTCGAATTTTGTTCCAAATAAAAGAAGTTTGAGTTAGATATAAAGAATCGTTACTCCCCACCCACAAAACCATCTGTTGAAAAGGATCCAAAATTAGAGCTTAAGGCTCTACCATCACATTTAAGTCATGTATGCTTGGGGAGAGATGGTACACTATTGATCATCATTGCGGCCATTTTGAATGCAGAACAAGTTGAGGCTTTGGTTTTTATGTTGAAGAGGTTTAAGCAGGCTATTAGGTGGACTATTGCGGACATTATTGGAATTCCTCTTGTATTTGTTCTCATAAAATCCAAATCATGCCAGATCACAAGTATAGTATTGAGCACCAAAGGAGACTAAATCCGCCCAGGCAAGAAGTAGTGAAGAATGAAATCATCAAGTGGTTAGATGCTAAAGTCATTTATCCTATTGCAGATAGTAGTTGCATTTGTACTATTAAGTGTGTGCCCAAGAAAGGTGGTATTATTATGGTTCCTAATGCAAGAAATGAGCTTGTTCCGATGCGGCCAATGACTGGATGGAGAGTATGCAAGGACTACCAGAAATTGAATGCTTGGACAGAAAAGGACCACTTCCATATGTTGTTCATGGATCAGATATTGGACTATTTTTATGGTAAGGGTTGGTATTGAGGTATTTTTAGATGAGTTCTCTGTGGTAGGTGACTCATTTGATGGTTGCTTGGATCATTTGGTTGAGGTACTGCAACGGTGTGAAGAGTGCAATCTTGTGCTCAATTGGGAAAAATGCCATTTCATGGTGAAAGAGGGGATCGTTCTGTGTCATTGGATTTCTGGGAAGTGTATTGAGGTTGATAGAGCAAAAGTCGAGGTAATAGAAAAACTTCCACCACCTATCTCTGTTAAAGGTGTTATAAGTTTTCTTGGGCAAGCAGGTTTCTATAGGAGGTTCATTAAGGATTTCTCCAAGATTGCACAACCATTCTGCAAATTGCTTGAAAAAAAGTATAAGTTTGATGATGCTTGTCTGAGAGCAGTTGGAGAGTTGAAGGAAAAGTTAGTTTCCACACCTATCATTATTTCACCGAATTAGGGCAACCATTTGAAGTATGTATGATGTGAGTGGAATGGCGCTTTGTGTGGTATTGGGATAGAGGCGAGAGAAGATTCTTCATTCTATTTAGTATTACAGCAAAGCTCTAAATATGGCTCAAAAGAACTATACAGTGACTTAACAGGAACTACTTGCAGTGGTTCTCGCATTCGAGAAATTTCGATCCTACTTGCTAGGTACTAAGGTCATAGTGCATACTGACCATTCTGCATTGAGGTATTTGATGTCTAAGAATGATGCAAAACTGAGGTTGATTAGATGGGTATTGTTGTTGCAAGAGTTCAATTTTGCGGTGAAAGACAGAATGGGGACCAAAAATAAAGTTGCCGATCATATGTCCAAATTAGAGGAAGAAGCAATGCTCAAGCTAGGAGATGGGGCTGAAATTAGTGATGTGTTTCCAGATGAACAAGTATTGGAGGCTTCTCATGATCTTATTCGTTGGTTCGCAGACTTTGCTAACTACTTTGCAAGTGATTTGGTTCCATTAGATTTGTCGTTTCACCAAAGGAAAAAGTTTATTCATGACGTGAAGAAGTTCTTTTGGGATGAGCCTTATTTGTTCCGTATTTGCACTGATGGGATTATTCATCGTTGTGTGCCCGAGGTTGATATGATGAGTATACTAGAGGCGTGTCATTCTTCGCCTATTGGTGGACATCATAGTGGTATATAGACTACACATAAGATTTTTCAGTCTGGGTATTATTAGCCTACCATCCAACAAGATACTCATGATTTCGCCAAGTCATGTGATCGTTGCCAAAGAGGAGGAATATCAAAGAGGCAAAAGCTACCTATGATTCCGATCTTTGTAATTGAGTTGTTAGATGTTTGGGGCATTGATTTATGGGTCCATTTGTGAGTTCACATGGGATGAAGTATATTCTTGTTGCGGTTGATTATGTGTCAAAGTGGACAGAAGTAATTGCGCTTTCCAACAATGAAGGTAAAAGTGTCATCGCATTCCTGAAAAAGAATATCTTCTCCAGATTTGGTACACCCAGGGTGATTATCAGCGATGGAGGTTTCCACTTCTGGAATAAGTTGTTCAAGGCGCTACTTGAGAAATATGGCATGCACCACAATGTTGCCACTCCTTACCATCCGCATTCTAGGGGACAAGTTGAAGTGTCCAACAGAGAAATCAAGAAAATTCTTGCTAAGATTGTGCATACAAATAGAATGGATTTGTCAATGAGGCTTGATGATGCTCTATGGACCTATCGCGCCGCATTCAAGACTCCCATAGGTATGCCCCCTTACAAATTTGTATATGGGAAGTCTTGCCATTTTCCGGTAGAGCAATATTATAAGGCTATGTGGGCTCTAAAGAAGTTGAATGTGGATCGGGGTGCCGCATCAAATCAGAGAGTAAGTTACTTGAATGAACTTGATGACTTTCACCTAAGAGCATAGAAAGTCCAGCCTTGTACAAAGAGAAGATGAAGAAGTGTCAAGATCAAAAGATCGAATGCGTGAATTTGTTGTGGGTGATCTGGTGCTTCTATTCAACTCTAGGTTGCGCTTGTTTCCTGTCAAGCTCAAGTCCAAGTGGACTGGGCCATTCATAGTCACTCAAGTGTTTCTACATGGAGCGGTCGAGCTCGAGAACAATGAGGGAACAAGGTTCAAGGTAAACGAGTAAAGGATTAAGGTCTACTTGGGCAAAGAGGAGAATGTGCAAGTGGTGGTTCAGTCCTACTATCTTGATGAAGTCTGAGTAATTAAGAGGCCTGCATCGTGCCGCGGTGTAAAATGGAGTTCTGCTTGGGAGGTAACCTAAGATGTACAATCTAGCCAACTATAGGTTTTTCTTTTCGATTTAGGAGTTTTCTTTGCTTAGTTGAATTTCTGTAATCTTTAGATTGTTATTTTATTTTTGTTTTAGTGTTCGCAAGACATAGGGTCCATGTCTAAAAAGTGTCCAGAAAATGTAAAAAGAAAGGACTAATGGTTGCTACATGTGGAGGGATGAAAAGCAAAATCTACAGAAAACGGTCTATTTCAGAGGTCTACGGACCGTGAATGGTGTCCGTAGATCCCCAGGTAAGTCTTCAAAAATTTCTAAGTGTCAAGTGACCTACAGACCCCATATATGGTCCGTAGGTCGACCCATCACCCGTAGACAGGGTTTCGTGGGTCCAAACCTAGGTTTTTCCAGACCCGACCCGGACACTTTTAAAAATAAAACCCCTCATTTTTATATTCATCCCCCATATTCAAAACTCCCTCCCAACAGTTTCTAAACCTTTCCTCTCCCTAAATCACTCCATTAAACTCCCAAATCCCACAAATCACTCCACATTCAGTTCCCTATATTCCCATATCACTTTCACTCTTAATAAAATCATCATCTCCCTTCTCCCCAGCGATTCCATTGTTCGGGTTCGGCGTCGAAAGGCTAGTACAAAGGTCTAAGGAGTTCATTGTCATCACACAATCACCCACTTTCGATACTTGTAAGGTAACAGACTTCACTTTAACTTTGAATTTCACTATTCATTGTTCAATACATGAAGTCACAAAGTGGGTCTTGACCTTGGGTTGTTTGTTGTATGAAATTGCATGATAAGCTAGAGTAGAAACACTCTCAGGACAATAGAATCTGATTGTGTTGTCTTTGTAATCAAATAGATTAGAGAAAATAGTCTAAATGGCAGTTTCGACTTAGGGTTCCTAGTTTTGTATGGAATAAATGTGAAATAATATGTAAACGGAACCCTAGGGATGACAAACTATCATAAATTATGTTGAAATGCATGATTAGACTTAGGGTGATTGTTGAATTATTGAAAAAAATGGTTTAAAACTGAGGCATATCTGATACCTGGCATATATCTACTCCACGACACCCCATCTACGGACCATAGGTCAACCTACAAACCATAGATTAGGTCCATGGGTTTGGTACACACGAAGAATCCACTAAGTGTGGAACCACGAAAGTGGACTATGGTCCGTAGGTCAATCTACAGACTGTTCTGCACATCTGTGGTTCCTATCAGAGCCAAAAAATTTGGGACCTCTGACCTATGGAAGGGACCCATGGACCATAGGTCAACCTATGGACCGTAGGAACCCACCGTAGGTGGCCACTGAAGCTACTGTCTGAATTTTTATTTTTATTTTTTTTAGTTTGTTCTTTATCTAAAAAGTTTTTGAGTGTGTTATTGGTTTATTTTGGTAGTGTCTAAGCCTCACCAGGTACCATGGCCCCTAAGAAAGCACCAACTTGGGCACCAAAGGGAAAATCCAAATCTGTGTCGCCGACTTTTTGGCTAATTGATGAAGACGCTAATGCAGAGACTGATACCAAATATGTTTCATCTGCCATCAAGACATCCCCCACAACACCTCGCACTACCCAGAATCAATACTGATTGGTGCATTCTGATGTGGTAACTGCCCCCAATCTGATGAGAGGGATACACTGATTGGTTCACCGACTGGTTCTGCTTCAGGCTTAGAGTTCCTTACTGGCTCCGGCTTCGAGTCCGCTTCTGGATATAGTTCACATGGGAGGATTGCCTTACCTGATGAGGCTACTAGTGTGGGGGCATTTATGTACCACTTAGCACCGAACCTACTGCAGTTGCTGAGGAGCCAAACTGATGGTGCAGTGAAAGTAGATGTTAGCACTACTGAGGGTGTTGCGACGGTTGATGCAGACACTACTGATTTTGACCCGAATATTGATCCAGCGGGCTCCGGGAAACCAGACCCACCCGCTTGTTAATAGGTCATCGGTGCTATGCGCCACAGGTTTGCTTCACCCGATTCTATATTCTTTACTTTTTGTGCATTGGGGACAATTGCACTCTATTTTGTTAGTGGTGGGGTAAATGGATTGTGAGTGATAGGGTGAAGTTTGAGTAACCCAACTCATAATCATCTCTTAGGGTTTTCTTGCATGTGTTCTTTTCCCCCAAGAGACTGTTTTTTTAATTTCAGGTGAACCGACATGTTTTAGGATTGTATGTGTAGGACCTTGAGAAAGAATAGAGCATGATTGCTAAATTATGAAAGAAAAAGGATAGCGATCAAAAAATTGTGATCTGTGCTAAAATATGTAAGCCAGAATGAGTTGAATGTGTTGACTCTGAGTATGACATAATAAAGAACCGGTTTGACCTCATGTCTTAAGCTAGAAACTTGAACTAGGTAATATGATAATCTGATAATGAAACAAGGTGCCAAGAGTGTGTGAGGATAGTTGAATGTTCAGACAGTTTTGTGCCAATCTAGAACTTACCCCGTTGGTCCTACTAGGATAATCTAGGCTAGAAGTTGGGAAGTGATCATAGGCCATTGTTCAAATTAGTCCACTTAAGCCTAAAATCATCTAACCAAATTGTAGCATTGTTCCCTTTTGATCCAAATATTTGAGCCTAAAATTGACCATTTCTTTTGATTCACCTACCTCACCTTCCCTTAAAATATTATCTTGGCCCCGGTCCCTCCTTGGACATGTGCACCTTGACTTAGGCCAAAAGCCTAAGTTAAGGGTGGCTAAGCCAAAAGTTACCTTGATCTTGGCCCTGGTCCGACATCGGACATTGTGCACCTCAACTAATAGAAAATGAATAAGTTGAGAGTGGCTATGAAAGAGGAAACCAAATTGGAAAAGGGTATGAAAAGAGTTTAGTGTTGAAAGGAGAAAAAGAAAGAAAGAGGATGTGACTTTGTGCGATAAAGGCAAAGGAATGTGATAAGTGAAAGTGTGAAAAGAAATAAAGAAAACTAAAGTGAAAGAAAAAGAATAAAGTGAAAAAAGTCGAGAAAAGATAAACAAGTATCGCAAAGTCAAAAGTCGCATCCTGGGTTGAAAAGAAAAAGGAAAGAAAATGGGATGAAAAGTTACCAAAAGTAGGTCAAGAAAGAGGTTAAAAGCCAATGTAATGTCAAGGAGGGGAAAAAGTCACTAAAAGTACCGAAATGTACCACACACCTGAACCCGAGCCTACGTTACAAGCTAAGAAAGTCCTATTGTGATCCTAGCAACTAGTTTGGAGAATCTAAGCAGTGAAAATAAGGGCAAGCCTATGGTATTGAGCACTAACTGTACTTGACGTGACTTCTAAGCGTGAGTTTTGAATGAATCCTATAACTCTTAAATTCATATCTTCTGTGTAAAAAAGGATTTCGTTTGAAGTGAGGGCACTAGTTACATTGTTGAAAAGTTGGTACCTTTATGATTGTGAAAAAAGTTTATGGTGTGTGTTTATTCGTCGGTCCTTTTCATATTTTGATCCGCATGATTTAGCTTGTTGAGTCTAAGAGAAACGATTTGCACAAGAAAGAGAGTTCGGATAGAAAGCCACATGATTGCTTGAGTTTGAATGTATGCTTCCACACAAGTGTCATTTAGAGTCTTAGTGCGTCGCTTGAGGACAAACAATGAATTTAAGTTGAGGCTGTTGATATACCGTGAGTTTACGGTATTTTTAATACATTTCACTTAACAGTTGTGTCTGTCTAGGGCCATTTTGTATTAGAATTAATGTTTTTGTGTTATATTTGCAGGAAATAGGCTTGGACGAGGTTGAGAGAGACAATAGTTGAATTTCTATAGAAGGAGTCACCTATGGAGGTGACCTACGGGCCTTAGGTCCAGTCACGCTCAGTAAGTTGGTGGCGTAGATGTAGCATCAGGAAAGTCTTGACCAAATGTGGAACTACGGAAGCTATTGACAGACCATATGTCGACCTACTGGCCGTCCTGCACGTCCGTCATTTGTATCAGAGAGTCTGAGTTCCAGTACCTGATGAAAAGTTCTAAGTGTGGAGCCACAAGAGGGGATCCACAGACCGTAGGTCAACCTACCGTCCATTTTGCAGGTCTGTCGTTTGCATCTAAAAATGGAAGGTTCCATGCTTTTGAAAATTTGTCTAAATACTTAACTATGGAAGGGACCTACAGATCGTAGGTCAATCCATGGTCCGTAGGTTAGTCTCATTGAATGAAGCCACATCCAACAGTTTATTTCCTTATTTTGTTTCCTTTTTGTTTGGGATTATGTTTTGTATAAATAGGGTATGTAAACCTTGTTTTTTGGGGTTAGCTACTATTGTTTAACTTTAGTTCTTGTTGTGTTCTTGGGTATTAACTTTCAAACATTAGCAATTTGATTTCCTATTTTTGGTTAATAAAGATTTTGGCTTTCAATTTCAATTGGAGATTACGGGTTTCTTCTACTCATTACGTAAGTTAATGAATTCTTCTTCTAAAAACATGAATTGTGTTCTTGCTAGTATGGGTAACTAAATCGACAACTAGGGTTTTGGGAACCATGAGTGATTAACAAAGGATGAATAGTAACTACGTAATTCTTGAATAGTGTTGTTGCATGCATTGAGAATTCTTTCATTTAGAAGTCTTTTTAACAGTGGCCAATGCTAGAACTCGCCTTGTTGCTACTTGCCAGACCAAGAAGGTAGTTAATAAGAAAAGAATTATTAACATGGCTTTAGTGTGATACTATCTAATAGTCTAATTTCAATTGGTGCGAGGGTGAAAGCTAAGCCATACATTGATGTGATGTCTAATATAAGGTAAAGGTAAGGGTTAGAAAATTATACACACGTAGCAAGACCAAGGCGCGAGGTGAAATTCTCTATTTGTCGGACCAAGGACTTAGAGATACATAACTTGCCACTTTGCATGTAATACACTAGGAAAGGATTACTATTACTAGGATTATGGCGTTATGAGCTTATGGGGAACACATATATCCTAGTTTCTGTCTCTTATTGATAACAACCGAAGTTTGAATCTTGCTCACCTGCTCTCTAAACCACAATAAGTTATTTGTTACACAGAAACCCCCACTTTTACTTACTTGACTTGGAAATAATTTGACTAAACGAATATAATCGTGAGTTAAGCTTAAGTCTAAACCATATTCCTCTTGGGATAGTCCTTAGCCTACAAGTTAGGTTCTGTACTTAATAACGATCACTTATACTTCTTAGGGAAGTGTAATTTGAGCATATCACCCACTTCCAATTTCTCAAAAGTGAATTTCTTCAATCCTTCGAAGCTTAGGAAAAAAACTAGAGAAAACTGTTCACCAGAGCTAAAAACTTAATAGATTGATAAAAGATTCAAAAGCTTCTTCTTACTAAATGTTCAAAAATGTATTTATAGTCGCCAAGAATGTGGTGTGAAAAGCCACTCGGCAAAGAAAGTTGGGCTCACCAAACCACTTGGCGAGCCGCCCTCTGGTCACTTCTATCACCCTTCTTCCTTGGCATTCAACATCCTCAAAGTCTGTAACTTTGGGCGATTTAGCACCTCATCGCGGAACTACTCGGCGATTTGCCGACTTCTCCTTTTCATCGCCGACATGGTTTCTTCCCTCATGGATTGGCATACTGGAACTTTAGGCGGTCAAATAGCCATTCAGTGACTTGCCAAGTGGACTTGGCGATTCTTAGGCTTTCCTTTCTTCACTCTTTCAGCTCGTTTTGTTCCTTTTTCCAAATTAGTGGCATTGGTTTGTTCATCAATCCATATACCTGGAAATCAAGGGTTTTACATCAGTTATTGGCATAAAATAAGCATTTGAGGACACTTAATCTATATAAACAAAGCCCTAAATGAGTCCAAATATCGGACTCTTCAATACCCCACTTCAACTTTTCCTTGTCCTCAAGTAAAACTCAAGTTCAGCAGTTCAAAAAGGATGTCTCAAACAATGCTACAAAAGACTCAATCATGAATCCACACAACAAGACTGAACTTACTCATGCAAGGATCAATTGTGCACTCCAAGATTCAAGTTGTGACTCACCACTATCAAAGATTAAGGTCACAATACTTGCTTTAAATGCAAGTTCAATCTAAACAAAGGAACTCAAATGCCCTCACAAAGACCTTTGAGATCTTGAGTGAGCTTAAATGAATGGTCATTTAGGCTCAAACACCCCATTTCTTTTGCAACTTTCACAACTTTTTCATTTTTTTTCTTTCTCTCTTTTTTTGTATGGAGGGGTTCCATCTTTTTCAAGTCCATGGATCAAGGGGGACTTATTCACACTACTTGATTTACCTCCTCTTTTCACCACACCACCAACTTAGGCTTTTGGCCTAAGTTGGCTATTCAAATAAATCAGACTTCATGAGGATTATGGGTGAATGGATAAAGAGGGATCACATTTGCTCAAGTTTCTTCCAAGAAACAGATAAGGCTCAAAAGGGGTTCGAGCAAAGTTTACACATCTCACAAGGTTTGCCACAAAAGAGGTATATTGTCAAATTGTTTCACTCTTCAAAATTGATGCCTATGATCATTTCAAGATCTTGCATCACCTAGTCAATCGGAATAATGGGGCAAATTCTAGGTGTCATCACAAAAGGTTCACGGTAAGCTCATCACACAAGGCATTGGCACCATTACGAAATGAGACTCCACAGTTTTGCTAGTGTGCAATGTTCATCACAAGAGACTCCATTCGATAGCTGTCTAGTCACAACAACATGCAAAAAGTCCACATATTGTCTACACAACTTCATTTGGCCTCATCGTAGCCCTACATTCATTTTTGTTCGTTAAGAGCACTATTTAAGTCATCGATACTGATCATAACATATACTCAAATTTGCACAAAAATAACCACATTTAAATACAAAAAGAGGTGGCCAATTTTATTTTTTTAAGATGGGTCAAAAACCATTTTCATTCAAAACAGGCAGTCATCAGCTCAAATATCCACAAAACAAAAAAATATCAACACAAAAGCCTAATATATACAAAATATAGTAACAAGAGGTAGGTATGAAAATACCTTACCCCGCCACAAATAAAAAGGCAATTGTCCTCAAATGCACAAAACAATAAAAAGCTAATAAAAATGACAAAGAGGGAGGTAAAGAAAGGTCATGTCTACACAGTCGCTCCATCTGCTGGGGCATCAATGCCTGGTGAAACACTCTGATCCTAGGAATCTATGCCCGGGTTAGCAGCAACACTAGCTCCACTAGACCTATCCATGGTGGTGTCTTTCAAGGAGGTCTGGCGGGCAGTCTCAAACAGCGCATCCTCCAGGTCGGCCTGATCATCATATATGGCGGCATCCCGCTCCTCAAGCTACTCTTCATCAGTCTCCACCTCTGATGCATCAGCTGCCACATCCTCCATAGGCACATCTCCGGTGGTAGCCAGAGGAAACTCAGAACTGCCCAGAATACCCTCAATCTCAACTGCCTCAAATAAAGAAGTGAAGTCCGTAGACTTTAGATACTCCACGTCCTTTCTCAAGTCTACAACCTCAGCTTTCAAAGCCTTCATATCTGAAGTAGCCCCCTGTCGACTCTCAGAAGTCTCTACTCTCGCAGTGAGATCGTCAATAGATGTCAGAAGGGGTGTCAATGCAGCAAAGATGGCCCGCTCGATCATCCAAGGTACCTCGGCCTCTTATCGGGTAGCACGCACATCGGCAGAATGGGCTAAGTGCCCCATCTTCAGTATCATGGCCTGAGTAATGTTGGTAGGCTAGGAAGCAGTAGAAGAACCAGGATCCTGGGAGAAAATAGAAGTGGGTGTAACTGAAGGCCCAGAGGTCGGAGTAGGCAGAGATGCCTCTATAGGTATCGAATCAACATCAACCTCCGGGGATATATCCATCGGAATCGCTCTTCTCCTATCAACCTCATCTCGAGTGTACTCGGCCTCTATGCGCCGAATTTCTGTGGAAAATATGGGGGTTACCTCTACGTCCCTCTTTTCATCACGAGGAACTATAACACGCTGGCATAGCTTAGTCATCAAAACCAAAAAGGGAAGGGACGTCTGGCGTTGTTTGGCCCTCATGGCCATCTCTTGATCAATGATGAGTCCCAAGTTGAGCCGCTTGTGTGTGATGAACTGATGATAGATCCTAGATAGGACACCTTGGGATGGCGGAGAATGGACTTATTCTGTGAGGACATGATGGAGCTGCTGATGAATTCAAACCAGTACCACGCAACTATATTCAAATCTCTCTTCTCGATCGATATTACTGCCTCGATCAACCTCGGGGTGGTATCAGAAATTAGAGGAGCAATCCAACCATTCAGATCATCCAGGGCATGTGTTGTAGCTAGCCCCTCATCCTCATGCTCAAACCTTGTTGCTCTGTCAAGTGCAACAATGATGTGATCGCTACTGCACATCACTTCTTTCTCCAGACCACTACTGACTTCACTTATCTGAAGGCACTGGCCTTCTTCTTCCCCTGGGGAACTAGCTTACCATATGCAGCGTAGAACTCATGAACCCATGTGGGGATATACGGGCCTCGGGGACTGGTGAAGATGTCAAAGCAATGGTACTAGAGTGTGTCTCTCACCCTAGAATATCTGCCCCCTAGGCCCTCTGTAGACAACAGTTTCTCCTCAAGAATTGTCCTCAATCCCTCGGCCTTTATCCTTTTGAGTAGCTGAGAAAAAGGACCCTGAACTGGTGGCATTGGAGCCATCGTTTGTACCGGAGTTGGAACTGTATCAGCAACATGATGGGTGGCCTCTGGAACCCTATATGAATCTTGGTGAGACCTTGCACGAATTTTTGCTCGCCGAGCCTGTAGTTGTTGGTCATCATCAGGCTCGGAGAGTGAGACCTGAAAGGTAAATGAATCCCCATCACTGCTGAAGTTGTGCTCTAGGATCTCAGCTTCGGGCATTTTGCCCATTTCTTTGCCTTATTTGAAGGTGCTTGTTTACTTTTTTTCGAGGGAGTAGTTGCTCCCTTATTGATAACAACGCCTCGTGCTCTTTATTGGGGTGACATATCACTATCGCCCAAGTTTCTCCTAGCCATATATGCAAAACACACCAAAATGAGTTAGAAACAATCCAAGAAAAGTGCAGAAAATAGGTTGGAAAAAGACACGCCGAACCAAATGGTAAGCTGCCAAATCACTTTGGCAAACCAGATCGGGATCGCCGAAAGGATTGGCTTGAAATCTTCCTAGAAAAATAGTAGGTTGGTGATGCTCAGGGCTCTTCGACGAATCACCGATATCATTCGGCGAGCACTGACTTGCCCGCCAAAAGTTACAATATGTTTTAGGGGTTAGGGGTGCAGAAAGGGAGATCAAAAGAGACTTTCAGCAAGTCAACGAGTGAACTCAGCGAGCAAAGGCTTCTCACCAAAAGTTACAGAATCAAAATCAACTAAACCAAGAAATTAAAGGTGATCAAATTGGATTTTGGCGAACCGCCGAGTGGTTCGACGAGCTCGACCCAGCTCGCCAAACTGCCCAACATGCCTATTTTCAACCCTAACTCCCAAAATCAAACCAGCATCCCCCGAAAACAAAATCAAACCACATACTAACTGAATTAAGCTTAGACCCATATCAACCATGCCACCGGGGTACTCAGACTTCCCCCGATTTGGCAAAAATTGGCCATTTGATGACTTTAGCCCTTAAGAATGTCGTCAAACACTCCATTATTTGGAAAAACACATCATTTAGCACATTTTGTGTTACTCATACTTCACTTAACTGGACCCAAAAACAATTTAATGTAACCCACAAGATTTCGATCAATTTCAAAGCACTAAAATCAAGGAATCAACAATTTAGGTAATTTAGGCACAATATCAAATTTAAAATCGGCAAACTAGCACACATTCGTGATTTCAGAGAGGCCCAACACACATCAACATAATCTATAACAATGCATTTGAGTGTAACCGCTAATTAAGAGTTCTGGGTTCGGAAAGACCAACCTTCAATGCCAAATTATGAATTTGTAAAGCTAGGCGGCAAAGTATCCAACTCTAAACGCGAGATGAAATATCAAAATGCAAGAAAATGCAATAATAGTGAAAAATTAAAGTGCGGGTGTGATTGTATGAAGTTAAAAGCACGGGAATGTGAAAGAGTTTAAATGTTTGAACCTTTGGACTTTTAAAACTGTTCAATTTGTGGCCCAATCGACGATATTAGTCGTCTTCACCGAACTACACTGCAACATGCCGAGTGGGTATTTACCTCACCGATTTTTACAGGACCTCCTGTTAATTTGGGGGTCCAAACGATGCACAAAGTAAGCCTCGCCGACTTGTTCAATGAGTCGTCGACTCGTCCATAAACCTGCCGAGTTTTACAGACTCCATCCTTGTAATTTCTTTGAGTCCAAGAACGGTCCAAGTCGGGCCCGCCGACCTCTTCAGTGAGTCACCGACCAGACTCTTGGTACAATTTTCAAACACATTCCACACCTCAACCTGCATAATCAACACGTTATTCCAAAAAACAAAATATAGATCAATAAAAACTTGAGTTGTCTCCCAAGAAGTGCCTTATTTAACGTCGTGACATGATGCAAGTCCCCACTCAAACTTCATTCTTGGGGTTTACCATAGTGTCACTAGGCAATCCCCCTTGTTGTCTGGGATAGAGACTAGAAAACATATGACCCATTTAGGTCTGCAGTAGCTGAATAGTTATGGAATGAGAAGCAGTTATCTGATTCAGTATTGAGACATTCTCTTTTATTTCTTTCAACATTCTATCGTGTTATTTGACTTTATAAAGAATGAGCGAGAGTATCTCTTCTACTTGTCCACCCTCATAATCCTTGGGCTTTCTACGCTCATGAGGAAGAATGTACCTATCTTTCTTTTTGTACAGTACTTCAAATTCCATGATATTTTTGGCCAAGAGATCCAGTTGAATCTACATTTTGGCCAAATTCTAGTCCTTCTCTGTCACCTTGTTGTCTTAGTCAGGTGATCAAGGAGTTGGGCTACTATTGCATAGGGTTGTCTTATTAGACTACCCGGAGAAAGTTGATCAGCCACTCTTGTGTTCTCACGACCAAGACCTATATAGAAGTAGTCCAGTAGCATCTTAAATAGGATTCCATGAGTTGGGCATTGCAGCAATAGTGTCTTAAATTTCAGCCACAACTCATGGATTGCCTCACCCTCCAATTGCTTAAAATTTAGGATGTTATCCCTAAGAATCATCATTTTTAAAGGAGGGTCGTCCACTTGGTTACCGTAGCTACCATCTATTCTCATTTCCTCTATTTTAACAAGCAACACGAAAACCAAAACTGAAAGTAAGTAGATTCAACTATGACTAAAAAGAACAATATTCAACTTCACCAAAAGAATCTCAAACAACACCACTCCCCGGCAACGGCGGCATTTTGATTCTAACATTTCAAGCACACCTTATCCAATCTAGGTGTTCAACAATTGTAAATCAGTATAAAACCAAACTAAATGAGTTGGAGTCGAATCCCACAGGGAGCGATACCTGTTTAAGATTCAATGGGGAAGCATGAACACGGTAAAATTAGTCATAGGAATAAAAATTATTGAATAAAGACATCATTCAAATCAGGCGGTGACACGAATGTCAAATAGGGGTCTTTTAGTTTTGATTATCAACTACAAATAACAAACAATATGAAATAACAATAATGAGATGGGTTCTTGGGATGTGATTCGATTATAGGCTAATATAGCCAAATGGGTAATTGCAACTATTAGAAAATAGCTAGATATTAGTGAGTAGGCTAAGCTATAGAGGGGATAAACTTTCTCTTGAACAATTTACCCCGAATCAAGTTGATTTCTCTCGAACATCAACAAACATGCAAAATAAAAGCAGCCCACACCTTAATCCATTCAATCTCTCGACCTGAATGTGTAGGAAGGGGTTTAACATTCACTCTCTCGAGCTAAACCCAGGTCAACCCAATACCCAAAAACCATCAATCAAAAACTTGTCTCTCGAGCAAGCCAAGAACACAAAACTAGAATTGCATTTGCAACTACAATTCTTAAATTAAATCACAATTAATGAGCGAACTCATTTCTAAATAGCATTTAAACAAACAATTAGCATAACACATAAGATGAATCAGACTATAATCACATAATTACACCCCAAGAATTAGGGTTTTAGCTAGACACATAAAAAGGTAAAAATTATTACCAAATTGATTATCCATCAATTGGGTAATGGTGATTTCGTCCTTACAATGCTCCAATTTGAAGGTTCTCAAAGACCCACTTCCAATTTCTCAAAAGTGAATTTCTTCAATCCGTCAAAGTGTAGGAAAAGACTAGAGAAAAATGTTCTCTAGAGCTTAAAACGTAATAGATTGATAAAATATACAAAGATTGATTCAAAAGCTTGTTCTTACTAAATGTTCAAAAATATTTTTATAGTCGCCAAAAATGTGCTGCGAAGAGCCACTCGGTGAAGTAAGTCGAGCTCGGTGAGCCTCCCTTTGTTCACTTCCATCGCCCTTCTACCTTGGCATTCAACATACTCAAGGTTTGTAAGTTTGGGCGATCTAGCATTGCATCACAGAACTGCCCGATGATCCATCGATAGCTCCTTTTTATTGCTGATTTGGTTTCATCCCTCAGGGCTTGGCACACTGGAACTTTAGGCAGTCAGATAGCCATTCGGAGACTCACCAAGTAGACTTGGCGATCACAAGGCTTGCCTTTCTTCATTGTTTTAGCTCATTTTGCTCCTTTATGCAAATTAGTGTCCTTGCTTTGTTGCTCAATCCATATACCTGGAAATCAAGGGTGTTACATCATTTATTGGTAAAAAATAAGCATTTGAGGACAATAAATCTATATAAACAAAGCCCTAAATGAGTCAAAATCTCGGACTCATCAGTTATATCGGTGGAACGGCACTAGCTAGAGGAAAATCTAGGCCTCACTTGACCCACAAGTTGAGGTTACTGAGGACCAAATTCTTCCTGGGCTTGGAGCTCCTATGTTTCAGGAGACTTTGTTGAGGATGCTCGATGTGCTGGAGAACTTCTCTTAAGGTGGTGCGATAGGTACACCACATGGTTCTCAAGCTGGATTAGGAGCGCACACTCCAGGTCAGCAGTAGACTCTGCGTTAGCCACCAGTGGTTCTGGAACCTGTTGTGGGTGTTCAGGTTGCTCTTTAGGTTATTTTGACGACAACAAAGCAACAGTGTTATGAGAGGTTTTAGAAGATGAAACCACCCCAGTTTCAGGGTGTTAAGAGAAAGGATGCTCATGAGTTCTTGACTTTGTGCCATGAGATGCTTGATACAGTGGGTATAATAGATATTCGTGGTGTATGTTTTGTAGCACTCCAGCTATATGGATGCGCCAGAGAGTGGTGGAGGAGTTTTGGGAGGTCTACACAAGGAGGATCTCCTTCGGTTGAGTGGGATGTGTGCTCTATTTCTTTCCTGGACTGCTTCATTTCTTAGAGAGTAAGGGAGGAGAGTCCACTGAGGTTTGAGGTTTTGAGATAGGGCTGTTTGTCTGTGACTGAGTATGACGCTCGTTTTTATGAGCTTTCTAGGCAAGTTATGACTATTGTTCCTGATGAGGTAGAGAGAGCTTACATGTTTGTGAGAAGGTTAACTTTCTCTATCAGGTTGTATGTGTTCCGAGCTGCTAGGGAGGGGGCTTCCTTCTATTCCATTGTGAGCACTGCCAAGGAGGAAGGGTTGGTTCTTTTAGAGAAGTTTGGAGATCCCAAGGTGACCTATTCTTCTTGTCTATTTTCAGGTGCCTAATTTCATGTTAGGAAAATAAATTAAGTCAAATGATAATCATTTTCATTAAACCATAACCTTATCAACATTGGGACAAAGAATACAATTATTAAAGGCTAGAAAATTACAAGATGGCAACAACAACCAATTGAAAGGAAAATAACTGAAGTACATTACACTAGCTAAGTAATTACTCATACGTTGTTAAGAAACAACTGCTGGACCTACAATAATATATTATAGACATCTGCAGGATTTTTGAAAATTGTCGAATTTGATGGTCGTGATTGGAATCTAGAGAAATGTTACTGTTATTAACATTTTAGTTATAAAACGTATCTCATGGTAACGAATTATGAAATGTTATTGATAGTAACATATTATGCTTAAAATGTTACTATCAATTACTTTCTTTATTTAACGTCGTCACCGATTATATTTTAATAAAATATAGACTAAAATGTTACTGGGAAATATGCTTATATTTTTTTTGTAAAATTTCCATAAAACATATTATTTTGGTGAATCAGTTTAAGTAATGACTTACTCTAGTAAAAAATTCTAAACTCAACTGATACAGCAGAAAAAGATGAACTATATTAATTTTTGGCTTTTTCTCTCTTTCCAGTTTCCACGTGAAATAAATGTCAACATCATCTCAATCAATCAATAGTGCATATAATATAAAATTTCATATCAATTTTAGATATCACATAGGAAAATAATTAAATAGGTGACTTTTTCTTTTTTTCAAAAATATTTTACTCTCTCTGTCCCATATTAATTGATCACCTTTCTAAATATATATGTCTCAAATTACTTGATCACTTACTAAATCAATATAAAATTAATTAAATCTTACTCAATTTACCCCTATAATTAATATCATCATCATACTTAATGTTTCCATAATTTCTCTTTGGAAGCTTAAACAAATTTAAAGTTCCTAGAATTTATCTTTGTAAAGATTTAAGTAAATACTTAATTACTCCTTTGTACTCTTGTTCTCACCCACTTTGGAGTATTTATACCTTTTGTATGCCCTATCTCATTATAAAATATCTTGGGTAATTCTAAATGACCAGAAAAAATTGGCCAAAATTTGGCCAAAATTTTGAAATGACTTAGATAACCTTATTTTTGTTAAAAACATATTTGTATTATAGTGAATGTCTATTTTGTGGATTCCTTTTAGGGAGTAGTTAGATATCCTGCTTGGGGACCATGTTAGGTTTCCTTATAAATAAAGGGGTTTTCCGTCATTGTAAATCATATATGTGAATCTTGAATATACTTCAAGAGGAATAGAAATCTTTTCTCATCTCCCTACTTTATTCTTCTTTTTGTTTTATATAGTTTCATAATACGTTATCAGCACGAGACTCTAACCCATTAAGAAAACTCTAACCAATTGAGAGATTAAATAGTAGTATAAGGTTGTCAAATTTTTTTTATCTTCAACATTATGCAACATCACGTTGAATTGCATAATTTAAGTTTCAGAAGATTTATAGTTTTTCTAAGTTATATCAATTGCAAAGAACCACGTTTTGTAGGTAATTCTAGTGGTAGAAGGTATATTCTTTTTTACTATATTTATTAGTGTTGATTATAGTAGATAAACAATTTCAACTTTGTATGATATTATAGTGTATGCCTATATTGGTCATCACTAGAAGTGGTTAAATTTTATGATGGACTCATACCCAATCTTACTAAGAGGGTAACACGATGGATTCATGTCCAATCGCATTAAGAGGGTAAGATGATAAATTCATGTAAAATTGCACTAAGAGGGTAAGACGATGGAATCATGTCCTATCGCACAAAGAGGATATTCTCAGAAGATTGTGTTCCATTCATGATGAATGAGAAATTTTGATAAATGCACATGAATATGGAATGAGGTACTAAGTTATCATAATTTGATATGCTTAGATGATTGTGTTTCATTCATGAAGAATGATAACTTTTCATGAATGTTAAAAATACATATCCACTATCTGAAGTGTATACGATATATGTCCATCACCATGCTAGGCGTGAAAAAGGTCAGGACCTTGGTCGTTGATGTGGTATCACAAAGAATGTCTCTGGGCAGACATGTGTTATACAAACGTTCTCTGCTTTATCTTCTGGCCTGTATTGGACAAGAACTAATGCAATTGAAGTACATTCTATTCTAAATGAGAAGTTTACTAATTCCAATATTCAGATTGTCTGGAACATCTTGGGTCTATAATGATGAGACAAATTATAGAAAATCAAATAGACATCCATTAAAGAACCTAAATATTCTTTTAAATGATGAATTTTCTTGTACATATTGTTATCAAGACAAGTTAATTGTGAGACCATCATCAACAAAAGTTGAGATTGAGTCTCTTGCATTCTTGGAATGTATACATGAAGAAATCTGTAGACCTATTAACTCACCTAATGGTTTGTTTGGATACTTCATGGTCATAATAGAGTTTCTTCTAGATGGTTTCATTTATGCCTACTATCATTTCGCAACTTAACATTTATAAATATTTCGACACAAATGATATGATTACTGGCACAATTTTCTGATAATCAAATTTAGTCCATTCATATTGATAACATTATAGAGTTTTTGTCCCAAACAGTTAATGATCAATTCTATCAATTGGGATTGAATAAACTCAATATTAAAGTGAATATGATAGTGTAAAACAAATATTATTAATACAGACTTGTATTTTATCGTGATGAGATAACGACTCACCTTCCAAAGAGGTAGAGTGATTGAGAAGAAATAAATCATAAAATTACTCTCATAGTAGTAAATCTAAGTTTTGCTCATATAATAGTAAATTATAAATTTACTAAAGCAAAAGGCACATGGCATAGTAAACTTGGAGTTTATGAGTACTCATAATATTACTAGTTGGCATGAAAAATTTGGTCATCCCAAAGATTTGCATACTGAGTAATGGACATACATTGAGAGAACTAGAATATTCTTCAAAAATTCTTTTTGTTTCTTCTGAAAGATAAGAGGGGGGTGGGGTGAATTAAAATTCCTTTAGTCGACTTCCTGTATGGAGCAATCGATTCACTTGCAAATTAGTATCATAGTATAAAATAAGAGTAATGACAAGAAGTAAATCAACACTAGATATTTTATGCTCATTTGGAACACCGGTGTGGTGCCTATGTCTAGTCCCCTTGCGTTTCAAGGGTTTCCTTTAGAGCTTTGAAGAGGACTTCGGTTGTACAGAGTTCTGGGATCTAATCCTATCTGATATGCAAATTAGATTTTTTTTTCTTGATACTACCTCTACTGGTAAACCTACACTGAAAATCTTTATTTATCTTTTCAATTATTTCACTCAAGTTTGTACACAACTTTATGAAAGATAAAGAAAAAATTACAATATAAGCTCAAGTGAGGTTGCACTCTTTCAGCTGTTGATCTGGGTGTTTATTTATATGCTGAGTAGTGCGATATCTTTTAGCTCTTATAGGAAAACCCAAGAGAATTTCCTTCAATCAAGGATTCGTAACGTTTCCTTGATTTAGTTGTATTGCTATTCCGTCTGCCTTGAAACATAGTCGGGTATAAATTCTTGCCATCTTCTTTGATCTACTTGCTATCTTGATCCTTTTAACTACAATTGTTTTCTTCCATAATCAGGGTGTGATCTTCCTTGATTTGCTTGTTGTCTTTGATTGCTTGCTTGATGTTGTTTTCCTTCTTTGATTGATATCTTATTGAGTCAATCTTTTTGATTGATTTGATTGAGTCAATCTATTTCCTTAGTTTGTGCAGGCTGTCTAGTGTCAGTCTATCCTTCCTTGATTTACTACGATATGAATTTAGCTTGTCATTATTCATAATATCATAAGTTAACAATCTCCCTTTTTTTTTATAATGATAACTATAACTATACGGGTTTAATTTGACTCCCTGTTTGATATATCTTAGGTTAACTCCCCCTTTTTGTATGCCTCATGTATAGGCGTATAGTTTCTCCGCCTTTTACATAATAAAAAGGAAAACAACAAGATCATAACATAACAACATAGCAAGATAGGCAAAACAAATATACACATAAGGAGTACAGGGATAGAGACCCCAATATTACAGTCCAAGAAAAAAATGGAGTCATATCTCCACAAACCCATTGTCTTAGATAACAAGAAAAGGGAACATACTCTTAATGGTCACTGAGAAAATGCTTCAGGGTGTTGAGCACATTCCTGTAGAATGTTTTAAGAGAGCGCTTAAAAGTCAAAGAAAAAGTTGAGTATGACGTGTGTACTGAAACAACCAACTCTGTATGGGCAGAGTTTGCTCTAGTTTTGATAGATTTGACTTCTTTGAGAATCTTGTTTGCCGAGTGGATTGCCTCTTTCTTAAACCCTTCCACCTATAGACGGAGCTTCCCAACATCAGTGATGGAGTCCTTGTGTAGCTAAAGAACTCTTCCAAAAATGTCCTACAAACCTTACATGTGAGATTCCAGTCCATCTAACCGTACATTGATGTGTTCTTCCTCTTTGAAAAGCAACGCAATAGAGTCGACCAAGATTCGAGTGGCCCTGGGTGTATCAACTCTTGTTTTAACAGACTCCTTCTTATACTGTTTGTCGTTGATGAGAACGTACTCCATGCTTGAGAAGGTATGAGTGTCTTATGTAGCATCAATTACAACAGGCCTGTATTGAGAGAGATCCACAAGAGAGTCTATGATAATGCGAGATATGAGTAGGCCATAGGGTAAGCTAGCAGAAGAGTTGTTGTCTTCAAAGATTTCAATCATGTACTCTCGAAACCACATAGCCCAATTGATGCAAAGTTTCTTCAGTAAGTAATAAAGGACAAACCATCTCTGTTAGAGATGTTTCTTAGTGAGCCCTTCCATGGAACCAAGGTGGTAGCAATAATATGGGCAAGAATACAATTCTCAAAACTAAGAGACAGTGGACCAAATTAGAGACTTTAGAACCAGTTTCCGCAACCAAGGACTTAACATCTTCCAGAGAAATTTCAAACTTATCAGGCCACAAATTTCCATGCATAAAAGGAATATCACAAAAAAAATTAAAACCAAACACATCTTTAAACAAGGACTCATTAAGGATAATACGGTTACCCAACACTAGTGTTTCCCACTCACAACTTTCAGTAGAGATACGAAAATTTTCATAGAATAAGCGAACCAATTCTTCAATGAATTCAAGCCCACAAAGACGAAGTAACAAAGATAGTTTTTGAGCACGAAAGAAAGTACTTACAGTGCAACACAAAGCCTAAAGTTGTTCCAAGTTTATCACCCAAATAGGCACGATAGGTCATTTTGAGAAGGACTCAAACCTCATCTTATGCTCTAGTCCCCAAAACTTCAGCGAGTCATCAAAGGTCTCGGGGAAGACAGGTCAAGCCTTTTTGGTGTCTTTATTTTTGGATGTGGAAGGAAGCTTCTTTGATGATGAAGAGTGAACCACAAATTCTGATTCTGCCAGAGGAGAGAAATTCAACATTGATAGAATTTGCAGGAGAGACTAGGGATTTTTTAAGAACAACTATTGATCGAGTGCGAGTCATAGTGAGAGAGAGAGAGAGAGAGGAGATGAAGTAAATAAGAAGAGAGGAGGAGAGAGATAAAAAGAAGTGTAGGGAGGATGAAGCATCGGGCTTATGAAGCAACAGACGTGACAAGTGAGAGAAACGAAGAGGTTTTTGGAGAAAAGGAAAATTCTGAAGGACGCTACAAAAAAGGAAAACAATTAATGCAAAAATTAAATAAAAAGGAAAGCTGGTAAAATCAATAAATAAGCATGGTAATACCAAGATAGTTCCGAAGGAAACAAAATATTTCCTCAAGTAAAGGTTTTGTAAAAATATCGCCTAACTAATTTTCAGAATCAACAAATTCAAGCAAAAATCACCACTTTCAACATGATCACGAATAAAATGATGCTTGATATCTATAGGCTTAGCCCTAGAATGATGCACAATATATTTAGGCAAACTAACATCATTGGTATAGTCACAAAAAATTGGAACGCCTTCAAAAGATAAATTATA
Organism: Solanum commersonii; assembly: GCA_029007595.1. Classification (NCBI taxonomy): domain Eukaryota; kingdom Viridiplantae; phylum Streptophyta; class Magnoliopsida; order Solanales; family Solanaceae; genus Solanum; species Solanum commersonii. Next base: position 422,349 of record JAJTWQ010000195.1, read on the forward strand.
GTCCAAAAGTTTATGCATCATCTATAGTAGCTGAGTACCACAGTTTCCAACAGCTAGGTATTCCGATTCAGTAGTAGAGAGAGCCACTGATGTCTGCTTCTTTTTATGCTAGAAGATAAGAGATTTTCCCATAAATTGACATGTTCCACTAGTGCTTTTTCTGTCCTTTTTATCATTTGCAAAGTCAGCATCAGAATATCCAACTAGATCAAAATTCTTAGAAAAGGGATACCATAACCCCATAGCAGAGGTTCCAATAAGATATCAAATTATTCGCTTAATAGCAGTGAGATGTGACACTTTTGGAGTGGATCGAAATCTTGTACATTTACAAACGCTGAATGATATCCGGTTGACTTGTAGTGAGATACAGAATGGAACCGATCATTCCACTATACAATCTTTCATCAATTTCCTTTCCTTCTATGTCATTTTCTACACATGTGGAGGGACTCATATGGGTTCCAAATGCTTTACCTTTTTCCATTCCAAATTTCTTAATCAGTTCTTTTGCGTACTTACCTTGATAGATGAAAATTGCCGAGAAAAAATGAGAGTTCTCCTATGAGACACATTTCAAATTCTCCTTTCATAAAATTTGCCAAATTCTCAGAAAGAATGGGGTTAGAGCTTCCAAAAATACTATCATCAACATAAATTTGAACAATAAGAATGCTAGAATAAGTTTTTTTTGAGTAAAAAGAGTTGTACCAATTTATCATCTTCGAAATTTAGTATTTATGATAAAAGTGCTCAATCTTTCATACCAAGCTTTTGGAGCTTGCTTTAGACTGTAGAGAGCTTTAGATAATTTTTAAAAACATAATCATGACAAGAGGGATTTTTGAAACTGGAAGGTTGTTTAACAAACATTTCTTGTTTTATAAAACCATTTAAAAAGACACTTTTAACTTGCATTTGAAAAAGTTTGAAGCGTTTGAAGGATGCAGAAGCTAGAAGAATTCGAATAGACACTAACCTTGCTATGGGATCAAAAGTTTCATCGGAATCAATCCCTTATTGTGGTGAGTAGCCTTGAGCTACTAACTTGGCTTTATTTCGGACTACTTTTCTATCTTCGTTCAATTCGTTATGAAACACCCATTTGGTTCTGATTATTGAGAAGCTCTTAGGTGTTTCGACAAGAGTCCACACTTGATTCTTGTCGAATTGATCAAGTTCTTCTTTCGTTTCCTATACCCATGAGTCATCTTCCATTGCTTCATTAATTCATTTGGGTTCCATTTGAGATACAAAAGACACATAATCTTGTTTTCGAAGGGAAGATCTTGTCTAGATTTTGTCATTTGGATTTCCCAAAATGAATTTTTCAATATAACTGGCATTGTGTCACCATTCCCTAGGAATGGTGGTTTTTTTGGCTGGGGTAGTCCACTCCACCTCTGCAGTAGCCAGCTCATCAGTACTAGATTCAATGGTGACTTTTGAGATATCTTCAGTTGGATTCAATGGAGTAATTTCATCGTTACCAGCTTCAACTTCATGTACTCTTGGATTATTGTCAACAAACACCACATGAAAAGATTCTTCGACACTTAAAGATCTTTTATCAAAAACTCAAAAAGGCCTGCTAAGAGGTGCATATCCCAAGAAAATGCATTCATCACTTCTTGGATCAAACTTACCAAGATTTTTCTTACCATTATTGTCGATGAAATATTTGCAACCAAAAAGAGGAAAATAGCTGATGTTTGGTTTCTTTCCTCTCCAAAGCTCGTAAGGGGTCTTCTTTAGTATAGGTCTAATGAGAAACCTACTAAGAATATGAAAAGTAGTACTTATAGCTTCTGCCAAAAAATGGCAAGGGAGATTTCGATCTAGTAGCATAGTTCTTGCTATATCTTGTAATGTATGATTTTTTATTTCTGCCACTCTATTTCGCTGAGATAATCTAGATGAAGAATTTTTTTGAGTGAACCCATTTTGAGCACAAAATTCTTCAAAGGCCCTGTTTTCAAATTTTCCACCCTGATCATTACATTAGTTGTAATGAAATAACCTGCCTCTCTTTGAACTTTTCAACAAAATACTTCAAAGTTAGCAAAGGCTTCATTTTTATGAGAGAGAAATATGACCCACGTAAACCTTGAGAAGTCATCAACAATTACGAAAGAATATCTTTCACCTCCAATGCTGGCAATTTGAGTAGGACCAAAAAGATCCATATGAAGAAGCCGAAATAATTATAGCAAAAAGACAAGAATTGAGGCATAGGTAAAATAGACTTAACAGTAATATATTCGCAGGAACTTGTAAAACATCTATAGTAGCACAAAAAAAAACTATTTTATATCTACAGATACAGATAGAAAGTTTAGAATATAAACTTCAACACAATCTATAAATGAATAAGGAAGAATACGTCATAGGCGAAAAAACATATGAAAACTATGACGAATTAAAAATAAAAATAATATTTTCTAATCTAGGAAGAAGATATAAGAAAATAGGTGACAATCTAAGTCTAATGTTAGAAAACGAAATGGTAAAACTAGAAGATAATTTAACTGCTATGATAAGAATAACAAAAGAAAATGAAGAAATAGATAGAAAAACGAAAATTAAAAAAATAAAACAACAAGCAAAAAAGGAAGTACAACAATTAGAAGAAGTAAAAAATACTAAAATAATAGAACTAGAAAAAGAGCTGGCACTATTAAAAGAAATGTATGAAATTAAACAAAAAAAAAAAGAACAAAAAACAAAATTAGCAAATGAGATAAATAAATTTAAAGAAAAATTGCAATAAGAAGAAGAACTAAAAGAAAAAGAAGAAAATAAAACAGATAATTTACCTGAAATAAGAATTGATGAAAGAAATGACGATGATCTAGATGAACAACACTCAGAAACAAGTGAAACATATACGGAACTTTTAGCAAACATAGATAATACAAAGAATTTAGAAGTAAATACATGAGACATAGACACGAATGAAAAAGCTAGTACATCAAGAATAAAAAACCCAAAAAATTTAAAATATTATAATGCAAACTATGGACAATATGATAGAGAAAAAACTATATGGGATAAAAGATTAAACAAAAAATGAACACCTAAACCAATAACTAAACAACATGATTTTTTAAATTTAGACTGTGTAGCAGATATAAATAAAACAATCCAATTATGGATGGAATACATATCAAAACAATTAATAGATAACAAGATAGTAATAATAGAGACACCAGGATACATAGAAAGAACACTTATAGGAACAATAAAATTATGGCTATAAAATTTAACAAGTGAAAGTTTAACAACTTTAAGAAGTAATAAAAAATTTGATGGAGGAATAGCTACTACATCTATGGAAATATTATATAAAAACGAAATAGCTATAAGAAATAAATTTAGTAGTATGACAACAGAAGTAGAAGAACAAAATAAAGAAGAAATTATACACAGAAATTTAATGACAAAATTAGCAATATGTAATATGTGTTATATAGATGAATATACATGTGCATTCAGAGAATTTTATTATAAGGGGACATATAGTACAGAAGAAAGTAAAGAAATAAGAAAATTATATTTTACAAAACTACCCGAACCATTTAGTTAAAAAATAATAAGAAGTTGGAATGAAGCAGGACTAACAAATACACTAGGAGCTAGACTAAAAGTTTTACAACGATGGTTTATAGAACTATGTGAAAAGCATAAAGAAGAAATAAAAATGGAAAAAATATTAGTAAAAAATCTAGCATGTTGCAAAAATAAAATGGCACCCAAATTTGGATGTACAGACAAATACTATAAAAAGAAATATAATAAAAAATACAGATCAAAATATAAATATAAAAAAACAAGAAGAAGATATTACGTAAAAAATTACAAAACTAAAAGACCACATAGACGAAAGAAAAAGTTAACAGAATGTACTTGTTATAATTGTGGAAAATTAGGACACATAGCTAGAGATTGTAAATTACCTAAAAATCCAAAGAAAAAATAAATATTAGAAATAATAATAGACGATGAGAAATATATGCAGATAGAATATATAGATTATGAATTAGAAAGTGAAGATAGCATATATGAGATAACAGAAAATGAAATGGATAACGATATAGAAATGGAATCAAACAATGAATTCTATAATATAACAAATGACTGAAAAAGATATACAAACAATAACCAAAAAAGACTACCAAGATGAAGAATCTGCAGAACAAAAAATATTATTTGATAATAATATATTTGAACAAATAAAAGGAAAAGAATTAGACCTAAGCGTAAAAAAAATATTTGAAATACCAACAATAAGAAATTGGTTTAAATGACAAAAAGAAGAATATTATATAGTAAGTCAAAGAGAGCATATCATAGATTGCAAATACACTAAAGGAAAGGCAAAAATACCAATAATAAACAAACGAATAATAAATAAAGAAATACAAGATATTAAGGCTAAAAATTCAATTAAATATGTACACTTAGGAGGAACAAAAATATTAATAAAAGCATGTTTTAGAGAAGGAATAGATACACCCATAGAAATATACTTAGCAAACGATAGAATTATACAACCTATAGAAAAAAGTATAATAAGTGCAGTAAAAGGTAACCTCATATACCAAAAATTTAAATTTATAATAAGTGCTAACTACTCAGTAGCAATAAATGATAGGAACATTGATAAATCGCTAGTATTATATTGAAAAATGCCAGGGATAGAACTAACCCCAGGAAGTAAAATATTTACAGCTAGATGTAAAAACTTATATGTTCTAACAACAAAACATAAAATAACAGCAAAAGAATAAAATAAAATAAATAAAAATAGAGGACCCTTTTGAAAGAATAGTTATAGTTATAGCTAATAATGATTATAGTTATAATGAGATTGATATAGAAGAAGATTTAGAAATAGTAAAAGAAAGATTAAGTACATCAAAAAGAATAAACTGTGAAATACACAAGTTTCATCAAAGATGAGTACCTCAAGAAGAATAGATAAAACTCCACAAAAATCAATAGAAGAAGAAATAAAACCACATCATTACTACATAACGGGAGTAATGGAACAACGAAAATATTTAATATTAATAAATACAGGACAAGAAGAAAACTATATTATAAGAGAATTAGTGGTGGAAGATGAAATAATAACTACTGAACAATTATGCCCCGAACTACCAAAAGCATTAATGTATACTGAAGAAACAACAGAAAAGGAAATAATCATTGGAGAAGTACCAATAGTAATAAAATTTAAAATATATCAAAGAAATGAAAATATCACTTTAGGAATAAAATGGCTAGAACAAGTAAAATCATATAATCTAGAAGACAAACAGTTGATAATAAATTATAAAAATAAAAGAGTAATAATAAAAAGAACTTTAGTATGATAAAAAAATGAAAATATATATACTTGCAAAGATAATAATAGAGGGATATTACAACAGATATTATACATCAATGATAGATACGAGAGCAGAAGCTAATATATGTAAATACAATTGTTTACCAGAAGATAAATGGGACAAATTGAAAACACTGATAGTAGCAACATGATTTAATAATGAAGGAAGCATGATCACATATAAGGCAAAAAATATAAAAGTACAAATATGGGATATGATATTAACTACAGAAGAAATGTATAACTTCAAACTTACAATGAAAGATATGCTATTAGGAATGCCATTTTTAGAAAAATTATACCCACATATAATAATAAAAACACATTGGTGGTTCACAACACCATGTAAACAAAAAATATGAGCAAAAAGAGTAAATAACAAAAAACGAAAAACAACAGAATGGATAAAAGGAAGTGAAAAAATTACACAAAAATTAGAAAATATAAAAGAAGAAGACCCTAAGATAGAATTAATTATATTCTCTATAGATAAAGTAAAAATAATCCAAGATAAGTTAGAATTATTATATAGTGAAGATCCTCTACAAGGATGGGAAAAACATAAAACAAAAGTAAAAATTGAGCTAATTGATAATAATAGTATAATAACCCAAAAACCATTAAAATATAATTTCAATGATTTAACAGAATTTAAAATACATATAAGTGAATTACTAGAAAAAGGATATATACAAGAAAGCAATAGTAAGCATACAAGCCCATCATTTATAGTAAATAAACATAGTGAACAAAAAAGAGGAAAAAGTATAATGGTTATTGATTATAGAAATTTAAATGTAAAAACTAAAACATATAATTACCCAATACCAAAATTTTTTTTAAAGATAAGACAAATACAAGGATATAATTACTTTAGTAAATTTGACTGCAAATCAGGATTCTACCACTTAAAGTTAGAAGAAGAATCTAAAAAACTTACAGCATTTACGGTACCGCAAGGATTTTATGAATGAAATGTATTACCATTTGGATATAAAAATGTACCAGGAAGATATCAACGCTTTATGGATAATTACTTTAAACAACTAGAAAATTGCATAGTATACATAGATGATATACTATTATATTCCAAAACACAAGATGTACATATAAGGTTATTAGAAAAATTTATACATATCATAGAATACTCAGGCATAAGTCTAAGTACAAAGAAAGCGGAGATAATGAAAAAGCAAATAGAATTCTTAGGAATACAAATAGATAAAAATGGAATAAAAATGCAAACACAAATAGTACAAAAAATAATTAACTCAAATGAACAACTAGATACGAAAAAGAAATTACAGTCATTTGTAGGACTAGTAAACCAAGTAAGAGAATACATACCAAAATTAGCAGAGAATTTAAAACCATTACAACAAAAATTAAAGAAAGATATAGAATACCAGTTTGATAAAAAAGACCAAAAACAAATACAAAAAGTAAAACTATTATGTAAAAACCAACCTAAACTATATTTTCGGATGAAAACAAAAAATTCACTTATATAGTAGAATCAGACATCAGTGAAAAAAGTTATAGAGGAATCTTAAAATACAAATATGATGGAGAAAAAATAGAACATCATTGTAGATATTATTCAGGAATATTTACTAATACAGAAATAAAATTGGAAATAAACACAGAAGAAATATATTCAGTAAATAAATGTTTATTATCATTTGAACCATATATTGTATATAACGAATTTATCATAAGAACAGATAATACACAAGTAAAATGGTGGCAAACAAGGAAAATACAAGATTCAGTAACTACAAAAGAAATAAGGAGATTGGTATTAAACATACTAAATTTTACATTTACTATTCAAATATTAAGAACTGACAAGAATGTCATTGCAGATTACTTATCAAGAAAAAGCTACTCAGACTGATACTGAGAAAGAAAATACAATGGAAGAGCTACTCAAAGCCATTTCTACACTTTGTACAAAATTGGACAGAATGGAAAATGATATACAAAATCTAAAGACTAATGAAGATAATCTAAAGCCTAGAGCTAATAGTCAGCAGCATGACGGTAAAAATGCGGAGCTAAGTCTATCGAAAGACTTTAAAATTCCCGAGATAAAAGGTGACGTTGGGAAACACCATAAAACCCATAATGTTTGTTTAAATACAGTTGCAGGTACAAGCAAACAAGTTAGTTAAAAACAGCATAGAAATGCAAACCTAAATACACTATTTCAAAAACCATGGTCACTCACTACACATGTACTACACCCTACTAAATATGATTTTTATGTAAGCATCATTATACATATCATCTCATTAATATGCTATCTATCGGGTATGATTATGCATTTTGCATATGATGTCCATCTAAAATTGTTAAAGGCAAGATTTATTTGCATTGCATTGCAAACTAATTGGACATAAATACCCTGATCACATATGTTTGAAATGTAATGGTGAAGATAACATAATTCCAAATGTAGACTTGGAATGATAATGAAGATAGAAATGAAGATAACAATGAAAGACTTAGAAGATAAAGACAAAAGGAGACAAAGGAAGATGGACAAGATAAGAAGTCAAGAAAGCTAAAGCCATCTACGTATTAAAAATTATTGTAAAGATGTAAAAGTCATAAAGTTATTTATCTTATTAGAAATAGAAGTAGACATGTGTAAAGTAGGAATAGTTAAAAGATGTAAAGTAGGTATGGTGTGTCATAAAGTAGATAAGTAGGCATGGTGTGAAGTAAAGTAGATATATTATACTATTAGGCACATTATTAAGTAGGATAATACATGCATTGTGGTGCATGATTGTAAAATATCTTATATAAAGGAATGTATACATAACATAAAAGGTAGGAAAAGCCTAATATACAATAATCCCTTTCAAAAACTCTCTCAATTACAAACTAATATTTAAGATAATGGAGCAACAATCTGAAATCCAATTAGATATTTCAGATATCATGGATAAGCAAGAGGCAAAGTGAAATGACCTCAAAAATGCCCGAAAATATGTTTCGGAAACACCTATAATTGTAATTTCCATATATCTCAAAATCCGTGCATGATTTCAGAAATTTGACTTCATATTCTTATTCAGGGGGTCAAATTGAGTGGAAAATGGGTCTAACCTGAATTTTAGAGCAACTGTATCAAAATTCAAAAATCGCAAAAATGCGATTTTTCAGGGTCAACTTTAAAGGGGCATATATCTTAGCACTCAAAGAACTGGAAGGACCTCAAACTATAAAAATTAAAGCTCTTTGAGTTATCTTTCCAATGCACTTGGTTTCACCTCATTCCGAGTTAGGATGAAGGAGTTATGACCATTTTCGTAAAACCTGTCTGTGCAAATTCGCAAATTCCAGTGAGCTGTTTTTGTTTCAGCCTCATTTTTTAGGCTAAGTGTTGGGACGTTTTTATAAAAACAAGACATGTCCCATACTTAGTCATTTTTAACTTCAAAACACTCAAAAACACTCTCTAAGCCCTCTCCAAAAATTCCACCAAGATCCTCAACTAAATTCCAAGATCTCAAGCTCTAATTCCGGATTCAAAACCCAATCTCAAGCTTCAATTCTCCATTCCAATCTTCATCAAGGATTCTCCAAAGTTGAGGTATGTGGGTTTGATTGTGGAAACCTTCCTTTCCACAAGTCCAACCATTTATACTTACTACTTTTCTATGGTTATTTATGAGTCCTCCATTATGGAATTACTATTACACTTATGATCTTTTGCATATTATCATGAAATGGAAATTATTTGATGTTTATGGTTTTCATGCTTCCATGATTTGATTATGTATATATATGTATGTTGTTGGTGGGCTGATTTATATGGATTTTGGAATTGGTTGGACTTAGTACTCTTGAAATTCATGATTTTATTTATATGTACAATAGCCCACCATGTGTTTGATAAAATTTCCATTTATAGAATTCTTAGGAAATGGAAGGTCCAATGTACGTCCTATGAGTCAGATGGTTATATAATTATTGAAATGATGATGAAATGGATACATGTATATGATTTTGTTGTAGGCCCGGGTAACCGTATCGAGAGGTTGGTACCTTGGTTGCCTAGTACGGGGGGTAGTAGGCCCGTATAACCGTATCGAGGGATTGGTACCTTGGTTGTCTAGTACGGGGGGTAGTAGGCCCATATAACCATATCGAGGGGTTTGTACCTTGGTCCCTAGTTCAAGGGGTGGTAGGCCCGGGTAACCACATTGAGGGATTTGTACCTCTTTCGCCTCTCCAAGGGGGTGGTAGGCCTTGGAAATACTATATTGATGGTCACTCGCTACACATGTACTACGCCCTACTAAATATGATTTTTATGTAAGCATCATTATACATTTCATCTCTTTAATATGCTATCTTGATTATGCATTTTGCCTATGATGTCCATCTATTGTTGCATTGCATTGCATCTCATATACTTAGTACATTCAAATTATGCATACTTATGCCTACATGATGTCACCATGTGGCACCGCTTGACCATTCTCCTTCGCGTGCCTAATACGATTTTCTATCGAGCTTACTGGTGAGTCCTCCATTCCGGGGATGTTGCTTATGATCTTTTGCTATATATAAAACTTTTCCTTTTTGATTATGTATTGACTATGAGGGTGAGCCTGGTAGTTTGTCTTGGCCCCCGCTAAGTATCCATGTTTAGAGGTGGTGTTGGACAAGTTGTGTATTATGCTTGAGCTTGACTCATCTATGATATTTATGTATTATTCTCTTTTTCTCTTGCTCCCTTAGTCCCGATTTCCCCTTGATTATGCTTATCGCTTATGGTCATTTTAATTGCTTCCGCGACCAAGGATGTGTAATGATATGTTATGAGGCTTGTTTGGGGTTCCTTCAGGTTCCCCATTCGCCGGTAACGTTTAGGCCCTAGGCTTGGGTCGTGACACAAAGGTATATATTGTTCAAAAAATATGCGAAACTAATTTCATATATTCCTGAATATCATATATATGATTGAATAAATTTATGTTAGTTATTATGTATTAGAATTATTTGAATCATGATTTCTAGTTTATTAGCACACTGGAAACAGGAAGAAAACTTCTATACTATGCCATCCTAATGTTGAAACCGGTAGGCAAGGAAAGCCGTTTAGGGGAGTAAACAAAGTTGAGGCGCTAATAAGGAAGTATCCGCTAAAGTACGATGCTAGAAGTGACAAGAGAACATGATATACAAATAATCTAGTTCATAATGATCTAATGTGAATTTAATAAATTATGAATATGATAGGAAGGAATAATTGAAAATAAAAACCTGCAGGATAAAGAACATGACTACATACATGCTTGATGAAATGATAAAAAACTATGAAAATTTAATCTTTATATACTTAAAGGTATAGAAATAATTAAGTTAAGAAGAATAATATGGGAAAAAATATTTAACGATAACGAATCAGAGGATATATTAAACGAACAATGGTATGAAATAGACCTACATGATTTAGACCTCAAAAGAATAGAATGGTATGATTTAGAAATAAATTCAGATTAAAATAAACTACGAATATTTACAATATTGGGCAAAAGCTATGGAAGATATAAAACTATTAGAACAATTAATGAAAGAAAATTTATATATGTATCCAAGAACCCAAGATATGTTATATCTAGAATATATCATAAATAATATTAAAGAGATATCAAGATTAAGACATTTAGCAAAAGAATATTAAAATCTTTAGCCAAATATAAGATGAATTCCGAACCTACCAAAAATGTCATGAATTCCTCACCTACCGCACTACCAAAATGTCAAATAAAATTAAATAAAGTAATTCCGCATCAATGAATTACGCACCCCTGAAAAATGGTATCAGAGCTATGAATGAAAAGAAACATAAGAAGAAACGTACTAGTAGAAAGTTACTGAGAAAGAAAATACAATGGAAGAGCTACTCAAAGCCATTTCTACACTTTGTACAAAAGTGGACAGAATGGAAAATGAGATACAAAAGCTAAAGACTAATGAAGATAATCTGAAGTCTAAAGCTAATAGTCAGCAGCATGACGGTAAAAATGCAGAGCTAAGTCGATCAGAAGACTTTAAAATTCCAGAGATAAAAGGTGACGTTGGGAAACACCATAAAACCCATAATGTTTGTTTAAATACAGTTGCAGGTACGAGCAAACAAGTTAGTGAAAAACAACATAGAAGTGCAAACCTAAATCAACTATTTGAAAAACCATTTACCAAAAGAACACATTAACTACGGAACCACAAACCTCTACATACGCAGATAGTCTGCAGAATGAGAGAAAATTATATAACCACATCACGAGAACCTATATCGAAAACATACACAAAATTCAAACTTATTTAAACCTGAACCCCAAATCAAATACCAGGGAACCAAACTAGGACTATATAACCCAAAAATTACAAGGTTATAACAAGCTAATCGCACAACCAAAAACTAACGCCAATTTAGTAAGAACGTGTTATAATTATGGATTATTAAATACCATATACACATACGACGGAGAAGAAGTTAGTGGAATACCAGAACTACATAAATCATTCATTACATACAAAAGAGTTACAAAAGGAAATTTATTTTACATAAAATTCTATACAGCACCAGCGAAAATATTATACGAGGAAATAAAACCTCCAATACAGGTTATTAAGACAGGACTAACTAAAGATATGATTATACCCGAGGACATTGGACAACAAGAAGAGATATGGGTGAGCTTTTTCGCTGGATGTTTGATAATGCAACTTGTTGTATTAAAAGTGACTTGAAATCCAACATCACATAGTTGACTAATGCTGAGAATGTTGTGTTTGAGTCCTTCAACTAAATATACTTCAATTAGATAGCATGATGAGTTGAGAGTGATAGTTCCAACTCATGTTACTTTTTCTTTAGCATTGTCTCCAAATCTTACGAACCCTCCATCGATATTGTTGATGGTTTTAAAATTTTATTTGTTTCCGCACATATGTCTGGAGCATCCACTATCAAGTATCCACATTTCTTTTTTGTAGGTTTTCTTAAACTGCTCCTACAAAAAGAAACAAGATTAGTTTCTTTTAGGTACCAAAGTATTTTTGGGTCCTTGATGATTAACAACATTGGTCTTCAAATCCACTTTCAAGAAGAATATTTCCTACAGTTAAAAGATTTGTAACAAAGATCACCACAATTATAACAAGTACTTTTAGCAGGACTTTTAGAAGAGTGATAAGGAGAATTATATATGGATCTATTGATTCTGTTGGAACTATGATTAGGAGATCTTCTCTTGTTATTGAGAGTAGATATGTTAGATCTGATAGAGCTATGACTATGAGATTTAATGATACGATTCAACTACATTTTTACTTCCTCCAATTCTTCTTCAAGTAAGTCAACTTTAATCTGACTCGGTTCGAGAAGAATCTGTCAATCTATCTTTTCTTGAGCAATCTTATTGTATTCATCAATGACTTTCTGTAATTTGTCAGTAACCATGTCTAAAGATTTTTGTAATTCATTATAGTTAGGGCAATTAAAAGGTCTTACCTCACTTGTTTCACCTAGTGCCATGAAGAACTTGTTAGCAGTTTTATCATGATCATCTTCGAATGTTGCTCCTTGACTCCATGCTCTGAGACTTCTTGTCTCTTTATTTTTTTGATTATTTTTCCTTTTTTGTTCTAGGAAGTTTTGTTTGATATGTCCTGGTTATCCGAAATAGTAGCATCGATCAGCCTTTCTTTTGAATTCGTTGTTATTGAATTCCTGATTAGGTCTCTGTCTTCTTTGTCTAACCATATGTCTAAATCCTTGATTTATGAGAGTCATTCCTTCACTTTGATATTCATAGACTTCTTCCTCAACCTCGTATGTTTCGACTATAAAAGCAACAATTTTCTTTTTATCATCTTTGTTGTACCTGTTAATATGATTTTGTTCATAAGCCATCAGGTTTTCACGAAGTTCATCGTAGGTCATTTCATGCAGATATCTGCCTTCAAGAATAGCAGGTTTAGTTTCCCAAGACTTTGGAAGACTTCTGATGAATTTTATAACTTGTAATTCGCTGGAGTACAACATTCCAAGAGATTTGAGTTCGCAAACAATTTCGCTAAATCTTGAGAACATGTCTTCTATGTTTTCATTTTCGCATATTGAATAATTTATATTTGTTAATCACTAAATTGATCCGAGCTTCCTTTACCTTGCTAGTTCCTTCATAGGTTACTTCTAGCTTGTCCTATATTTCTTTTGCAGTTTCACATGTCGAGATCTTGTCGTATTCAGCTCCACTCACTGAATTGTATAACAAACTTATAACTCTAGAATAAGTTTGAATTACCTCTTGTTGTTCCTTTGTTATATCGGAGGATTTGGAATCAAATGGCTTATCAGTGGCATCTTTTCTCGTAAGTCCAAGATTGGCTTTGGACTTTTCTTAATCACAATCCATGCTTGTAAGTCATTTGAAAAAACAAAGATTCTGAATATATCTTTCTAGTGGGTGTAGTGTTGGCCGTTGAAGTATGGTGGTTGAGTTAAAAAATGTCCATAATGAAGTAGAGCACTAGCAGTTTGATAGTTTGCCATGGGTCTTTGCTCACGTGTGGTTAAACAATTTATCTATGAGACCTGCTATGGTACCAATTAAAAGTTAAGAGGGGGGGGGGGTGAATTAAATTTCCTTTAGTCGACTTCCTGTATGGAGAAGTTGATTCACCAGCAAGTTAGTATCACAGTATAAAATAAGAGTAATGACATGAAGTAAATCGACACAAGATATTTTATATTGGTTCGAAACACCGGTGTGGTGCATATGTCCAATTCCCTTGGGTTTCAAGGGTTTCCTTTAGAGCTTTGAAGAGGACATGGGTTGTATAGAGTTCTGGGATCTGATCCTATCTAATATGCAAATCATATTTTCTTTCTTGATAATACCTCTACTTGTAAACATACACTGAAAATCATTCTTTCTCTTTTCTTTTCAATTGTTTCACCCAAGTGTGTACAAAGCTTTATGAAAGATACAAAAAGATTACAATATAAGATCAAGTGAAGTTGCACTCTTTCAGTTGTTGATCTGGGTCTTTATTTATATGCTAAGTAGTGCGATAGTTTTTTAGCTCTAATAGGAACACCCAAGGGAGGTTTTTTCAATCAAGTATTTGTAACGTTTCCTTGATTGGGAATCTCAAATCCTTGATTTAGTTGTATTGCTATTCTGTCTGCTTTGAAACAAAGTCTGGTATAAATTCTCGCCATCTTCTTTGATCTACTTGATATTTTTTAGTACAACTGTTTTCTACTTTAATCAGGGTGGGATCTTTCTTGATTTGCTTGTTGTCTTTGATTGATTTCCTCATGTTGTTTTCCTTCTTTTATTGATATCTAATTTAGTCAAATTTTTGGATTGATTTGATTAAGTCAATCTATTTCTATTTCCTTAGTTGGTAAAAATTGTTTCGTTTCAATCTATCTTTCTTGATGAGGCCGTTGATCCCTCTCCAGAGCATGCTCCTTCGTTGATTTACTATGATATGAATTTAGCTTGTCATTATTTAGAATATCATAAGTTAAAAGTTTATTCTCATTACAATTTTATTGGATCAACTAATGTTGGGACTAAATCCCTAAATTTTGAAAAGTATAAAAGGTGAATATGGCTCTGTTCACCTATCATGTGATATGATAAATAGATTCATCTAGGAGTAATCACTTTTGTATTTGTTGTCAACCTAAAGTTTGACATTCACAAAATTATTTGTGTAAAATAATTGAGTTAAGAGAACAACTTTTAGAAAATGTATTCAAGACAATTCATGTGATAATATTGATAACTATCTAAGCTAATGTGACATTAAATGCCTCAAATAAATAGTCAATCATTTCTTATGAGAACAAAGCATCATGGTTAGAATATAATATATTGTATGCATCAGACTATTAAATTGTAATATTTTTTTCTCTAATTAGTTTATGGTCAAGGACCTTATACTTTTCATTTGATAATTTTGATGTGTAGTATATGACTAATGAATATACCATGATGCACAAAGATGGATTCTCCAAAATAGATAGAGATATATTTTAGGTTGTCTAACATAAGGGGAAGATAAAAAGCAACACAAAAGTTGTAAGTGATCCTATTAGACATTCTTAAAGGGTAGAGTCTATGAGATGCATGAAGCATGATAGACTAATCGATTCTAAATAAAATAATTCTTGAAAAATGGGGAGGATCAAAGAATCAAAATGATAATAATAAGTAGGTAACATGCTCTTGAAGAGGTACGACATAACACTTCATGAAACTTCATGAGAGGGAGACGTACCTAAAAATAAAGAAGTGATGAGATATCAATAATTTATGTTGTATTGTGAATCGATACAAAATGATATATCGTAGACAATAAATTTGATACAATAGTGCCCAACTTTGTAAAAGATTATGATGATATTAATTATATGACTATTAAAGCATGGTGGTGTAGAAATAATTATCAAGTGAAAAGTGTAATGATGCATCTTGGTAAGCGTATAGCTTATTTTACTTGCAATCTAGACACTAGAAGATGTCACACATTTAATATTGAATGTTGTACTTGACCAAATTGTTATGAAAATATCCAATGGATTCAAAATCTAAAGCATATACAAGTTGTTGGAAAACTTGTTTATAATCCTCATATATAGATTAAAGCAATCAAAAATCTTTTGTATTGTTATGCAAGTTGATGACTTCAATTGAAACTCTTGAAGAGTTTTCAAAATGCAATAGATTATTTTCTTAAAGAAGTTGAAGTAAGGAACTTGCAAAATTCTTTGATCCTAAAGGTATGATTCATACAAGGAGATAGAAGGAAGCATATTTCGTCAAAGCTTTTCTACACACACGAGCTCCCAAGAATGGTGATATCAACATACAACGGGTTTGTTCAAGTAATACTATAGTTGATTTATTCACCAAGTCTCTACCAACTACAACTTTCAAGAAGATGGTGTACAAGCTTGAAAAACGAAGATTCAAATCTCTGGATTGATGTTCTCATTAGGGGGAGTTAATACCTAATGTACTCTTTTTTCCTCACAAGGTTTTGTCCCATTTGGTTTTCCTTGTAAGGTTTCTAATGAGGCATTCATAATACATATGAAAGAAAACTTCAACACTCCTCCTTTACTTTAGTTACTGCAATTGAAAAAAATGCTCCTCCTCAATTTTTGCTTTGGTAGTTGATGCTGGATTTTTTTCATTGTTTTTGAACTTGCAAAATTTCTTCTTTTTTTTTCCTTCTTTTGATTTTGTTCTTCAAAAACACATGCGATGACATTGTCTTGTGTAGAAGTTTTTTTGAAAGTGCCTTAATCTGAACTTTTGTATGATTTGCCTAGAGAGGTTGTAAGGGTTTTTCTTCCATCACAACCTCACATATAACATAGGTTTCAAAATATGATTTTATTCTCATAGACCAAGTTTGATAGTTTTTTTTTGTGAAAATTTTTGGGGCATAAAAGAGAGACTACTTCTTGCCATTATTTTTGTTTAAAAATTGGTTTAGAAATGCCTGTGTGTTGAAAAAAGCACGGGTTGAAAAGGTAACCCTGATGGGTTAAAATGGGTAGCCATGATGGGTTAAAAAGGTAGCCCTTACGGGTTAAAAATATATGGTAGTTCTTTGGAAGATTTCACAGATTCCTTAAGATCAATAAAGCTCTGATACCACTGTTGGTGTCCTTTAAAAATGGGGCAGCACAAAAGGATTGAAAAAAGTCTCTCAATGGATTGAAATGACTTTCAATAGCTTTCAATAATTTTATTAAGCATTGAGGGGATTTAAATAGCCAACAAAAATATATAATTTGTATAATTTGAAATTTAAACAACCTAAAATATCTCAACAACATAAACAAACTAACTAAAATTAAAAATTCAAATTTATTTCAAACTAAATAACTTATTTTGGTAAAAGTAGCTGCAATAGCTAAAAGCAAACTTCAACAAAAACCAAAACCCCTTTTAATTGACATTTGTATCACCCCTAGATTTAAATTCTGTTTTTATTCAATAATGTGTATTCCTATGATTGATTTGAGCATCTTCACACTTTACCATTGAATCTTAAACACGTATCGCTTCCTGTGGGATTCAACCCCAATCATTTAGTTGGGTTATATACTAACTAATGGTCGTTGAAACTTAGAATTGGATGAATTGTCTTTGATATCATTATTCAATCATTTTTCCATACCTAATTAATTTATTTCATTTTTGGTAGTTAAGTAGGGGTCTAGATTGAATTGGTTCAGTTTACGCACTCAAAATTATGCTAGGGTTTTAGAGAAAAGAACTCAAAAGGAGAAAAGAAGAGAAAGGTCAAGATTCGTCGATCTGTCAAGGAATTTATTGTGGATTTCGCCAATGATTTGATCCTACGAGGTATGTGAGTGCACATAGCGTTGGGTTCGTTCACCAACGTTCCAATCATATTAATTTCAATGTCAAATTCGTTCTACAAAGGTGAAGGTTAATGTTCTTGATTTGTGTTCTCGAAATTGAATTTTGTTCTTGATATTGGGATGAAAGTGATTTGTTCTTGAGGAAATCATGTTGATTTTAGGTTTGTGTTTAAGTAGATTCTTGAGTAAATATATTGGGTATCTGAATCTAAAAGGAAATTGAGAAAAGGAATCAAAATTAGTCGAGTTAAGTCCATAAAATGAGAAGAAAAAATTCGTCCGGTTTACCTAAAGGAGAGCTGGAGCGACGTGCCACTAATATGCCAGCAGGGCTGGCATGGCGCGTTAGGAGTGTGGAAAAAAGTAGTCTCTAAACTTCAAGGGCTTGTGCCCGGGTCGTCTGCACCCACCCGTTTTTCATCGTTTAGCCCGTCTAAGTACTTTTAAATTGTACTAAACTTCCTATTGATTTTAACTATTCTAAATTACTTCTAAACATCTAGAAATCATCCATAAACATGAATCCTAACCTTGAATCAATAAAATTCAAAATCAAGGAAATTTAAGAGCCAAGTGTAGCGAGTTCTTAGAGCCTTTTCAACTTGTTTAGAGTCTTGAGTTTTGAGTTGAGTAAAGAGTGAAGAGTCAAGTTCATTTCTTTAAAAGAGTATATGGGGACTATATATTCCCAAATAGTAAATGTTTTCACATTTAAACAAGAAAGGAAACATTGATTTCCAAAAGAGTCTTTGAGCTAGTTTTCAGTAAAGAGTAAATGCATTCACAATAAAGAAAGAAAGGAAACAGTGATTTCCAAGAGAGCCTTTGAGCTTGTTTTTGAGAAATTATCTCAAATCGCAGAAAAAAGTATGTTTTTACATAGATGAGCTAGTTATATTTTGTGAGTAGTATTGAGCACCGATATGGGGGAGAGTTCATATAACTCACAGACCCCATAAACTATATAGCCATCATAGGTAGAAAAGGGTCATTCTTTTTAGATAATTCCTTAGTGCTTTTTAGCATAGACTAGTTGGTCCACATAGTAGTGTCATTCTATACCCTTGGCAAGGTATATGATGGTCGTGGCAGCGTGAGGCAAAATGTTGTATCATCACATAACTCTGAAGTGATGTTTTTCGGTTAGAGAAACTTCCACATAAGTATTTTGTATTCTTATACACACAGTGTTAATTGTATTTTCATCTACAATCATAGTTTATATTGTATCCTTGCATACAACCTGAGTTACTATTGTATTTCTTAATACGCATAATCGTTATCCATGTTTTGAAAGCTTTTCTTTAAATTGCATTCATATTATTACTTTATATTGAAATGCGTTAACTTGAGTTAAGTTGATCCCAGGTATGTTCTTTCAGTTCCTTTCAAACTTATGTCTTGTTTTAGAATTCCCCTCGTATGCTCATACATTCTATGTACATATGCATATTAGCCTACATCATTGTATAATGCTGATACAAGTAACTAGTTTCAGCATCCAGTATTTCGTTGATCTAGTTGAGCACTAACAGTATTTTGGTAAGCCTCCTTTCTTTTCAGAGGATCCCTTTTTATTTCTTTGTTTATTTCAGTTACTAAGATAATCGGGGGTCTTGTCCTGACATTTTTAAGGATTAGAGGCTTCATAGACAGTTAGACAGATAGTTATAGTTCATTAGTCTTACTCATTTAAGCTGTTTTGATTATAATACTTGAGTTGCCTTGATGGCCAGTTGAATGTTTTCCTTTATAACACTCTAGTTTATTTGATGAACTTATCTTTGTTGAGAAAGTCTTATGTTGAGTAGTAAGCCAGGCCAATGGTTCACTTGGGTCCAGAAATGGTTCTTAAGTGCTAATCCTGCCCACGGTGTAGGCTCGGGGCGTGACAACATCTAATTTCAAATCAGTAAAACAAGTAATCTAGGGTTTTATTCTTAGATTTTATTGTTCTTGAAATGAGTTGATATTGAGTTCTAAATTCTTGAGTTGTTTGTTATTGAAATCCTATTTCTAATCATTGAATTGGCATATATTGTGTATTGTGATTATTGAGTTGATCGTTCATGTCTATTTTCCAGCATGAACCCTATTCTTGAGTATGCAGTGAATTCTTATTGATAATCTTTTAAGCAAAAACTTATTCTTTAAACTGGGTTTTGAGGAAGTAAAGGGATGTTTGAGAAAGAGTATAAGGGAACTAAGTATTTTCCAAATGTTTCTTTTTAACATGAAGAAAAAGAGTAGACCTTTTTCTAAGAAAAGTTAAAAGTGTTTTGGGAAAGATTATGTATAGATCAGTAACCTCTTATAGAAGCCCCTTTAGAGTAATTATGTCAACCTAGAATGTATTTTTTACATTAAGTAAAGAGAAACCTTGTATTCTAAATAAATAATGAGTTTCAGAGACAATTCAAAGCAGTTACCTCTTTTAAGAGGATAGTTTGAGCAATTATCTCAAATCGGAGAAAGAGTAATGTTATTATATTGAGCAATCGTAAATATTATTGGGAGCAATATTAAGCACCGATATGGGGGAGAGTTTAGACAACTCACAGCCCCCATAAACCATGTCTTGGCCACATGGATACAAGATCATACTTTTCAAATGAATCCTTAGTGTCTTCGGGCAGATCTTAGTGGATCCACTTAGTTGAGGTGTTTTATATCCCAACATGATATATGACAGTTCTCGAAGCGTAGACAACAAATTGTTTAATCACTTAACTTATCATCTGTTTTGGAAGCGTAGACAAGAAATTGTTAGTTAGAAAATCTGTCAATATAATTAAAGTTTATTTTATATATCACTTATTATGTTAAAGTTCAGAGAATGAAAAGTATTGTGTAATGTTAAATGGTTTCATTCATTTAATTATTTACATTCAGTTGAGTTTATGTTATACCTATAGCTAACGGCATGACAAACTTGGTATCTGACGAGCACAAGCATGCTATAAGTTTAGCGCTTCGTTATTCAAAGATAGTATAGTATAAAGATCGTCTCCATAGGGATTGGTACAAATAATAATTCAATTAAATCTTGCTAACTGTTATTCAGGATATCAAAAGAAAAGAGTTGGTTTTGGTTATCCACCACTTTTATAGAATAAATGGTAATTATAAACAATGGGTAACTATGAAGTTTAATATCAATGATGAAAGATAGGGTACATGACAAAACAAGTGCATAATGATAGTTTTGATTTGACCACATTCATTTATCACATCTAAAGTTCTATCGATTCTCTCAAATTCGATAGCTTATTAGAGCATTCTTAAGCCTTAAATTTTTCTTCCGAGTAAATCTCAAGTTGAAGAATAAACTAATTATACCTAGTGATTCTAGTATGCAAATACATGTTAATGATTGTTCTTAAGGAACAATTGTCCTTCGACTATTTTTCCTTGAGATTTAATAAATAATTATCAACAAGCTCTTTCGATTACTTTAGATAGAATATATTGATTCAATCCAACAAAATTATGCAACAATATTCACCAAGATATTCCTCTTTTGTTTAAATAAAATAATGAACAAGAGTGCAATTAAATTTAAATTCCCATAACAAGTTTAGGCATAAGAATGGAAACCAAAATCCCAAAATTCATCAATACAACATATTTGTCAAATATCCTCAAAGAATCTACTCCATGGATGAGAATAAGTTTACTAAGAACAAAGATGAAAAAGGAGACATAGCAATCAAACTTTGAATCCCACTTCAGTTTTGGATTCGAGTAGTGTACCGCATGTTCCCGCTCCTCTTCTTCATAACCTCATGTTTCTTTTTTCTCTTGGTGTCGATCCCTCTCCTCTGGGGAAAGCTCTGACATCATATATCATTAGATTTCCTGCAAAATTCTAAAATACCCTTTCTTTAATGAAGTCACACCTCCATGCAGGAAGGGCGCCCCGCTAAAAGCCCAAGCGTTCGACGGGAGTGCAGAGAGTGATAACTTCTTTAATTTTCCCCGCGGGCGCGCTGTTGGGAACTTCAACACGCTAGCACCGCGCGGGCGAGCAATATCTTAGCATTTGCACATTTTTGTTCTTTTTTCTTTCTTTAGCATTCTTTTTGGCCTTTCTCACTAATCATGTTCAACACTTATTTGCACACGTACACATATGTAACATAGATAATTAATTGCAAAGTTCACATTCAAAACTTGTCTAAAGTCATCTCATTTAATTACCCAATAAATAACCCCAAACTTGAGCTTTTGCTCGTCCCAAGCAAATTACAACAACTTGACCCCTCTAGATTTTCATGCACAAGTCACTAGAAACAGTAATTGAATTCAACAATCCCTATACGTGTATACAACATTGATTGTTAAATGACTACTCATCGACAATGAAATTTAAGTGAAAATCAATCCATGAATTTTCTCACAACAAAGAAGATGTGATTTTATCATTAACAAACTTTTGTTCATGCAGCACAGATATAATCTGTCATTTCACTCACTCTCACAAAGAAATACATCATGTTTATCCAGAATACCATAGGCTTCACAACTGAGTAATTATTCACTAATGTAGACCTTCTCCAGTTAAAACCACGTAGGACTTACACGTGTGTAATTTTTATAAGGGAGTTTATAGAATCTGAAAAATAAAAAGTCATATCTCCCTTCTCTTTTTCACTCGTTAATTTCCATTTTCTTTTGGCACCTTTCATTTTCTTTTGAGAACACATCCAACAACTTTCATTACTTTTCACACATGGCTAGATTGAGTAGCTTCTTTTCTTTTTCTCTTTTTGTTTTTGTTTTCATAAATCAATTCTATACACTTCCGCTTATAATTCCAATTAAGAGATCGACACACGGGGGATAAGACAAGAGGGATGAATCGGCTAATCAAATAAAAGGGATTATTATATGGCTTGAATTGGTTGACTACGGATACTTATCATCAATGGTCGATGAGTTTAGGCTAGAATGTGTTAATCAAATAAAGCCTACCATCATATTCTTTCTCAAATAGTCCTAGAATTTCACCTCAAAAAACTGCCATGCCAATGTAACACCCCGGAAATTGGTAGGCTAAAACTAGAGGTAAACATTGGGGTTAGAGTTAAGAAAGTGGGCAAGGGCCAAGAGAGAGGACTAGGGAAGTCCACTCTCCCCTAGACATTACCTTAGTGACCACGACCAAAACCATGGCTCGTGGTATGGTCCGTGGTGTGCTAGGCACTGTGCTTTCCAAGCTTCCCAAACTGAGACCCTCCCCCATAAGCCACTTGATGGCTCGTGAAGGCCATAAAGTGTAGTGGGAGTGAGAGTGGGAGTGGTCTTCACTTAGCCTCAAGGGGGCCAACTCATGAAGATCTAGCCACTTATTCAAGGTCCACGGAGGGGACCACGACTCATGGTCATGACCATGGCTCATGGAGCCTCTCGTGGTACCTGGGCAACTCACTTAAATGAAGGGTTATTTTGGGAAGTTCCTTTTTAAATGGGTATTAAGTGAGGTCGTTTTGTCTTAGTTTTATACACCTATATAAGTCATTTTAAGTCTACATACACCCATTCACCCCATTATTTCCAAAGACACCAAATCAAATCCCAAAAAGTTTATCTACTCCATAAATTCTCTCTTTAGAACTTCAAGGAACAAGAAGAAGGAAGTTGAAGCTAGGGTTCAAGAAACTAGTTCTTCTTACCAAAGTCATTGGGTTTCATTTCTAAGGTATGGTAGCTCTTCATCCATGGATAGCCTTCATCCATGGAGTCCCTTTAAAACCCCAATTTCTAAGATAAAAATCCCCAAAGGTTAGGGTTTAATTCCAAAGTCATGGGTTCTTTGCCAAAATGACTATAATGTTTGAATTATGGTATATTATGTTTTAATTGATGGGTTCCCTATGTTTTTATGATGAATTACCCAAGAACCCATGAAATCCCCATATTTCTTAAAGTTGATGATATGATTTGGGTCTATATTGGTTAAAGGTGAATTTTATGAATTGATGCATGTGATGATATATTCACATGAAATTATGATTAAATCCATGTATAATGCTTGAATTCTAGATTTATTGATTGAAAGTAGGTTTTAACCTCAAGGACTTAAAGTATGAGATTGTTCTTGTTTTATGAAGTTTATGTAAATTCTTTAATGATGCTTGGAGAGAGAAGTGTTATTCATTATGGTTAGGTTGTTGTTATGGTCTGATTGAAAGGTTATTCTCTTGAGCTCATAATGAACTTAATGTGAAAGGCTTTCTCACATAATGAAGATTATAAGGTTGAAAGGTTTTTCTCACCTAATTGAATCTAAGAGTAAAAGTGATCATGGATGGTGATAGGTTCTCGCGCATGCTCTAAATAGCTTTCCTAATGAATTAACTTGGATTGATTGTCAAGGACATCCTTCCATGCGACTTGAGTCAAAGTAGAGACTTAATAACTATCTTGTGGGATTTAGGCATATAACCAAATTGATATTGAAATGAGATGGAGGCCCACACATAGATGAGTTCGGGCTTCCAAAATGGAACTCTCACCAAGTAGAGTCCGGGTTTCCCAAAGTATGTCTCATGAGATAGAGTCGTTCACCAAGTGGAGTACGGGTTTCCTAGTAGAAATCTATGTATCCCATAACTACGTATCCCATAATAAACTTAGCTAGTGGAGTCAACTAAGCTAAAAAAACTGGTTCTACTTTAGCAAAGTAGACCAACCCTTGACGGTGTGGGTAACACCGAGAAGGATCATGTGAAAGCTCACATGATCTCATGTCGGTTATGGTTATATTCCAATGACAACAAGGTTAATTATGAACAAAGACATTCTTGAGGAAGCATCTCATAGTGTTCATATATAATAAACTAAGACATGCCTGAAGAAGCATCTTATAGAGTTCAAGAGAATAATGAACTAAGATGTACTTAAGGTAGTATCTCAAAGTGTTCAAGGTAGTGAGGAACTAGGATGTGCTTGAGAAGTACCTCATAGGGTTCATGAGTTTTAGAAGGTGGTGAACATGAGTGATGGCATAAAGTGGTGTACTTAGCATAGATGAGGTTTATGGGGTCTTATTCATGCCTTGCACAAGTCTGCTTTGAGTTAATTCATGAAGTGTTCCTCTATGTTATGATGAGGTTTGTATTGACTATGTTTATAAGTTCAAAGGCTTAAATGATGATGATGACCTAAAGAGGTTTACTTAGTATGGGTGGGATTTATGTGGTCTTATCCATGCAATGCACGAGTAGACTTTGAGGGTGTTATGAAGTGGTTCTCTTATGCTATGATGATATATATATGGGCTATGTTTATGAGTTTGTTTTTGAACTATCTCTATGATGATGTTCAAATTTGGCATATAATATGTTTTATAATGAAATGTCCCTTTTAGCATGTTTTAAACATTTTATAAATGGCTATCATACTTAGTGCATTTTTGTACTAACGCCAACTTTTCCTACAATTTCCCCAAGTGTAGTGTCCGGTTCTCGAGGTGATCATTCTAGTGGCTAAAGCTTGGACTTGTGTATCTTCTTAGCTTGTTGGTGAGTCCTCATGGTTCGAGGAAGGCTTTTTCATATGTTGTAGTTCCTTTCATGTATTTCCTTTCCGAACATGTTGTATGGGCTAGGCCCTATTTTATTTAAGTGTTGTAATAGATGGCTAAATTGAGACAAGTCTAGACTTCTGCTTTCTTTTATGTAAAACTTTTTAAGACTTCAAATATGATTTACTCTTTATGGTTCTAGTAATTTATGTTATGATATGCTAAGTGGCTTAAATGGAACCTTACGGGGTTCTAAGTGTCTAGTTACATCTAGGGGGGACCCCTGGGTCATGATTGATTAGCATTTCAATGACACTTCATCCAGTTCTAAGTGTTAATGATCGTAAATCAGTATAAACCCAACTAAATGAATTGGGGTCAATCCTACAAAGAGTAGCTTTCTTTTGAATTCGAATATAAAAAGTATGACGGTGACCTTTGCAGTTGAACAAACACAAGACTTAAGAGTCTAGAAGTCAAATTGCAGGATGTCGTTACCAACCCACCTCAACAATCAACAAGGAATGATCAAATAAAGAGATAACACTTGGGGTATTGACTAACCAACTTCCGAATTCAACTCAACGAGTGTACATCATTACCAACAATGTTAATTCGTTGTGGGTAGAATGGACTATAAGTAAAGCAATTTTCTCTCGAACGATTACCTTATTTCATCTGAGTTCTCTCGAACCTTAACACTATCCATAAGACGACCAGCCCAATTTCTCGTCAAATCTACTCTTTCGAGCTAGATACAAAGGTTGAATCTCAAGATGAAACCGTCATGACCCACTACAAAGGATGCCAAATTACTACGTTGGTTCTATACTACTCTCTCTAGCAAGCATAAAACTCTGAACTATATTACACTAAAGATGCAGTAATGAAGTTAGACCACAGTAGAAATTCAGACCCACTTCAAATTAAGACCAAAACTTACTAATTGATAACACCCATTTAGTCAAACATAACAATTGGTCACATTGTCAAACCCCCAAGGGTAGGGTTTTAGGCAATCATAGTAAAACGTTGAAATTCAATACCTGCCACATTTTCCATAGCTGGGTAAATGAAATTTGAAAGTCAAAATTGAATAATATATTCTCTATTACAAAACCCAAATGAAAAACCTTGCTAAAGTCACTTGAAATCAACAATGGCAATGTTTTTGCTCTCTATCTTTTGTTCCTCATGCTTTCTGAATGCTTTCTCTATCTTGCAAAAATCAATTTATACAAGTTTGATGTGTGGATTTTTGGAACCAATCGGCGAGGAAAGTCGGGCATCGCCGACTGTTCGGCGACACGCCGATCGTCCTTCGTTTCACCTTCATTCTTCACATCTTCTTCATCCAACCACTATAATTTTA
The DNA here is from genome assembly GCA_029007595.1 of Solanum commersonii. NCBI lineage: Eukaryota > Viridiplantae > Streptophyta > Magnoliopsida > Solanales > Solanaceae > Solanum > Solanum commersonii. The sequence goes on from JAJTWQ010000195.1 coordinate 449,089, forward strand.
GGCGAGCCAGATCAGGATCAATGTTTCATTCCACGATGCGCCGTTTTGTCTTTTAACTTGCCTATCAACATTTATCTCGATCTCCATCAGTACTTTCGGAGCCATGGTCGTCTTTCGGCGATATGATCGACGTCACGCCAAATGGAATTACTGCTCGCCAAAGTTAATCCTAATCCAGTCTCAAAGTTCTGTTAATTTAGGCAATAGAGGAGCAACTTGGCGATTAGCCGATTGATCTTGGCAATCATCAGGCTTGTTTTTCCTCTTTTCTTCTTCAGCTTGTGTTGTCCTTGTTGCCCATTTATATCCTAGATTTGTTCCTCAATCCATATATCTGAAAATCAATGGTTTTACATTAGTTATTGGCACAAATTGAGCATTTGAGGACACTAATTCTATACAAACAAAACCCTAAATGAGTCCAAATCTCGAGCTCATCAACACCTCCAACTTAAACTTTTGCTTGTGCTCAAGTAAAACTCAAGTTCATCAGTTCAAGAAGAATGTATCAAATAGTGCTACAAAAGGCTCAATCAAGAATGAACTTGAAAAGACTGAAAGTACTCATGCAAGGATCAAATGGGCACTAAAGATTCAAGTTGTGACTCACTATTAACAACGATTCTCAAGTTCACAATACTTGCTTCAAATGCAAGTTCAAGCTTAACAAAGGTACTCAAATACCCTCACGACAAAGGAGATTCCATATTCACACACAATTGTTCAACAATTTCTAGCTCTGGAATCACATACAGCTCTCACACTTACAAAAATGAACACATGCATGACTTCACCCATAGGTTTGCCCTTATTTTCCAATCAATATTAGCTTCAGCTCACTAAAGATGAAAAAGGTTTTTTGAAGGCTTGTAACGGGGCTGAGTGTAATGGTATGGTCATTTAGGCTCAGTGGTTGCTATCGTCATGAAATGTGGTATTAACATCACTTCCCTATCTTTTCTTCAACATTTTCCATTCATGCTCAAAACTCACCCCATTATTCACTTCTCATGGAATACCGGACACCCCATTTCTTTGGTAACTTTCACAACTTTATATCACAATTTTTTTCATTCTTTGTATTTTGCTTTCTTTTGTTCTTTCTCTTCTCTTTTTTTCTATCTTTTTCAAGTCCATTGATCAAGGGGACTCTTCACATACTTGAGTTACCTCCTTTTTTCACCACACCCGCAACTTAGGCTTTTGGCCTAAGTTGTCTATTCAAACAAATCATAGTTCATGAGGATTAAGGGTGAATGGAAAAAGAGGGGTCACATTTTCTCAAGTTTCTTCCAAGAAAAGGATAAGGCTCAAAGGGGGTTTAAATAAGGTTCACATATCTCACAGGGTTGTCCACAAAAGAGGTATACTGTCAATTTTTTTCACTCTTTTAAAAATTGTTACCTAAGATCATTTCAAGATCTTGCATCACTTAGTCAACAGGACTAACTGGGAAAATTCTAGGTGTGATCACACAAGGTTCACGGTAAGCTCATCACACAAGGCATTGGAACCAATATCAAACGAGACTCCACACTTTCGCTAGTGTGCAATGTTCATCACAAGCGACTCTATTCGATAACCGGCAAGTCATAATGAGATGCAAAAAGTTCACATATTTTCTATGCAACTTCATTTAGCCTAATCGTAGCAAACATTCATTTTTGTTCGATTAAGAGCACTATTCAAGTTATTGGTATTGATCATAACCGATACTCAAATAACTTTTTCGAACGAGCAAGGGACTCACTGACCAAACATAATCCAAAATCGAAAGCATTCAACAATGTCCCCAATGTGAGTAGAGAAAATACAATACCAAAAATGAAAATTAAAGATAAACTACTGGTATGTAAACACGCAAAGTAAGGCATCAAGGAATCTTCACTAGGCGCCCATTTGGCGAAAAAGTGTACTAGTCGCCGAATTTCTCGGTGATTTGCCCAATTGTCTGGATATCACAATTAATTCCAGTATGCAACACATTCAGAAAGGGGGCAAAAAGGTGGAATTGAAAGAGTTCTCCAAACAGGTCAGCGCTTCACATAATGGACTTGCAACCTCGACATATGATCCATTGGTTTAGGCTATAAGAGCTAGGGTAGTAGGGCGGGTAAAGTCGGGTCGCCCAATCACTTCGGCGAATCACCAGTGATTTAGATTCCCCGCCTAATGTTCCAGTATCGCAGTCCAATTTTCAAAGTGCAAAAGGCGGACTATGTCGGGCTTGCTGAATAGATTCTGCGATTCGCCAAAGGTGCAGACACCTCCCACAAATGCTTGCACCTGCACAATCAACACACATTATTTGAAATACTAAAACTTGGGTTGCCTCCCAAGAAGCACCTTATTTAACATCGTGGCACGACATGGAAATTCTCTCAACCATCTTCCAGATACAACATCTCAATCAGAGAAATCTCCTGGCATTCGCTAAAGTACAACTTCAAGTGTTGCCCATTCACTTTGAATGCAGTTCCCTCTTTACCCTCGACTTCAATGACACCATTTGTGAACACCCGTGCTACCCTAAATAGACCTGACCATTTGGATTTAAGCTTTCCCAAAAAGAGTCAGAGTCAACAATTATATAGTAACACCCAATCTCCTACTTGGAACTCCCTCTTAGGGAGTCTAGAATGATGACACTTCTTTATCTTTTCCTTGTAAAGAGCTGAAATTTCATAAGCCCCGAACTTGAATTCGTCCAACTCATTTAACTGATCTACTCTCTCTTTTGAAGTCTTTGCCCAGTCCAGATTTAGAGGTTTCAATGTCCATAATGCTTTGTGTTACAATTCAACCGGTAAATGCAAGATTTTCCAAAAACTAGTTGATACAGAGACATACCAATTGGTGTTTTTTATGCGATGCAATACGCCCATAGAGCATCATCAAGCTTTCGAGACCAATTAGTCCTATTTGCATTCATTGTCTAGGCCAAGATACTTTTGAATTCCCGATTCGACACTTCAACTTGGCCACTCATTTGTGGATGATACGGAGTTGCTACTCTGTGTTTCACTCCATATTTGCTCAATGCGGATGCAAAAAACTTGTTCCAAAATTGGGATCCCCCATCACTAATAATCTCCCGAGGAGTACCAAATTAAGAAAAGATGTAGGGTTTTAGGAATTGAATAACACTTCTCCCTTCATTGTTCGGTAATGGTACAACCTCCACCCATTTAGAAACATAATCTACTGCCACCAAAATGTACTTATTACCAAATGAACTCACAAATGGGCCCATAAAATCTATTCCCCAAACATCAAATAACTCAACCTCTAAAATGGGCTGAGAGATAACTCATATCTTTTAGACACTCCACCTTGTTTCTGACATTGAGTGCACTTCTTAACAAACTCATGAGAATCTTTGTAAAGGGATGGCTAGTAGTAACCATTTTGAAGAACTTTAGCAGTTGTACATACCCCACTATGATGACCCCAAATCGGTGAAGCGTGAGAAGCATGGAGAATTTCAATGGCTTCATTCTCCGGAACACATCTCCTAATGATATGGTTTGCACACTCTCTGAATAAATATGGTTCATCCCAAAAGTAATTCTTAACATCGAACAAGAACCTCTTTTGTTGGTAGAAGTTCAGTTCTTCTAGCATTAATCCGCACACCACGTATTTAGCAAAATTAACATACCAAGGAGATTATTGGAGAGTTACCGTGAATACATGTTCATTGGGAAAGGCATCATTTATGTCTACCTCCAGCTCGTCATTTTACTTGCCTTCCAATCTTGATACGTAGTCAGCCACCAAATTTTCACAACCTCTCCTATCTTTGACTTCAAAATCAAGTTCTTGCAACAATAGCACCCATCTTATCAATCTTGGCTTGACATCCTTCTTTGCCATCAGATAACGCAGTGCAACATGATCAGTGTGAACAACAACTTTAGTGCCTAGCAAGTATTCCTGGAATATCTCAAAGGCATATACTACTACAAGTAATTCTTGTTCTATAACTGTGTAGTTATGCTGAGCACCATTTAGAGTTTTGGTTGCGTAGTAAATGGGGTGAAATAGTGTTTTGCGATTCTGCCCCAACATGACACCTAATGCCATACCACTTGCATCACACATCACTTTGAAGGGTTCTGACTAATTGGGACTAATGATAACCGGAGTGGAGATTAATTTCTCTTTCAAACACTTGAAGGCCACTATGAACGCATCATCAAAGTAGAATTTCACCTCCTTCTCCAAGAGCTTGCATAAAGGGTGTGCAATTTTTGAGAAGTCTTTGATGAACCTCCGGTAAAAGCCGGCATGCCCCAAGAAACTACGAATACCCTTCACCGAAATTGGTTGTGGTAACTTCTCAATCACTTCAATCTTTGCTTTATCAACCTCCAACCCTTTTGGGACACTTTGTGGCTAAGAACTATACCTTCCCTAACCATGAAGTGACATTTTTCCCAATTTAGGACTAAATTTGTCTCCACAAATCTTTGGAGAACTTGTCCCAAGTGTGCTAAACATGATTCAAAAGTGTCATCCAGAACCGAGAAGACATCCATGAAGACTTCCATTGAATCCTCCACAATATTAGCAAAAATGGATAGCATGCAGCGTTGAAATATTTCCGGAGCATTACATAAGCCGAACGACATCCGTTTGAGGGAAAAGTTCCATATGGGCAAGTGAAGGTAGTTTTCTATTGGTCTTCCGGAGTAATGGAGATTTGATTATAACTGGAGTACCCATCCAAAAAGTAGTACCATCCTCTCTCTGAAAGTCGATCAAGCATTTGATCCATGAAAGGCATGGGAAAGTGATCTTTTTCTGTCCACGAGTTCAACTTCTGGTAATCCATGCATACTCGCAATTGAGTCATCGGTCTCATAGACACAAGCTCCCCTTTTTCATTTGGAACTACTGTGATGCCTCCCTTTTTTGGTACACATTATACTGGACTTAGCCATTTGCTATTCACAATAGGGTAGATTACACCTGCATCCAACCAATTTAATATCTCCTTTTTTACCACCTCTTGCATCTATGGGTTCAGTCTCCACTGATGTTCAACACTACGTTTACATTCACTATCAAGCTGAATTTTATGAGTGCAAATGCCGGGACGATTGCTCACTATGTCAATGATAGTCCAACCTATAGCTTTGATATGTCTTTTCAAAACCTCAAGGAGCAATTTTACTTGCCATTCAAGTAAATTAGTTGCAATGATCACACGTAAGGTGTTATTTGCCCATAAGAAAGCATACCAGAGATGGGAGGGAAGTACTTTCAACTCGATATTCGGTGGTTCTTCCGTTAATGGCTTTGTGGGAGTACTTTCTTAATTTTTTAGATTAATGTCCAGCTTCAATGGAGTCTTTGAATATTCCCCCATGGTCGAAAGAGCAGCTATAACCTCTTCGTAGCCTTGAACTTTGAACTCATCATAGTTAGCAAGCACGACCTCAAGTGGTTCACTCATACACATAAAATGGCTCACACTAGCCACCGCCTCATCAATAACATCAATAGAAGAGACCACATGAATATCACCTGGGTGTTTCATTGACTTACAAACATTAAAGGTTACTTCATCTTTGTTCACTCGAAACTTCAGTTCTTTGCTTTAAACATCTACCAACACTTTCTCAGTTGCCAAGAATGGTCTTCCCAAAATGATGGGAATTTCAGCATGTATTTCACAATCGAGAATGACAAAATCAGTCAGGAAAATGAATCGGCCAACCTTTACCAAGATGTAATATAGTATCCCCACAGGATGTTTAATTTATTGTTCTGCCATCAAGAGTCTCATTGTTGTGGATTTCGGTTGACCCAAACCAAGTTGTTTATAAATTGCATATGGAATTAGGTTGATGCTTGATCCTAAATCACCTTAGGGATTTGGCAAATTGGAGCATGCCGATGGTGCAAGGGATGGTGAACGCTCCAGGATCTTTTTTTTTTTTATCAGCTCCTTAGTCATAATTGCACTGCAACTATGAGAAACTTCAATTGTTTTAAAATCTACGCTTCTTTTTTTGTGACTAACTCCTTTATAAACTTAGCATAACTTGGCATCTCCAACAATGCCTCCACTAGAGGGAGATTAATTGATAATGTCTTGAACACATAAATGAACTTCTTGAATTTCTCATCCTCGTTCTTTTTCTTGAGGCGTTGGGAATATGGAGGAGATATTTTGGGTAGAGGTTGCACAATTTTTGGGATTGGATTGTATTTTTCCACATCTTTTTGTGACCCTTTGGAAATGCTTTGATGGATGGGTATTTTTTTTCCCTCCATACCTGTGTCTTCTTCATGCACTTGAGCTTCGTCATTACCTGTCACATTGCCTACTGCTACCTTTCCACTACGAGTAACCACAACTAGACCTCTATCGCCATTTTCCCTTTTCATATTTGGTCCCAATTGTTTTGAAAGTAAACTCAATTGACCTTCAAAAAGCTTGATTACATCCGCGTGAGAGTTCACTCTATTGTTCAATGACAAAAAATTGGCTTTAATCCCTTTTATCAAATTATCTGAACCTTCAACTTTGTCAAGGATGTGTGACAAAAAGTCATTCAACCGGGGACTACTTGCACTCCCTTTTGACTTTAGGCTCTCACTTGATTGAGTGTGGTCTTATTCATGGTCATCCTTTCTTCTCCAAAAATCACTTTGCTCACCATATTCTTGATAGTATCGTGTTTGCTCATCCTCTTTGTGATAGTTTCAACCTTGATTCCCATCTCGCTATAAATAGCGTGGGTGGAAACCCTTCTTGTATCTCTTGGAATTCCAACCTTGATTCTCCCCCGGCTTTGAATAACTTAAGGAAGAACCCTCCTCAACTCTAAACACTCCACTTGCTCCCTTGGGCTTTCTCTCCTTTGCTAACACATGCTCTTGTAGTAGCTCCATTTGGGCCAATATATTTTTGATCTTCTCATCCCTTTTTCTTTCCTTATCAAGTTGTTCTTGAGTCATTCTAAAACAAAAGGGAGAAACTTGATCTTCTTAAGTGTACCAAGCTTGATTTACTTTCGTAATGTCATTAAGAAGAAATGAAGCAACCTCAAACAATTGCAACATTATTCCCCTTTAAACCAATTGATCAACCACTTCTTTATTAACCAAATCAAGACTCTGATAAAAATATTGGAGTAGTAATACATTTGGTAGTTTGGGAGTTGGGCATTGAAGTAGGAGTTTCTTAAACCTCAACCACTTTGCATGGATGGGTTCACCCTCCAATCGCTTAAAACCTTGAATGTTATCCCTGAGTTTCATCATTATTGACGGAGGAAAGAATTTGGCATTAAATGTCGTGATAAGCTCATTCCAGGACGTGATAGAATTTTTGGTAACTCGGCCAACCACGTGCTAGCCTCCCTCGTCAGGGATAGTGGAAATAATCTGAGCCAGATTGATTCTTGTGGCACATTCTTGAATGAACACGCGCTGCACAAGTCTCTAAAATTCCTCACATGATCATATGGATCTTCATGAGCCAGCCCACCATAAATCCAATCATTTGGAGGAGATGAAGAGTTGTACTCATGACCTCAAATATTGCATTCTCATTAGTTGATGATAGGCAAATTGCACCCATTTCTCCCGATTGGGTTGGGTTGTACACACTATTAATATCACTGATACCATGTCGGTGACCTTCTAGGCTACCATTCACCTCTTCCTCACTTATTCTTACTTCTATTCAGCCCAACCAACACTAACACAATGCAGTCTAAATCGATTCAACTATAGCCGAGAAACTCACACGTGCAACTTTGATAAAGAAACTTTTAAACAACACTAAACCCCGATAGCGGTGCCATTTTGATCAACATTTCAGTGACACTTCATCAAGTTTTAAGTGTCAACGATCGTAAATCAGTATTAACTTAACTAAATGAGTTGGGTTCGATCCCACAGAGAGTAGCTTTCTTTTGAATTCAAATATGAAAGTATAACAGTGACCTTTGTAGCTGAACAAACAAAACACTTAAGAGTCTAGATGTCAAACTCCAGGATTTCGTTACCAACCCACTTCAACAATCAACAAGGAATGATCAAATAAAGAGATAACACTTGGGGGATTGACTAACCAACTGTCAAATTCAACTCAACGGGTGTATATCATTACCAACAATGTTAATTTGTTGTGGGTAGAATAGACTATAAGTAAAGCAATTTTCTCTCGAACATTTACTAATTTCTGCTGAGTTCTTTTGAACCTCAACACTATCCAAAAGATGACCAACCCACTTTCTCATCAAATCTACTCTTTCGAGCTACATTCAAAGGCTAAATCTCAACTTTCCCTTTCTCAAGGTGAAACCGTCATGACCCACTACTAAGGATGCCAAATTACTACGTTGGTAATATACTTCTCTCTCGAGCAAGCACAAAACTCTGAACTATATTACACTAAACATGAAATAATGAAGTTAAACCACATTAGAAAGTCAAACCCACTTCAAAATAACACCAAAACTCACTAATTGATAGCACCCATTTAGTCAAATCTAACAATTGGTCACATTCTCAAACCCCCAATATTATGGTTTTAGCCAATCATAGTAAAAGATGAAATTCAATACCTTCCATGTTTTCCATAACTGGGTAAATGAAATTCTAAATTCAAAATTGAATAATATCTTCTCTATTACAAAACCCAAATGAAAAACCTTGCTATAATAACATCAAATCAACAATGCCAGTGTTTTTGCTCTCTATCTTTTGTTCCTCACACTTTCTAAATGCTTTCTATCTCTTATGAAAATCAATTTATACAATTTTGATGTGTGGCTTTTTGGAGCGAATCAGCGAGGAAAGTCGGGCTTCGCTGACTTTTCGGTAACAATTCGATTGTCCTTCATCTCGCCTTCATTCTTCACATCTTCTTCGTCCAACAACTGTAATTTTAGGTGAGCCAGATCGGGATCGCTGTTTCATTCTGTGATGCACCCTTTTGACTTTTAACTCGCCCATCAGCATTTATGTGGATCTCCATCAGTACTTTCAGCGACATTGTCATCCTTCACCGATGTGATCGGTGTCACGTCGAATGGAACTGCTTCTCACCAAAGTTACTCCTAATCCAGTCTCAAAATTTTATAAATTTAGGCAATAGAGGAGCAACTTGGCGATTAACCGAGTGATCTCGATGATCATCACACTTGTTTTTCCTCTTTCCTTTTTCAGCTTGTGTTGTCCTTATTGCCTATTTCTGGCCTAGCTTTGTTCCTCAATCCTTATATGTGGAAATCAAGGGTTTTACATTAGTTATTTGCACAAATTGAGCATTTGAGGACACTAATTCAATACAAACAAATCCCTAAATGAGTCCAAATCTCAAACTCATCAGTGACAAACTTGGTTATCAAAGCACGAGGTTTAGAATGATTCTAGGATGATGTGTCATAAGCCACATGTAGTAGAATCTTGTTCATAAGTGTGAAGCGCGCCAAATTTATGAATGAGAGGCTACAAGATGATTAGAATCTACACTTATCTCATTACTCTTAAGTCGTGCCATAAAGTTTAGCTCTATAAAGTCCCTCTCCCAATCCTTCCCTTGTCTTCGGGATATGAATACATGAAGGGAAAATTCTAGAAGAATGGAGGGTGACAATGTGAATGAAAAAGCTCCTCAAACTAATCAAGCTTCGATTGATCCTTCGGCTATGTCAAATGAGGAGGTTAGGTCGGCTTTTCAAATATTGGCCCCAGCTTTGATGGCTCAAGATCAAGCTATGATGGCTTTGTCCAATAGAGATGTTGTGTCTCATGTGAATCCTAATATGAATTCGGTGGCTTCAAGAGTGTGGGATTTTTCAAGAATGAACCCTCCGAAATTTTATGGCTCCAAAGTTTAAGAAGACCCTCAAGGGTTTATCGACGAGGTCTACAAGGTACTTGCTATCATTGGGGTGTCTCTTTAAGAGAAGGCGGAATTGGTCGCCTACCAACTAAAAGGGGTTGCTCAAGTATGGTATAATTAATGGAAAGAGACTAGGCCGGTAGGAACTGGTCCAATAGAGTGGAAAGTGTTCAAATCAACGTTTCTTGATAGGTTCTTTCCCCGAGAGTTGAGGGAAGCTAAGTTGGAAGAGTCTATTAACCTTAGGCAAGATAGCATGAGTGTTAAGGAGTAAGCGTTGAAATTTATCCAACTATCCAAGTATGCCCCAACTATGGTGGCGGATTCAAGGGATAAAATGAGTAGGTTTTTAACGGGTGTATCCGACTTGGTAGGAAAAGAATGCCATACGAAAATGCTCCATCTTCACATGGATATCTCAAGGCTTATGGTGTATGCTAAACAAATTAAGGAATTGAAACTTAGGGAAAAGTCTAGGGATGCAAAAAGAGCTAGGACTGGTGATGGGAATTTCTCTAATACTAGATCCGATAGATATCGTCAACCTAGGAACCGACAAAGGCTTTCAAATCAAGTTTCCGCCCAATACTCATGGGTACAACCAAGAGATGGTGTCTAACCCTAAGCCTCAAAGAGGGGTTAATAGTGAATCTTGGTTGCATAAGTCTACTTGCACTAAGTGTGGAAGGAAGCATTATGGTAGGTGCCTAGCCGGTAAGGAGGGTTGTTATGGTTATGGTAATGACGGTCATAAGATTAGGGATTTCCCATTAATCAAGGCAAAAGAAAGAGAGGCCAATCAAGCTTCTCTTAGTGGTTCGGATTCTAGTACTCCCAAGCAAAACCATTTCTATGCACTCCGGGCTAGAGATGACCAAGAAAGCTCTCCGAATGAAGACACTTGTATGTTGATAGTTTTCCTATAGATGTAAATGTTTTATTAGATCCCGATGCTACTTGTTAGACTTTGATATTATCCTACTTCCTTGTGATGCATTGATTATGTTTGAGATGTAGTTGATGTTTCCTCCTTTGAATGGTGCAATATTTTGATGTTTCATGCATGATGGGATGCTAGTCTTGAGTCTTTACTTCCATCAGGTGTCTAGATCATCATTCGAGGATGAATGTTCCCAAGGGAGAGATATTGTAACACCTCAGAAATTAGTAGGCTAAAACTAGAGCTAAATGTTGGGGTTAGAGTCAAGAAAGTGGGCAAGGGCCAAGGGAGAGGAATAGGGAAGTCCACTCTCCCCTAGACACTACCTTAGTGACCACGACCACCACCATGGCTCGTGGTGTGGTCCATGGTGGTCTAGGTAGTGTGATTGCCAAGATGCACAAAGTGAAACCCTCCCCCACAACCCACTTGATGGCTCATGAAGGACACCAAGGACCGTGAGAGTGGTCGTGGTCTTCACATAACCTCAAGGTGGTGGAATCCACTAGTTGGACACCTAGTCGGGCCAATCTATGAACCTCACGAACCAATTCTTTCTTTTCATCCTCTACACGAGCCACACTACCCATGGACAATATACTAAGTGCATCCGCTACCATATTAGCTTTGTTGGGGTGGTAAAGGACACTTAAGTCATAATCCTTCAAGAGTTCTAACCACCTTCTTTGTCGAAGATTCTAGTCCTTTTGACTAAACACATGTTGAAGACTTTTGTGATCGATAAAACATCCACATGGACCCCATAAAAATAATGTCTCAATATTTTCAAGGCAAACACCACCGCTGCTAATTCAAGATCGTGGGTTGGATAATTCTTCTTATGGACTTTAAGTTGCCTTGAAGCATAGGCAATCACTTTACCATTTTTCATGACCACACATTCCAACCCTATACTAGAGGTGTCATAATATACAAAAAAACCATATGTGCCCTTTGGTAAGGTCAACACCGGAGTGGAAGTAAGTCTATCCTTCAACTCTTGGAAGCTTTTCTCACAAGCCTCCGACCACTCAATCTTAGCTTTCTTTTGGGTCAAAGCCGTCAACGGAGAAGCAATGGAGGAAAACCCCTCAACAAACCTCCTATAGTAACCGGCCAAACCCATAAAGCTTCTAATAGCAGAAGGAGTTAGAGGCCTCGACCAACTCTTGACCGCATCCATCTTTTTAGGATCTACCTCAATACCTTTGCTTGACACAATACGACCAAGGAAAGTTACGGATCTCAATCAAAATACACACTTGCTAAACTTTGCAAAAAATTGTTGGTCTTTACGAACTTGCAAGACAATTCTCAAATGGTCCACATGTTCATTCTCACTCTTTGAATAGATAAAGATATAATCAATAAACACAATCACAAACATATCAAGATATTATCAGAATAGTCTACTAATTAAGTCCATGAACACCACATGAGCATTTGTCAACCCAAATGACATAACCACAAAAAGGCCTTCTTGGGAATATCAACCCCTCTCACCCTTAATTGCTAATAACCCAAACGAAGGTCAATTTTGGAGAAATAGCTAGCCCCTTGAAGTTGATCAAACAAGTCATCAGTTCTCGAAAGAGGATACTTATTCTTGATGGTAACTTTGTTCAATTGACGACAATCAATGCATATTCTAAGAGACCCATATTTCTTTATAACAAACAACACCAGAGAACCCCATGGAGAGATACTAGGTCAGATAAAACCCTTATTTAATAAATCCTTTAGTTGCTCTTTCACCTCTTTTAACTCCACCGAAGTCATTCTATAAGGAGAAATGGAGATAGGTTGCGTATCTAGCAAAAGGTCGATGCCAAAATCTATTTCCCGCTCGGGAGGAATACCGGCCAAATCATCAGAAAAAACTTGCAGAAACTCATTCACTATCGGGATTGACTATAGAGAAGGGGTTTTAGATTCAACATCCTTCACCCTAACAAGATGGTAAATACATTCTTTAGAGATCATCTAGCTTTACCGTAAGACACAAATTGACCTCTAGGGAAAGAATTTCCTCCCTTCCATTCTAAAATAGGTTCCTTTGGAATTGGAATTTAACCACCCGAGTCCCACAATCTATAGAGGCATAACATTCATGCAACCAATCCATACCCAAAATCACATCAAAGTCTAACATGTCTAACTCCACTAAATCCACCAAAATAATACTATGAGACAAGGAAATGGGACAACTTCTATAGACTCTTTTAGCCACCACTCAGTCACCAATCGGGGTAGAGACCAAAAAAGGTTCTACTAATACTTTGGTTAGTATTTCAAACTTCATGGCTACAAAAGGTGTCACAAAGTACAAAGTGGTACCGGGATCTAACAAGGCATATACATCGATAGAAAAGACTTTTAACATACTGCTAACTGCATCTAGGGATCTCTCTTGGTCACCTCGGGATTGAAGAGCATAAAAGCAATTTTGCTTTTTAGCATTGGAGTTGGAACCGCTTGGAGTAGATTGCTTTCCTTCTCTCCCCTTTGCCATTAATAGAGTTTGCCTACAATAATAGATATCACTCTAGTATCGGTATGACTCCATTTGAAGCCTTGTATGATAGGAGATGTAGGTCTTCGATTGGTTGGTTTGAGGTAGGTGAAAATGCTCTTATTGGTCCCGAATCGGTTTATAAAGCTATTGAGAAGGTTCGGCTCATTAGAGAGAGGTTGAGAACGGATCAAAGTAGACAAAAGTCTTATGCCGATGTGAGAATGAGGGATCTAGAATTTGAAGTGAATGATTGGGTCTATTTGAAGATTTCACCCATGAAGGGTGTGATTACGTTTTGCAAGAAAGGGAAACTTAGTCCCCGGTATGTAGGCCCATATCAAATTTTGCAAAATATTTGGAAAGTTGCCAATGAGTTGGATTTGCAAAATGGGTTGGCCCTGGTTCATTTTGTATTTCATGTTTCTATGCTTAAAAAGTGTATTAGAGATCCAACAACCATTATTCCTCTAGAAGGGTTGGAAGTTGATGAAAGTCTGTCATATGAAGAGGTTCCGGTAGAGATCATAGATCGGCAAGTCAAGAGATTGAGAAACAAGGAAATAGCTTCCATGAAGGTTTGATGGAGAAATCACTTAGTTGAGGGTGCTACTTGGGAGGCCGAGGTCGATATAAAGTCCTGATATCCTCATCTATTTCCTGTTACTCCTATTCAAGCTTGAGGTAATTAGTTCCTCTTAAGGTTTAGTGTTTCGGTGGTCATGTGTGTTATATGAGCTTTTCCATGATTTCCTTAGGTTATGCATATTCTTTATGAAATTCATGTTTAGTAAGAAAATGAGTTTTCATGATTTATGTTCCTCATGTTGTTATGTATTTAGTATTAGTTGCCTATTTGACTTCATGAGATGAGTTGATGAACATGCTTTAGTATGCTTTTTAGAGTAATTGCATATTGGCTCAATAATATTGTGTTGAGAATGATTCTACATGGAGAAGGTAGTTCTTCCTATAAATATGAGAAATAGTAAGTTTCATACATAATGGGTTGTTAGATGTAGTTCCTACTTCCTTGTATTGCTTTGAATATGTTTAAGATGGAGTTTATGTTTCCTCCTTTGAATTGTGCATTATTTGATGTTGCATCCATGATGGGCTGCTAGTCTTGATTTTTTACTTCCGTAAGGTTTCTAGATCGTCTTTCGAGGATGAATGTTCCCAAGGGGGAGGTATCGTAACACTCCAGACACTAGTAGGCTAAACTAGAGCTAAACGTGAGGTTAATGTCAAGAGTAAAGGGCAAATGCCAAGGAATTGGGTGAGGGCCATGTCAAGGGGTCGAAGGCTGCATAAAATTGGCCAAGCCACTACCCACGAGGGTCTTCATGAACCATGGTGACCACCACGACCTGTGGTGCCACCCATTGTGGTAAGGCAGTGATCCAATAAAATTGCCCCAAGAAAGGCTCCCCTCCACGAGCCACTTCATGGCTCGTGGTGAAGACCACGGCCCGTGAGAAGAATCATGGGGTTGCCTTTACCTTGTGGGGGCTTGTGTCAAGTAGCTTAGATACTGGTCAAGGGACCACAGGCACCATCACAGGCCGTGGCGCCCTTGACGGCTTGTGAGGGTGGGTCGTGGCACCTAGCAGCCCACCTTAAATGAGGGTTATTTTGGGTAATTCCATTTTAAGTCCTATCAAAGTGAGTCCCTTTTGGGTAATTTTAGGGTCACTATATAAGTAATTTTTTAGTAAAATTCACCTAAGCTAAGTCATTCTTCACAACACCCAAATCAAATCCCAAAAAGTTCATCTTCACTCAAAAACTCTCTCTAGAAATCAAGGAAGATGATGGGGAAAATTGGAGCTAGGGCTTGAAGAAACAAGGCTTTTTCACTCAATTTTTTTGGAGAATCATAACTAAAGTATGGTAGTCCTTCATCCACGGAGTCCCTTCAAACTCAATTTCAAAGTTAGAAATTCCCCCAAAAAGCTAGGGTTTGACTCCAAGTCATGGGTCCTCTTCTAAAACGATTTCAATGATTTAGTTACTATATATTATGATTGAATTGATGATTTATGTTGATTTTTATGTTGAATTCCCTAAAGAACCCATGAAACCCCATATTCCCTAAATTATGATCTTGTGATGTGGGTTTGATGATTATAGAGGGATGATATAAGATTATGCTTGTGATAGTTGAGTTACTTGAATTATGTCATTATCCATGTGTAATTTATTAATTCTAGATGTGTCGATGGAAATATGATTTATGGTCCTTGAAGGATAAAGTATGAAAATTAGGCATGATTATGATGTTGATGTATATGCTTTATGAACACTTTGAGAGTAAAGTGATTATGATCATGATCTAATTGTTTTGTCGTTGGAGGTTATCCTCATATACACACTTATGCATGAATATGATATGATATGAAAAGTTTGTCACATGTAGGGATTCTAAGGTTGGAAGACTAGTCTCACCTATTGAATCTATGATCTTTAGTATGAGTTAAGTTGGATTGAGTGTCAAAACATTCTTCCAAAATTATGAATTTAAGTCAAGTCTTAATACAAACTCAATGGGAATTATGATTAGCACCGAGTGGATAGTGATATGAGATGGCAGCCCTCACGTTAGTAAAGGCCAGGTTTCTAGGAACAATCTCTTGGGAAGGAAGCCCTCATGTTAGTAGAGGCCGGGTTTTCAAGTAGCAATCGCCTTATCCCATAACTATGTTCCCACATAGGTCTTTTGCTAGTGGATCCACCTAATCTAAGAGTATGGTTCTAACTTAGGCAAGTGGAACAACCCTTTTTCAGTGTAGGGTAGACAACGGATTCCATGTTAGCTCACATGGTCTATGTCGGTTAAAGTTTATTTCAACTAGTACAATAATATGAACAAGATTATGAAATATGGACTCTGGTTACTTATGGAGCTTTACATAGTATGAGTGGGATTATGGGATCTCACTCATGCATTGCACAAGAAGACTTTGAGGGTATCTATGGTATGTTTCTTTTATGATGTGATGATCTATAAGATTATTATGCTTATGACTTATGTTTTTCCACTATTTCCAAAATGATTCTTACATTTAAGAAATTGCATGCATTCAACTAAAATGTCCTTTTTAGCATGTTTTCAAGGTTTTAATGCATTGCTATCATACTTAATGCAATTTTGTACTAACCCATATTTTCCTGCATTTTTCCCCAAGTGTAGGGGCCGGTTCTCAAGGTGGTCCCCATTGTGGCTAGAGCTTGGAATTGAGCATTCTCCTTGCTTTTTTGTTGATTCATCATGATTCGAGGATGGATACTATCATTGTAGTTTCCATCATGTGTTTTCATTTTTGGATTATGTTGTTTTGGGCTGTGACCCTATTTTCACTCAAGTAATGTAATAGATGGCAAATTGCGACAAGTCTAGACTTCCTCTTTCTTTTATGAAAATTTTTGGACTTAAATGCGTTTTTACGCTTTGTTGTTCTTTACTTAGGTTATGATATGCTAAGTGGCTTACATGGTGCCTTTCAGGGTTCCACGTGCCATGTTATGTCTAGGGGGTACCCTTGGGTCGTGACACTAAGTCATGAAGACCTAGCCATTGCCTCATGGTCCACGGCTCATGGGGCTTCTCGTGGTCCCTAGGAAGGTCACTTAAATGAAGGGTTAGTTTGGGAAGTTCCTTTTTAAATAGGTATTAAGTGAGGTCTTTTTCCTTAGTTTTATACACCTATATAAGTAATTTAAAGTAAAAATACACCTATTCACCCCATTGTTTCCAAAAACCCCAAATCAAATCCCAAAAAGTTCAGCTCCACTCCAAAAATTCTCTCTAGAACATCAAGGAAGAAGAAGAAGGAAGTCGGAACTAGGGTTCAAGAAACAAGTTCTTCTCACCAAATTCATTGGGTTTCATTGCTAAGGTATGTTATCTCTTCATCCATGAATAGCCTTCATCCATGGAGTCCCTTCAAAACCACAATTTCAAAGATAGAAATCCCCAAAGGTTAGGGTTTAATTCCAAAGTCATGGGTTCTTTGCCAAAACGACTATAATGTTTGAATTATGGTATATTATGTTTTAATTGATGGGTTCCCTATGTTTTTATGATGAATTACCTAAGAACCCAGGAAATCCCCATATTTCTTAAAGTTGATATTATTTGGGTCTATATTGGTTAAAGGTGAATTTTATGAATTGATGCATGTGATGATATATTCACATGAAATTATGATTAAATCCATGTATAATGCTTGAATTCTAGATTTGTTGATTGAAAGTAGGTTTTAACCTCAAGGAGGTAATGTATGAGATTATGCTTGTTTTATGAAGTTTATGTAAATGCGTTAATGATGCTTTGAGAGTGAAGTGTTATTCATTATGATTAGGTTGTTGTTGTGGGCTGACTGAAAGGTTATTCCCATGAACTCATAATGAACTTAATGTGAAAGGTTTTGTCACATAATGATGATAATAAGATTGAAAGACTTTTCTCACCTAATTGAATCTAAGAGTAAAAGTGATGGTGACAGTTGCTCACGCATGATCGAAAGAGCTATTCTAATGAATTAACTTAGATTGATTGTCAAGGACAACCTTCCAGGACACTTGAGTGAAAGTAGAGACTTAATAACTATCTTGTGGGATTTAGGCCTAGCACAGAGTGGATATTGAAATGACATGGAGGCTCACAGATAGATGAGTCTGGGCTTCCAAAGTGGGAACTCTCACCAAGTAGAGTTCGGGTTTCCCAAAGTATGTGTCATGAGATGGAGTCCTTCACAAATTGGAGTCCGGGTTTCCTAGTAGAAATCTTTGTATCCTATAACTATGTGCCCCATAAGAAAGTTAGCTAGTTGATCCAACTAAACTATACAAACCGGTTCTACCTTACGGAAGTAGACCAACCCTTGATGGTGTGGGTAACACCGGGAGGGATCATGTGAAAGCTCACATAATCTCATGTCGGTTAAGGCTATATCCCAACTACAACAAGATTAATTATAAACTAAGTCATGCTTGAGGAAGTAATGAGTCCGAGATTTGGATTCATTTAGGGCTTTATTTGTATAGATTTAGTGTCCTCAAATGCTTATTTTGTACCAATAACTGATGTAGAATCCTTGATTTTCAGGGTTATGGACTAAGGATCAAAGCAAGGATACTAAGTTGCAAAAAGGAACGAAGCGAGCTGAAAGAATGAAGAAAATAAAGCTTGGTGATCGCCAAGTTCATTTGGCGAGTCACCAAGTGGCCATTTGACCGCCTAAAGATCCAATGTGCCAAACCCTAAAGGAAAGAACCAAGTTGGAGAGAGAAAGGAGCAATCGACGGATCGCTGAGTGGTTTCGTGATGCAGTGTTGGATCGCCAAAGTTACGGACCCTGAGGTTGTTGAAGGCCAACGCAGAAGGGCGATGGAATTGACCAAAGGGCGGATCATAACATATTTTTGGTGACTATAAATATATTTTTGAACATTTAGTTTAGTATCAAATTTTTATTCAATTTTCAGTTCTAAGTTTTTGGGGATTGAATTTTGAGAAGAGAGACAAGTTTTCCTTAGCTTTGAAGAATTGAAATTTTTCACTTTTGAGAAATTGGAAGTGGTTCTTTGAGATTCTTCAATTTGGACCTTTGTAAAGATAAAATCAATTTTACCTAGTCGATGGAAACTCAATTTGGTAATGATTTTTATTTTTTTATGATGTCTAGCTAAAACCCCAATCCTTGGGGTGTGATTATGTGATTATGGACTGATTTAGCTTATGGGTATTGCTAATTGTTAGTTTAAATGCTATTTAGAAGTAATTTCAATCATTAATTGTGGTTTAATTTAAAAATTGTAGTTGCAAATGCAGTTCTACCCTTGTGTTTTTGGCTTGCTCGAGAGAGAGGTTTAAAAACTAAGATTATTGATTGATGGTCTGTGGGTATTGGGTTGTTATGGGTTTATCTCGAGAGAGTGAATTCTAAACCCTCTTCCACACATTCAGCTCGAGAGAGTGAATGGACTAAGGCATAGGTTATTCTTAATTTGCATGCTTGTCAATGTTCTAGATAAATCGACTTGATTAAGTGTAAATTGTTCGAGAGAAAGTTTACCTCCTATATAGTTTAGCTTAATCACTAATATCTAGCTATTTTCTAATAGTTGCAATTACCCATTTGTGTGCATTAGCCTATAATTGAATCACATCCCAAGAACCCGTCTCATTAATATTATTTCATGTTGTTTTTGCTGTTGTAGTAGTTCATAATTAAAACCAAAATCCCCTTATTTGACATTCTTGTCACATCCTGATTTGAAATATGCCTTTATTCGATAATGTCTATTTCTATGACTGATTTGAATATGTTGACACTCTACTATTGAATCTTAAACATGTAAGCTTCCTGTGGGATTCGACCCCAACTCATTTAGTTACGTTATATACTGACTAACGCTCCTTAACACTTGGAATTGGATGAAGTGTCTTTGATAGCATTATTCAATCAAAATGGTGCCGCTACCGGGGAGTGGTGTTGGTTAAGATTCTTTGATAAAGTTGAATTTTGTTCTTTTTAGTTATAGTTGAATCCACTTACTTTTAGTTGTGATTTTCATGTTGCTTGTTTAGAACAGAAGAAATGAGCATGTCTTGTAGCAACGATGACCCAATGAAACACCCTCCATTGAGATTGATGATTCTCAGGGATAACATCCTAACTTTCAATCAATTGGAGGGTGAGACTATCCATGAGTTTTGGCCAATATTTAAGGAACTACTGCAGTAGTGCCCAACTTATGGAATTCCAGATAACATGCTACTGGAATGTTTCTATAGAGGTCTTGGTCATGAGAACAAAGGAGTGGCTGACCAAATTTCTCTGGGTGGTCTCACATGACTACCCTATACAATAGCAACCCAACTCCTTGATCATATGGCCCAGACCAACAAGGAGACTGAGAAAGACCAGATTTTTGCCACGTTGTTGACTTAGCTAGATCTCTTGGCCAAAAAGATAATGGAATTGAAAGTATCGTACAAAAATAAAGATAGGTACATTCCCCCTCATGAGATTAGAAAGTCCAAGGAGTACGAGGGTGTACAAGTAGAGGAGATTCTTTCACTCATTCTCCATAAAGTCAAAGAACACGACAGAGTGTCGAACGAGATAAAAGAGAATTTCTCACTGCTGAATCTGATGACTACTTCCCATTTCATAACTATTCAGCTGCTGGATACCCAAATGGGTCATGTGTTGTCGAATCTCCGTCCCATGAGTGAAGTTTGAATAGGGACTTGCATCTTTCACGAGCCGAGACTACCCCCTAGACGTCACACGACGTACTTGACCCTGAAGGGTTTCGTACAAGTCTCTTAGCATTCATAACATGAGATAATCGAAATAGTGTGGAATGAAAACCTTTGTGAAAATCTATACAATCGAAAAACTTTATTTAAAACAACGGAAGTGTAGAGTCTCACATGGCCATCTAAAAATAATCTTGAAACAAAAGTAGGGTCACGACCCTTTACAACAGAAAGTCAAAAATTTTCTATTACATGAAAGAAAGAAACATCAATATAGCATGTGTCCTCGAATGTATGAGGACATACCAATAGACTTGGAAGAACTCAATCCAATCCCTTGAACTAGACAAATAGCAACTCACTTTTCGGAACCTACACTTGTAGTAAAATAAGATAAATATGGGTTAGCACACAAAAATGTACGAAGTATGATGACCATGCAAAAATAATGCTTGTAAGGGACATTTTGGTCAAAGCCATGCATTATGCCAATTTCTTTTGAAACATCAAGTACAATAGTATAAGAGGCATAAAATACAAGTATAATCAACATATAAGTCATAAACATCACATTAGAACATAATCGACATATAAGCCATTTCATATCATTAAACTTACACCTTAAGTAACCCCAAGTTGTACTTTGTGCAATGTATGAATAGCGTCTCATACCACCATCCACAATAAGTATCACATTAAGGTCCCCAAAAGTGAACTTACCATTCCTCCTCTTCACCTTTAGACAATAGTCATACATAAGGAACATAAATATCTCAAAAGTCATGACAAGGGAAAATAACTCATAATACAACCTAAGTATAGCATGCATCGTCACATTAAGCATTTAAGTCAACATTCTTTATTAGCTTCATTAAGATTACTTTCATTCATAATTTGTCATTAAGAAAGTAGAGAACTCACTATAGCCCTCTCAAAGCCTTCTCATGCAATGCATGGATGTCATCCTATACTACCACCCATACTTCATAGAAGTTCTCAAGAAACCATAATGCACATATCATATGATGGGAATAAACATTTAACCGACATAGATCATGAGAGCTAAATCATGGAATCCGGTGTCATATAACCCCACACCGAAGAAAGGTATCCTACTTTTATAAGGTAGGACTAGTAACATTTTGCTTAGGTGGATCCACTAACTATACCTATGTGGGCATATAGTTATGGGATAAGAAAGATGTTCATTGAAATCCAGCCTAAACATGAGGAGAGTTTCCATCTTACCAAATTCACTCTGTGCTTGGCCTCTATTGCCATAGAGTATTGCATTACTTTAACATTATTACACATGAGAGGGTACCATTGGCCTACCCACCCAAGATACATTGATTAACACATGAAAGAGTGCCATAAGCCTACCAACTCAAGGTACATTAGGAAAGCTCATTGAATCCTCATGAAAGGGTGCCTTATTCCTACCGACTCAAGGTTCATCATTAACATGCTAGAAGGGTGCCATAAGCCCACCGATCCCAAAGTTCATTAACATCATTAATGGAAGGGTGCCATAAGCCTACCGATCCTAAGGTACATTATTATCATGCATGGAAGGGTGCCATTAGCCTACCGATCCAAGATTCAAGAATCAACAATACATTCATTTATACAAAAAAAAGGATTCATGAAGCCTACCAATTCAAGATACAACAATACATTGAAGAACCCTTCACATTCCATCATCAACATTCATAGTTTAAAATTGATAAAAATAGCCTTTCAATAATAACACAATACATTCATGGCATGATAACAATACCTTCATTGATTTCACATTCATATACATACATCATAATCATACTCCAATTCTTCATATTATGCCCTTCAAGGCCATGAATCACAAATCACCAAAAAACCAATAATATACTACAATTTAGGCATGGATAATGAAGTAATTCCATAAAATAAAACAATTTAGACATATTCCATTCTCATATATTCATAATCAACAAAACCACTTCATAAAGGCACAATTTAGTAATTGAGGAAATTCATGGGCTCTTGGAGTATTTTCATCATAAATCATCAATTAAACACTAATTCAATCATAATTTGTCATTAATAAACCTTTGAAAACGTTTAAAGAAGGAACCCACGATTTAGAGTAAAACCCTAGGTTTTTGAGAAACGTGAATTTTTTTTAAATTACTTTTGATTGGACTTTAGGGGTGAAAGCTACCCCTAGATGAAGGATCAACATACCTTGCTTGTGAATCCCTAAGAAATTTGAGGAAGAAAGACCTTGAATCCACAACCCTAGCTCCCTCTTCTTCTTTTTCTTCTTCTTCAATGGAGGTTTGTAGAGAGAGATATATTGGAAGGGATGAACACTTTCGATTTGATTTGGGTTTTGGAGAATAAATTAGTAAATAAAGTGTTTTAAGACTTTAAAAATAAAATATATATATATATATATATATATATATATATATATATATATATATATTTATATATATGTGATATAAAACATTTAAAAATGACCCCATACTTTAATTTATTAAAAGGAAATTACTTTTAAAATCCTCAACTTGGGCAGCCCCCGTCAGGACCACGCCCACTTGGACTGGTCGTGAAGGGGACCACGGTTCATGGTGGTGCTCGTGGTCCCTTGGACAGTTGCTCTCTCAACTTGCCAAGGCTATCATGAGACCAAGGCATGGCCACGAGACTTCCCACAAATTTGTGGTCATGACCACGAGTTGTGGTGAAGGTCACAGTGTTTAGGCAGTGTCAAGACTTCCCAAGTCTTGCCTCCCCACTACTAAGTGATCTTCACGATCACCATCCATGGCTCGTTAAA
This sequence comes from Solanum commersonii, assembly GCA_029007595.1. Lineage (NCBI taxonomy): Eukaryota > Viridiplantae > Streptophyta > Magnoliopsida > Solanales > Solanaceae > Solanum > Solanum commersonii. The sequence continues at coordinate 472,506 of JAJTWQ010000195.1, forward strand.
GGGCACCACGGCCTGTGGTGGTGAACGTGGTCCATTGACCAGTAGCACCCTCATTGGCTCTCAACTCCCATGAAGCTAAGGCAACCCCACGAGCCTTCCCATGGCCCATGGTCATGACCACGAGCCATGAAGTGGCTCGTGAAGGAGAGCCTTGACTTGGCATCTTTCTAGGGCACACTGCCTTGCCAACCACGGATGGCACCACGAGTCGTGGTGGCCACCACGGGTCGTGAAGACCCTCGTGGTCATGGTAGGCAGTGGCTAGGCCTAGTTTTAGGCAGCCTTGGTTCCCTAACCATATCCTTCACCCAAAACCCTTATCCCTTGCCCTTAACACTTGATGATAACTTACACATTTAGGCTTTAGTTCACCTAATAATTTTTCGAGACATTACATTATCTCCCTTTTAGGAACATTCGTCCTCGAATGACACTTTAATGGATAACGGCTCATGAATAGTAGCCCATCATGCATGACACGTTAATATAATCCACAAAATCATAGGAGGAAACATTAAGTCCACATCAACAAATTCAATGCAACATAAGGAAGTATGAACTACTTCTACAAACTCATTATGCATGAACATCAACATTCCTCATTTCATTGGAGGAATTTTTTTCTCCAACTCACATCATGCTCATTACAACATTATAACGCAAATTATGCAACTCTTATCAAAGATACATTTAAGCATGTTCAACAAGTCAACTCATGAAGCATTTAGACAATTCATACTAGATGCACATCAACATGAGGAACACATAGATTAAAAACTCATTTTCCCACATAACCATAAATTTCCTCAAAACATGCATAACATAAGGAGATCATGGAAACACATAATCACAAATGACTCCAAAACATGAAACAAGCTACAAGGAACTCTTGGTCTCAAGCTTGAATAGGAATAGGACAAAGTGATAAGGATATCGGAACTCTCAATAACCTTACTATTCAACATGCCATCTCCCCCTTAAGAGTAAACCCATACTAAGGCAAACATGACAATAACATAAGGACCTCAACAAGACATTCACAACTACAATAAATCATCACTTACTAGTGCCTTCATCTGGAAGATCTCATTTTCCCTCTTTAGCTTGAAGTGCATATAAATGATTTTTTTTTGGAGCTTCAAGAACTGGGCCACTAAAAGAAGCTTGCTTGGCCTCTCTTCCTTTGGCCGCAATAGTAGGGCTATCTCTCACTTGGTGATCATTCCTACCACGACCAAAACACCCATTAGTACCGGCTAGGCACTTGCCATAATGCCTTTTCCCACAATTGATGCAAGTAAGTTTAGAAAATGAAAGTCCACTATCTCTCACTTGGTTGACCCTAGGAGTTCTTGAAGAATCTTGGTTTGGAGCTCTCTTTTTGAGTCTTGGTTGGCCTTGGTCATCGAATCTAACTTTTTTCATTTTCCTATTCCTCCTCTTACGTTTGGACTCCTCAATAGATTAAGCATACACCATAAGTCTAGAAATGTTCATATCATCATGGAGCATCGCCGTACGACACTCTTCATCAACTAGGTCAGATACACCCGTCACAAACCGACTTATCTCATCCCTTGGGTTAGACACAAAGGATGGAGCATACTTAGACAATTGGGTAAACTTCAATGAGTATTCTTGAACACTTAAGTTACCTTGCCAAAGGTTGATAAACTCTTCTATATTATCCTCCCTCTTCTCACGGGGGAAAAACCTATCAAGGAAAGCTTTCTTGAACACCTCCATTTATATGGGACCCGCTTCTACCAGCCTATTACTCTTCTATTGAGTAAATCACACTTGGGAAACATCCTTCAATTGATAGGCGGCAAGCTCCACTTTTTCTATAGAAGTCACCCCCATAGCATTAATTACTTTATACACCTTATCCAAAAACTCTTAGACATATTCTCCCACCTTAGAGCCTAGAAACCCCAGAGGATTCATCCTCACAAAATCCCTCAACCTAGAAGCCATAGTGCTTACCATAAGGTATACATGAGTCTCAACACCCCTAGTAGCTTGAGCCATACTGGCTTAGGCATGAGTAGTTACGGCTTGAACCATCATCATAAGAGCCGGCCTAACTTCTTCATTGGTCATGTTCGGAGGTTCAACTGGAACTTGATTGCATAGTTACCTAGAGGAACTTGGTTACCTTAAAGACCTTGGGGAGGAACTCCCTCATTCACATTCTCCTCTTCCATCCTTCTTGGGTTAGCCCTTGTATTCATCTCCTATATACACAAGAAAAGGGTTAGGAAAAGGACACTTATATAGCTAAACTATGAGGCACGACTTCAAGAATAATGAAAGAAGTGTAGCTTCCTAACATCCAATAGCCTCTCAGTCATAGATGTGTCGCGATGAACATGACTCTACTAGACATGACATGTGAAACATCAATCCTAAAAACCATTCTCAAAACCATATGCTCTAATACCATGTTTGTCATGATCCGAGACTACCCTCTAGATGTGACACGGCGTACTTCTCCCTGAAGGGTCTCGTAAAAGCCTCTTAGCATTCATAACATGAGATAATCGAAATAGTGCAGAATGAAAACCTTTGTTAAAATCCATAGGATCAAAAAACTGTATTTAAAACAGTGAAAGTCTATAGTCTCAAATGGCCATCTAAAAACAATCTTGAAACAAAAGTAGGGTCAAAGCCCTTTACAATAGAAAGTCTAAAAATTTCTATTATATGAAAGAAAGAAACATCAAAAAAGCATGTGTGCTCGAATGTATGAGGACATACCAATAGCCTTGGAAGAACTCAATCCAAGCCCTTGAACTAGACGGATAGCAACTCACTTACCGGAACCTACACTTGTAGTAAAATAACAGAAATATGGGTTAGCACGCAAATATGTACTAAGTATGATGACCATGCAAAAATCATGCTTCTAAGGGACATTTTGGTCAAAACCATGCATTATGCCAATTTCTTTTGAAACATCAAATACAACAGTATAAGAGGCATAAAATACAAGTATAATCAACATATAAGTCACAAACATCATATTAGAAGATAATCAACATATAAGGCATTTCATCACATTAATCTTCCACCTTAAGTAAACCCAAGCTATACTTTGTGCAATGTATGAATAACGTTTCATACCACCATCCACACTAAGTACAACATTAAGGCCACCAAAAGTGAACTTACCATTCTTCCTATTCATCTTTACACAATAGATAAGCATCTCATAAGTCATGACATGGGAAAATAACTCATAATACAACTCAAGTATAGCATGCATCATCACATTAAGCATTTAAGTCAACATTATTCATTAGCTTCATTCAGAGAACATTCATTCATAATTTTTCATTACGACATTAGAGAACTTACTATAGCCCTCTCAAAGCCTACTTGTGCAATGCATGGATGACATCCCATACCACAACTCACACTTCATAGAACTTCTCAAGAAACCATAATGCACATCTCACATGATGAGAATAAGTGTTTAACCGACATACACCAAGAGAGGTAAATCATTGAATCTGGTGTCATATAACCCTACAGTGAAGAAAGGTGTCCTACTTACCTAAGGTAGAACTATTAACATTTAGCTTAGGTGGATCCACTAGCTATACCTATGTGGGCATATAGTTATGGGATAAGAAAGATGTTCATTGAAACCCAGTCTAAACATGGGGAGAGTTTCCATCTTACCAAATCCACTCTATGCTTGGCCTCTATTGCCATAGAGTATTGCATTACTTTAATATTATTACACATGAGAGGGTACCATTGGCCTACCCATCCAAGATACATTGATTAACACATGAAAGAGCACCATAAGCCTACCAACTCAAGTTACATTAGGAAAGCTCATTGAATCCTCATGAAAGGGTGCCTTATTCCTACCAATTCAAGGTTCATCATTAACATGCTGGAAGGGTGCCATAAGGCTACCGATCCCAAAGTTCATTAAAATCATTAATGGAAGGGTGCCATAAGCCTACCGATCCCAAGGTAAATTATTATCATACGTGGAAGGGTGCCATTAGCCTACCGATCCAAGATTCAACAATCAACAATAGGTTCATTGATATAAGAAAAGGATGCATGAAGACTACCAATTCAAGACACAACATTACATTGAAGAACCCTTCACATTCCATCATCAATATTCATAGTGTCAAATTGAGAAATAGTCTTTCAATAATAACACATTACATTTTTGACACGATCACAATACATTCATTGGTTTCACATTCATATACATACATCATAATCATACTTCAATTCTTCATATTATGCCCTTCAAGGCCATGAATCATAAATCACCAACACACTAATAATTTACTACAATTTATTCATGGATAATGAATTAATTCCACAAACTAAAGCAATTTAGATGTATTTCATTCTCATACATTCATAAACAACAAACCCACTTCATAAAGGCACAATTTAGGAATTAAGGAAATTCATTACTTCTCAGAGTATTTTCATCATAAATCATGAAGTAAACACTAATTCAATCATAATTTGTCATTAATAAACCTTTGAAAATGTTTCAAGAAGGAACCTATGATTTAGAGTAAAACCATAGGCTTTTGAGAAACTTGAAATTTTTGAAATTACTTTTTCATGGATTCTAGGTGCGGAATCTACCCCTAGTTGAAGGATCACCATACCTTGCTTGTGAATCCACAACAAATTTGAGGAAGAAACACCTTGAATCTACAACCCTAGCTTCTTCTTCTTCTTCTTCTTCTTCTTCTTCAATAGAGGTTTATAGAGAGATAAATATTGGAAGGGATGAACTCTTTTGATTTGATTTTGGTTTTGGAGAATAAAGGAGTAAATGAAGTGTTTTAAGACTTAAATAATACATATATATATATATATATACATAATATAAAACATTTAAAAATGACCCCATACTTTAATTGATTTAAAGGAAATTACTTAAAAATCCTCAACTTGGGCAGCCCCCATCAGGGACCATGCCCACTTTGACGGGTCGTGAAGGGGACCACGGCTCATGGTGGTACCCGTGGTCCCTTGGATAGTATCTCCCTTAACTTTCCAAGGTTCTTATGAGGCCAAGTCATGGCCATAAGACCTCCCAAGATCCGTGGTCAAGACCACGAGTCGTGGTGAATGTCGTGGTCTTGAGGAAGTGTCAAGACTTCCCAAATATTTCCTGCCAACAAATAAGTGATCTTCACGATCACTCTCCATGGCTCGTCAAGGGCACCATGGCCCGTGGTTGTTTCCGTGGTCCCTTGACCAGTAGCACCCTCATTCTCTCTCAACTCCCATGAAGCTAAGGCAACCCCACGAGCCTTCCCATTGCTCGTAGTCATGACCACAAGCTGTGAAGTGGCCTGGGAAGGCGAGCCTTGGATTGACACCTTTGTAGGGCACACTGTCTTGCAAACCATGGGTGGCACCACGACTCGTGCTAGCCACCACGGGTCGTGAAGACCCTCGTAGTCATGGTAGGTAGTTGCTAGGCTTAGTTTTAGGTAGCCTTGGTCCTCTAACCATGGCCTTCACCCAAAACCCTTAGCCCAATTGCCCTTAACCCTTGACGATAACTCACACGTTTAGGCTCTAGTTCACCTACTAATTTTTTGGGTCATTAAAGTGTCGTGCCACGACGTTAACTAAGGCGCTTTTTGGGAGGCAACCGAAGTTTTAAGTTGCTTTCTTTTTATTTTTGGATTAATCATGTGTTGATTTGTCAGGTGAAAGTGTAGAATGTGTTTGAGAGGTTCAGGTTGATGAGCAAAAAGGCCTAGTCGGTGATTTGGCGAAGAGGTCGGTGAGCTCGACTTGGACCACCATTGGACTAGAGACCTTCCAAGATTGGAGTCTGTAAAATCCGGCGAGCCACAGATTAATTATGAACTAAGACATGCTTGAGGAAATAATGAGTCCAAGATTTCAACTCATTTAGGGCTTTATTTGTATGGATTTAGTGTCCTCAAATTCTTATTTTGTTCCAATAACTGATGTAGAATCCTTGATTTTCAGGATTATGGACTAAGGAACAAAGCAAGGACACTAAGTTGCAAAAAGGAATGAAGTGAACTAAAAGAATTAAGAAAAGAGAGCCTGGTGATCGCCGAGTTTATTTGGTGAGTCGCCGAGTGGCTATTTGACTGCCTAAAGTTTTGGTGTGCCATACCCTGAAGGAAAGAACCAAGTTGGTGAGACAAAGAAGCAGTCGGTGGATTGCCGAGTGGTTCTGTGATGTAGTGTTAGATCGCCCAAAGTTACAGACCCTGAGGTTGCTAAAGGCCAAGGTAGAAGGGCGATGGAATTGACCAAAGGGCGGATCGCTGAGTGGATCGGTGAGCCTGACTTACTATGCCGAATGGCCCTTTGCAGCATATTTTTGGCGACTATAAATACATTTTTGAACATTTAGTTTAGTATAAGATTTTTATTGAATTTTCAATTCTATTTTTTGGGGATTGAATTCTAAGTAGATAGATATGTTTTCCTTCGCTTTAAAGAATTGAAGTTTTTCACTTTTGAGAAATTGGAAGTGGGTCTTTGCGATTCTTTAATTTTGACATTTGGAAAGACGAAATCATTCCTACCTAGTTGATGAAAACTCAATTTGGTAATGATTTTTATCATTTTATGATGTCTAGCTAAAACTAAATTCTTGGGGTGTGATTATGTGATTATGGGTTGATTTAGCTTATGGGTATTGCTAATTGTTAGTTTAAATGTTGTTTAGAAGTGATTTCAATAATTAATTGTGGTTTAATTTAAGAATTGTAGTTGCTATTGCATTTCTACCCTTGTGTTTTCGTCTTGCTCGAGAGAGAGGTTTTAAAACTAAGATTATTGATTGATAGTCTGTGGGTATTGTGTTGTCATGGTTTCAGCTTGAGAGAGTGAATCCTAAATTCTTTTCCACACATTCAGCATGAGAGAGTGACTGGACTAAGGCATAGGCAGTTCTTATTTTGTATGCTTGTCGATGCTCGAGAGAAATCAACTTGATTTGAGGTAAATTGTTGGAGAGAAAGTTTACATCCTCTATAGTTTAGCTTAATCACTAATATCTAGATATTTTCTAATAGTTGCAATTACCCATTTGTGTGCATTAGCCTATAATCGAATCACATCCCAATAACTCGTCTCATTATTGTTATTTCATGTTGTTTTTGTTGCTGATGTAGTTGATAATTAAAACCAAAACCCCCTTATTTGGCATTCGTGTCATACCCTTATTTGAATTATGTCTTTATTCGATAATGTCTATTCTTATAACTGATTTGAATATGTTCACAGTTTACTATTGAATCTTAAACACATATCGCTCCCTGTGGGATTCAACCCCAACTCATTTAGTAGGGTTATATATTGAGTAATGATCGTTGACACTTAGAATTGGATGAAATGTCTTTGATAGCATTATTCAATCAGGAAGCATTTCATAGTATTTCTATATAATGAACTAAGACATGCTTGAAGAAGCATCTCATAGAGTTCAAGAGAAAAATGAACTAAGATGTTCTAAAGGTAGTATCTCAAAGTGTTCAAGGTAGTGAGGAACTATGATGTGCTTGAGATGTACCATATAGTGTTTATGAGTTTTAGAAGATGATGAACATGAGAGATCGCTTAGAGTGGTATACTTAGCATGGGTGAGATTTATAGGGTCTTCTTCATGCCTTGCACAAGTATGCTTTGAGGTTATTCATAAAGTGTTCCTATATGTTATGATGAGCTTTGTATTGACTTTTTTTTATGAGTTCAACAGCTTAAATGATGATGATGACCTAAACAGTTTACTTAGCGTGGGTGGGATTCATAGGGTCTTATCCATGCATTGCACGAGTAGACTTGAGGGTGTATATGAAATGGTTTTCTTATGCTATGATGATCTATATATGGGCTATGTTTATGAGTTATGTTTTCCAACTATCTCTATGATGATGTAAAAACATGGCATATATAGCATGTTTTATAATGAAATGTCCCTTTTAACATGTTTTAAAGGTTTTATGCATGGCTATCATACTTAGTGCATTTTTGTACTAATGCCTACTTTTCCTACATTTTGCCCAATTGTAGTGTCCAATTCTCGAGGTGGTCATTCTAGTGGCTAAAGCTTGGACTTGTGTATCTACCTAGCTAGTTGGTGAGTCCTCATGGTTGGAGGATGACTTTTTCATATGTTGTAGTTCCTTTCATGTATTTCCTTTTCGGACATGTTGTATGGGCTAGGCCCTATTTCATTCAAGTATTGTAATAGATGGCTAAATTGAGACAAGTCTAGACTTCCGCTTTATTTTATGAAATAATTTTTAAGACTTGAAATATGATTTACTCTTTATTGTTCTAGTACTTTATGTTATGATATGCTAAGTGGCTTACATGGAGCCTTTCGGGGTTCTATGTGCCTTGTTACATCTAGGGGGTACCCTGGGTCGTGACATCCAAGTTCTAGATTCTTTCAAACGTGAGTACTTATCAAGATCTTCTCACCACACAAAATTCAAGGATTGATAATGCCTCAACTTCACATGCCAACAAGCAAGAAAATTTTAATTAAGCAAGCAATACAATCTCTAGATAGGAATTAGTCAATTTATACCTCTAGCACTTCTTGAACAATTATGCTATGACTCTTATCCTAAAAAAGTCCAAATCAAAACAAATCGACTATGGTAAAAGAATCAAACAAGAAACCCATAAAAGTACAACAAAGAAGTTACCCTAGAAAGAAAAACTCTAATATCCCGGATCTGAAAGATGGTAAGATAACAAATTTTAGAAGTTGCAGGTGCCAACTAACGACGACCAACCACGGCCTGTGAATGGGACGACGGACCGTAGGTGTGATCTGTGGTTGGTCACCCCCAACTTCAGTCAAGAGGTCCAGAACCACAGCCTGACCAATGGACCATCAGTCAGACCATGGTCTATGGTCAAGGGTCCGTAGGTCAAGTCGCTAAGAACCACTTTCTGACTATGGATGATGGCCGTGCAGGACGGACCATCGGTCAGTCCACGGTCCATCGAAAGGGGTCAGTGGGTCGTGGCTGGCGATTAAGTTTTAGGGGTAGTTGGGTCTTTTCCTAATTATTTTATCCCTATACTATGTAGTTTTACCCAGTACTAAGACCCCTATATAAGTCATTCCAACCCCAAATTAGGTAATTCACTTCATTCCCTTCAAATTCACCAAAAAGAATCTCTCAAATATTTCTCTCTATAAAAGCTTGATGAAAAAGTATTCAACCTAGGGTTTCAAGTCAAGTCTCAATTCCTCCATTGAATATAAGCAATTGGCTTCAACGTATGATAGTTTTCATCCATGGATTCCTTCTATTAATTGAGTTCCCAAATTCTCCTATTGTCAAAGTTAGAACTCCCCAATTGAGTTGGGGATTTCTTCAATTATAATGGGTTCTTTTTATTTTTTTATTTAAATAATTGAATTATGATCTCTTATGCATGAATTGATAAAATACTATGATTTTATGATGATTTCCCCTATGAACCCATATAGTCTTCATGTTTTGCAAGTAATGATCATATGATGTGGGATTTTGATTATGACAGAATAGTTTTATGAAATCAAGCATGTATTGATAGAATTACATGAATTTATGATGAATTTCATATCTAACCCATTTTTTTAAATGTTGATGATTGGAAATTGGTTTTGAACCTTGAAAGGTAAATTATAGAATTATGCATGTTCTTATGAAATCTATGTAAATGTTTTATGGATGCTTCAAGAGTAAAGTATCAATGATGATGTTGTTGATGTGTTATTGAAAGGATTTTCTCATATACACAAGAAAGCATGATGTAAAAGGTTTTTTCACATAATAAATGGTTCTAAGGTTGAAAGGTTTTCTCACGTAATTGAATCAAAGATTAAGAACTATCATAATAAAACCTAGTTTGGATTAGTTATTGAATGATACCTTTCCTTGGATGATGACTTATCTTGGATTAGCAAGATGACGTACCTTTGATGGATAATATGAACAAGTAAGAAATGACTATTCTGTGGGACTAATGCTTAGCACTGAGAGGATATTGAGATGGAAGCTCTCCCGTTAGTAGAGGTTGGGTTTCTAGAAGCAATCTACTTATCACTTACCTCTTTGCCCCCATAGGATGATTTTCTAGATAGATATTAGCTAGTGAATCCACCTAAGCTAGAAGTTCATGGTCCTTACCTTGGCAAGTAGGATAACTCTTTTTGGTGTGACAGACACCAGGGATCATGTTATAGCTCACATGTTCTCTATGTAGATTAAGGCTACTTTGCAAAATAATAATGAACTAAGGTTAATTCAAGATGTATCTCATATGTGTTCAAAAATGCTTTAAAGATGTTAGCTTGCATTGACCATGTTTTATGATTTATGTTATCTAACCCTTTTATATCATGTTTTATCTAGGTGAATTGCATGTCATGAAATGTCCCCTTTTAGAATGATTTAATGGTATTATGCATGGCTTTTATACATGGTACATTGTTTTGTACTAACGCATACTCTTGTCGACATTTCCCAAAATGTACGGTTCGACAGTCACGTTTCTCAGTTTTATGGCTAGTGGTTGATTACAAGGTACTCGAGCTTTGGTGAGTCCTTACGCTTTGATGACAGAGTTATATTTTTTTAGTTTTGTTTCTTCTTTCCAGTTTTGGACATGATATATGGGCTAGGACCGATTTCATTCTATTGTACTAGATGGCTATTGAGACAAGTGTTTTAGACTTCTTCTTTACTTTTATAAAACATTGGACTTGAAATGTTATCTTTACTTCTTTTGTTCTATTTCTTATGTTATGAATGCTAAATGGCTTGTATAGGATCTTTCGGGGTCCTATACTCCATGTTACATCTAGGGTGTACCCCTGGGTCTTGAAAAATATGGTAATACGAGCATAAGGTGTAGAATGGTCCTAGGATACTGTCTCATAAGACACGTCGAGTAGATTCTTGTTCATGAGTATGAAGTGTGCCAGATTTATGAATGAGAGGCTACAGATGATAAGAAAATTCCACTTTTTTCATTACTCTAAAGTCATGAGATAGAGTTTAACTCTATAGGCTTTCTCTCATCCTTATTAGATGCTTTACAGGATATGGCTACTTGAAGAGATTATGCTAGAAGGAATGTGAGTGAGAATGTAGACCAAGAAGCTCGTCCCTAAGATCCTCAAGTTTTGGTCGATCCTCTGGCCGAGCAAGTGACTAATGCAGAGTTTAGGGCTACTTTTAAAGTGTTGGCTCAAGCTGTGACGGCCCAAGCCAATATGGAGGTTGCGGCTCTCGTGAACCCAAATGTGGGTATGGTGGTAACTAGAGTGAGGGACTTCACTAGGATGAATCCTCTAGAGTTTCATTGTTCGAAGGTTGACGAAGATCTTCAAGAGTTCATTGATGAATTCTACAAGGTGATGATGATCATGGAAGTGATGCCGATGGAAAAGGTGGAGTTGACCGCTTATCAACTTAAGGGTGTTGCTCAAACTTGGTAAAACCAATGGAAAGAAAGGAGATCAAAAGATGTGGGTCCTCTTGATTGGGAGAAGTTTAAGGTTACTTTTCTTGATAGGGTTTTTCCCCTTGAGATGAGGGAAGCAAGGATGCTTGAGTTTATCAAACTCCGTCAAGGAAGTATGAGTGTGAAGGAATATTCTTTGAACTTCACACAATTGTCTAAGAATGCTCCAAAAATGGTTGTTGATTCTAGGGTAAGGATGAGTATGTTCGTTTCGGGTGTATTTGAAAGGGTGGTTAAGTAATGTCGTACTGCCATGCTCATTAATGACATGGACATCTCTCATTTTATGGATCATGCTCAACAGATTGAAGGGGAGAAACTTAAGGAAAAGTCTAGGGAAACAAAGAGGGCTAAGATCGGTGGTGGTAATTTCTCTCATACAAGGTCCAATGGACATAATCGTTCTAGATTTCAACAAAGGTTTTCTGGTCAATAGTCCTCCAATGCTCCTCCTAAGTTCAACAAAGATAGGGTGTCTACCGTAAGCCTCAATGAAAGAATGGTAGTGGATCTTCATTGCCCATGTTTACTTGTGCTAGGTGCTGAAAGAAGCACAAGCGTAAGTGCCCAGCTGGCACAGATGGTTTCCTTAAGTTGTGGAAAGAATGGTCATAAGATGACAGATTGTCCAATGCTCATTGTTAGAGGAAGAGAGGCAAGCAAGATCCTCCTAGTGGTTTAGGTTCTAATGCTTAAAAGAAAAATTGATTTTATGCACTTCTGACTTATGGTGAACAAAGGGTTCTTCTGATGTGGTTACCAGTATGTTGAAAGTTTTCCAACTTGATGCATATTCTTTAATTGAACCCGATGCTACCTTGTCTTTTGTGACACCATATGTGGATATGAGGTTTGATGTTCTTCCGGAGGTGTTGTTAGATCCTTTTTCTGTCTCTACTCCTGTTGGTTATTCTATTGTGGCTAAGAGGGTCTATAGAAAGTGTCATGTTTCCTTGTCCCATATAGTTACTCTTGTTGACTTGGTAGAGGTTGATATGCTAGATTTTGATGTTATCCTTGGTATGGATTGACTGCACTCATGTTATGCTTTTATGGATTCTAGAACTCGTGTAGTCAAGTTTCAGTTCCCGAATAAGCCTATCCTAGAGAGGAAAAGGAGAAATTATATGACATAGGGTCAGTTGTCTCTTGTCGTAAAGTTAGAAAGATGATTACTAAGGGTAGCATTTACCATCAAGTTAGGGTGAGGGATGTGGATTCTGAAAACCCTACTCTTGAGTCGAACACCATTGTTAATGAATTTCCGGAAGAGTTCCCAGATGATTTACCCGGTATTTCTCCCAAAAGGGTAATAGATTTCGGTATTGACCTTCTCCCAGATACACAACCTATTTCTATTCCTCTTTACCGTATGGCTCTAGCAAGACTAAAGGATTTGAAAGAACAATTTAAAGACTTATTGGATAAGGATTTCATCCAATTGAGTACCTCTCCATGGGGTGCTCCAGTCTTATTTGTTAGATATAATGATTGTTCTCTTCGTATGTTTCTTGACTATCATCAATTTAACCAGGTGACCATCAAAATTAAGTATCATTTTCAAAGAATAGATGACTTATTTGACCAATTTCAAGGAGGGATTTACTTCTCTAAGATTTATCTTTGATCGAGTTATCTCCAATTGAGGGTAAAGGAAGATGATATTCCGAAGAAGGCTTTATAAACTCGGTATTGTCTTATGAGTTTTTGGTAATGCCATTTGGGTTGACTAGTGCTCCGGCCACATTTATGGATTTGATTAATAGAGTGTTTAGACAATACCTCGACATGTTTGTGATTGTGTTCATTGATGATATATTGATTTATTCGAGAAGTGAGAATGAGCATATTGATCATTTAAGGATAGTGTTGCAAATTCTTAAGGACCAACAACTCTTTGCAAAGTTTAGCAAGTGTGAGTTTTGGCTAAGGTCCGTAGCTTTTCTTTGCAACATTTTTTTAAATAAGGGAATTGAGGTAGATCCTAAGAAGATGGATGCGATCAAGATTTGTCCTAACCTTTATCCCCTTCGGATATTAGAAGTTTTTTGGGTTTAGTCGGGTACTATAGAAGGTTTGTTGAGGGATTTTCTTCAATTGCCTCTTTTTGATGACTTTGACTAAAAAAAAGGCTAAGTTCATATTGTCTGAAGTGTGTGAGAAGAGTTTTCAAGAGTTAAAGGATAAACTTACTTCCGATCAGGTGTTTACTTTACCGTAAATGACTGATGGTTTTGTGGTTCATAGTGATGCCACTAGAATTGGGTTAGGGTGTGTGCTTATGCAAAATAGGAAAGTTATTGCCTATGCCTCAAGGCAACTTCAGCTTTATGAGAAGAATTACCTTACCCATGACCTTGAGCTAGCGCAGTTGTATTTTCCTTAATGATTTACATGCATATTTTAGATGGTGTTCATGTAGATGTGTTTACCGACCACAAGAGTTTGCAATATGTGTTTAATATGAAAGATCTAAATCTTTGCCAAAGAAGGTGTCTTGAGTTATTGAAAGATTATGATATGAGTGCTCTCTACCACTTCGGTAAGGCTAACATGGTGGAGGATGCTCTTAGTCGATTATCCTTGGGTAGTGTTTCTTATATTGAAGAAGATAAGAAGGAGTTGGTTTGACATATTCATAGATTGACCCGAATTGGTGTTCAATTGGTGGAGTCCATCAAGAATGATATTATGGTTCACAACGGCTCAGAATCGTCTTTTGAGATGGATTTGGAAGCCAAGAAAGGTCTTGATCAAATATTGGTTGACTTAAAAAGAAAAGGTGCTTAAGAAATCTGTTAAGGCTTTCTCCCAAGGGTTAAATGGTGTACTTATATTTGAAGGTCATTTGTGTATTCCAAATGTTGACAACTTGAGGGAACATATCTTGTTAGAAGCCCATAGTTCGCCATATTCCATTCACCCGGGAGTCACCAAGATGTACCATGATTTTTGGTAAGTCTACTAGTGGAATGAAATGAAGAAAGATATTGTGGAATTTGTGACTAAGTGTCCTAATTGCCAATAAGTGAAAGTTAAGCCTCAAAAACCGAAAGGTTTGTCCCAAGACATTAACATTCCTACTTGGAAGTTGGAATATTCGAACATGGACTTTATTATTGGTTTGCCTTGCACTCGACGACAACATGACTCGATTTGGGTTATAGTAGATCGGATGATGAAGTCCATCTATTTTCTTCCCATCAAGGTTTTCTATTCGGCAGAGGACTATGCCAAGTTGTACTTCAGGGAAATGGGTAAAGTTGCACGGAGTGCCCTTGTACATTATTTCCTATCGTGGTATCCAATTCACTTCTCAGTTTTGGAATTCCTTCCAAATGGGTCTTGGTACTCGTGTTATGCTTAGTACGACCTTTCATCCCCAAACCGATGGGTAGGTGGAGCTTACTATCCAAACCTTAGAAGACATGTTTAGAGTTTGTGTGATTCTTTTTTAAGGGTAATTGGGTTGACCATTTGCCATTGATTGAGTTTGCTTTTAACAATAGCTATCACTCGAGTATTGATATGTCTCCATTTGTGGCATTATATGGTAGGAGATGTAGATCTCCTATAGGTTGGTTTGAGGTGGGTTAAGTTGCCCTAATAGGTCCCGTGTGGGTACATGAGGCTATAGAGAATGTTCGACCTATTAGAGAAAGGTTAAAAATGACTCAAAGTCGGCAAAAGTCGTATGTCGATGTAAGAAGAAGAGATCTCGAGTTTGATGATCATGATTGGGTTTACTTGAAAATTTCACCCATAAAAGGTGTCATGAGGTTTGGTAAGAAAGGGAAGCTTAGTCCCCGTTATGTAGGCCCATATCAGATTTTGAGACGTGTTGATATGGTTGCTTATGAATTTTTCATGTCTCTATGTTGAAGAAATTTGTTGGTGATCCGACATCCATAGTTCCCTTAGTAGGTTTCGGATTTTAGAAGAATCTTTCTTAGGAAGAAGTTCTGATTGAAACTTTAGACCAGTAAGTCAAGAGGTTGAGAAATAAAAAAGTAGTTTTCGTGAAAGTGTTGTGGAAGAATCAGTTAGTTTAGGGTGCTACTTTGGAGGCTGAGGCCGATGTAATGTCCTGATATCCTCATCTCTTAACATTTATTGCTACCCTAGCTTGAGGAAATGATTTCCTCATGGTTCACTCTTTGTTTTTGGAGTCATATGTGTTGAATATTTCCATGATTTCCTTGCTATGCATGATTTATGAAAAGTTAAAGTTTTGAGAAAATGAGTCAATTTTATTGGTTTCTACATGTTTATGTGCACTTGAGTATGAAATGCATGTAGGCTACAAGATGTGATGTTATTGTGCGTCTTTAGCTTGGAGTTGATGTTTCCTCCTCGGATATATGCATTTGAGTATGTTTTTAGCTTGTAGTTGATGTTTCCTCCTCGAATATGTGTATGGCGTGCATGATGGGCTGTTAGAGTTAGTTCTACCCCTCTTATGATGTTTTGATTTTGTCTTAGCTTGGAGTTGATAATTCCTCCTTGATCGTGTGTATTTAGATGAAGTTGCATTGATGGTTGTGTCGTTAGTTTCTCCTACTCTTTTCGTACTAGCTTTAATCTCATTCTAGGACGAATGATCCCAAGGGAGAAATATTGTAACACCCCAAATCCAAAAGAGGGTAAGATAGAATTTTTTAGAAATTGCAGGTGCCAACAGACGGTGACCAACCACGACCCGTGGATGAGACCACAGACCGTAGGTGTGATCCGTGGTTGGTTACCCCCAACTTTTGTAAAGAGGTATGGAACCACTATCTGACCAATCGACCATCAGTCAGACCACGTTCTGTGGTCTAAGTTCTGTAGGTCAGGACCCCAAGAACCACTTTATGACCATGGATGACACCCATGCAGAACGGACCGCCAGTCAATCCACAGTCCGTTGCCAGGGGTTCGTGGGTCGTGGTTGTCAGTTAAGTTTTAAGGGAAGTTGGGTCTTTTCCTAATTATTTTATCCCTATACTTCATCATTTTACCCTTTACTAAGACCCATATATAAGTGATTCCAATCCCCAAATTAGTTCATTCACTTCATTCTCTTCAAATTCACCAAAAAGAATGAACTCTGAACTATGACCTCTCCAGAAAGCTTGAAGAAGAAGGATTCAACCTAGGGTTTCAAGTCAAGTCTCAATTCTTCTATTGAAGATAAGCAATCGGCTTGAAGGTATCATAGTTTTCATCCATAGATTCCTTCCATTCATGGAGTTCCCAAATTTTCCTATTTTCAAAGTTAGAAATCCCCAATTGAGTTAAGGTTTTCTTCAATTGTCATGGGTTCTTTTGATTTTTGATTTAAATGATCGAATTATGATACTTCATGCATGAATTGATGAAATACTATGATTTTATGATTATTTCCCCTATGAACCTATGTAATCCCTATGTTTTGCGAGTAATGATCATATGATGTGGGATTTTGATTATGATGGAAGAATTTTATGAAATCAAGAATGTATTGATAGAAATACATGAATTTATGATGAAATCCATATCTAACAGACGTTTTCTAAATGTTGATGATTGGAAGTGGGTTTTGAACCTTGAAAGGTAAATTATTGAATTATGCATGTTCTTATGAAATCTATGTAAATCTTTTAAGAATGCTTCGAGCAGGAGGTGTCGCTTAGAATTGGATAAAGTGACTTTGATAACGTTATTTTTAAAATCAACATGGCGCTAATGCTGGCAGAAGGTGTTATTTGAGATTCTTTTGCTGAAGTTGAATTTTGTTCTTTTTAGTCGTAGCTGAATCTACTTACTTTTAGTTATGGTTTTTGTGTTACTTGTTGAACAAAGGAAATGAGCATACATGGTAGCAATGGTAACCAAGTGGACCACCCTCCTTCAAAGTTGATGATTCTTAGGAATAACATCATAAATTTCAAGCACATGGAGGGTGAGACAATTCATGAGTTGTGGCTGAGATTTAAGATACTATTGTTGCAGTGCCCAACTCATGGAATCTGAGATAAGATTCTACAAGACTGCTTCTTTAGAGGTCTTGTTCTTGAGAATAGAGGAGTGAATGACCAACTTTCTTCGGGTGGTCTAATATGACAACCCTATGCAATAGTATCCCAACTCCTTGATCGTATGACTAAGACCAACGTGGAGCAAAAGAAGGACCAGAATTAGCCAAAATGCTGACCCAGCTGGATCTCTTAGCTAAAAGCATAATGGAGTGTGAAGTGCTGTGTAAAAAGAAAGATAGGTACATTTCTCCTCATGAGCGTTAAAATCCCATTAATTATGAGGGTGGACAGACTAAAGGATACTCTCATGCATTCTGGTCAAAGTCAAAGAACACGACAGCGTGTTGAAACAGATAAGGGAGCATGTTGTAATGTTAAATCAGATGGTCACT
Source organism: Solanum commersonii (assembly GCA_029007595.1). Lineage (NCBI taxonomy): Eukaryota > Viridiplantae > Streptophyta > Magnoliopsida > Solanales > Solanaceae > Solanum > Solanum commersonii. The sequence goes on from JAJTWQ010000195.1 coordinate 490,426, forward strand.
TCTTATTCCATATATATTAAGCTTCTGGAGACCCAAATGGGTTATATTTCATCTTATCTCAACACAAGGAGAAATGGGGGATTGCCTAGTGATACTATGGAAAACCCCACGAATGAAGCTTGAATGGGTACTTCCGTCATTCCACGACGTTAACTAAGGTGCTTCTTGGGAAGCAACCCAATTTTTTATTGCTTTGTGTTTTGTTTTTGGAATAATGGGTGTTGAATGTGCAGGTGAAGTGTGGATTCTGTTGAAAAGTGCAGGTTGGCAAACCAAAAAGTCCAGTTGGTGACTCGTCGAAGACGTCGGTGAGCCCGTCTTGGACCGCTGTTGGACTCAAGAAAATATATGGAAGGAGTCTGTAAAACTCGGTAGGCCCATGGACGAGTCGGCAACTCACCAAACAAGTTGGCGAGCCCAACTTTGTCTGCTATTTGGACCCCAAAATTAACAGGAGGTCTTGTAAAACTCGGCGAGGCAACTAACCAATTGGCATGTCGCCAAGTGGTTCGGTGAGGTCGACTAACATCGTCAAAAGGGCGCAAACTACAGGGTTTTTAAAAGGCCAAAGGTTTAAAATTTCAAACTCTTTCACATTCCCTCACTTTTAACTTCACACAATAACATCAGCACTTTAGTCTTTCAATATTATTGCATTTTCTCGCTTCTTGGTCGTTGATCTTATGTTCCAAGCTGGAATTCTTTGCTGCCTAGCATTACAAATTCACAATTCAGCATAATGGTTTTCCAAACCCTAAACTCGTAAATAGTGGTTAAGCTCAATTGCAATTGATTTCTTCTTATTGATGTGTGTTTGGACTCTCTAAAATCGTAATTGTATGCTTGCTTGCCTATTTTAGTTTTGAAATTATGCCTAGATTGTTTAAAATGTTTGATTTCCCAAATTTTGTTCTTTTTAATAAACTTGTGAGTTACATTAAATTGTGTTTGGTCTAGTCGGCTAAAATCTGAGTAACCTAAATTGTGCTAAATGAAGTGCTTTGCCCAATGATGGAGCTTTTGATGTCATTCTTAATGGCTAAAGTCATTAGATGGCTAATTTTGGCAAACCCAGGGGAATACTGAGTACCTCGATGGCATGGGTGATATGGGTCTAGGCTTAATTGATTTTGTTTTCGGGGGCTGCGGTTTGATTTTAGGAGTTTGGGTTGAAATTAGATACGTTGGGCAGTGTGGCGAGCTGGGTCGAGCTCGCTGAACCACTCGATGGTTCTTCGAAATCCCCGTAGATCACCTTTAATTTTGTGAGTTGGTTGAGTTTGATTCTATAACTTTCGGAGAGAAGCCAGAGCTCACCGAGTTCACTCGGTGACTCGCTGAAAGTCTCCCTTGGTCGCCCTTTCTTCTCCCCTAACCCCTAAAACATATTGTAACTTTTGGTGGGCTAGTTTGAGCTCTCTGAAGGGCCCTGAACATCGCCATACATGTTATATTTTTGGAAATTTTTTGAGCCAGTCCTTTCGGCAAGCCCGATCTGGCTCGCCCAAGTGACTCGATGACTCGTCGATCAGTTCGTTGAGTCTTTCTGCAACATGATTTCTGCATTTTTCTTAGATTGTTTCTAACACTTTTTTATGGATATTGCAGATATGGCTAGGACCAACTTGAGTGATAGTCGTATGACACCCCAAAAAAGAACACGGGGTACTGTTATTAATGAGGGAGCAACTACTCCCTCTAAAAAGGGAAAACAAGAACCTCCAAAAAGAGGCAAATGAAAGGGAAAAGAGCCCACAACTAAGATACCGAAGCACAACTTCGGAAGTGATGGGGAGTCCTTCGATTGCTAGGCTGCAGTCTTTGAGACTGAGGATGACCAACCCCTACAATCCTGGTGAGCTGAGATTCGTTCAAGATTTCGTAAAGGTCCGTCTAGGATCTCAGAGGCCATCCCTCCTACTGCTGATATAGTGCCAGCTCTGGCACAGACGGTGATTCTAGTGCCAACATTTCAGGGTCCTCCTCTCCGGCTACTCAACAGATTAAAGGCTGAGGGATTGAGGACAATTCTTGAGGAAAAGAGGTTGTCTATAGATGGCGTAGGGGATAGGTACCCTAATGTGTGGGACACTCTCCAGTTCCACAGGTTTGAGTAGTTAACCAGGCCCTGTGGCTCCTATATTACTTCATGGGTCCAAAAGTTCTACACAACATATGGTGATCTAGTACCAAAGGGAAATGAGAAGGCCAGCGCCTTTAGACTGTTAGCGCCAGTCACGGTTAGGGGGAAGTTAGTGTGATGCAACATCGGGTAGATCAACGCAGTTTAAGATAAAGGACTGGAGGCTGATTACCTAAGTTTGGACACTACATTGTCGACGCTGGATGACCTAAAAGGATGGTTCACCCCACTTATTTATGATACCACCCCGAGGTGGATCGAGGTTAGAGCTCTGATTGAGAAGAAAGATTTGAATATAGCATCTTAATTCTGATTTAGGTTCATTAGGAGTTCCATAATGCATTCGTTGAATGCGTCCATCCAACGCCACCCTAAGGCTGCCTGTCTCGAATCACTCATTGCTCGAAAGAGCATTAATTTAGCACTTATTATTGAGTAGGAGATGGTCATGAGATCCAAACAATGCCAGATATCCCTTCCCTTCTCAGGCTTGATTACAGAGCTATGCCGACATGTTGGAGTCCCTCGTGATGAGAAGAGCGACATAGAGGTCACCCCCACATCTTCCACAAATATCTTGTGCATAGAGTCCAAGTACATTTGGGATGAGGTTGATAAGAGAAGAGTGGCTCCGGTGGATACATTCCCAGAGGTTGATGTTAATTCGATACCTGTAGAGGCATCTTTGACTACATCGGCCTCTGGGATTTCAGGTACACCCGCTTCCACTTCCTCCCAGGCTCCTTTTTCTTCGACTACTTCTCAGCCCACCAAGATTACTCATGCCACGATACTGAAGATGGGGCACTTAGCCGACCCTGCCGATTCGCGGGCTACCCAGTTGGAGGCCGAGGTAACTTAGATGATTAAGTTGGCCATCCTAGATGCATTAACACCCCTTTGTACATCTATTGATGCACTCACAGCGAAAGTAGAGACTTGTGAGAGTCGACAAAGGGCTACTTCATAGATGACGACTTTGAAAGTTGAGGTTGCAGACTTGAGAAAGGATGTGGACTATCTAAAGTCTACGGACTTCATTTCTTTATTTGAGGCAGTTGAGACTCAGGGTGTTCCAAGAAGTTCTATGATACCTCCAGCTACCACTGGAGATGTGCCTATGGAGGATGTATCAGCTGTTGAGTCAGAGGCAGAGACCAATAAGGAGTAGCTTGGGGAGCGAGATGCTGTCGTATATGATGATTTGGCCGACTTGAAGAATGCAATGTTCGAGACTGCCCGACAAACCACCTTGAGAAACACCACCATGGTTGGGTCTAGTGGAGCCAGTGTTGATGTTACACCGATCATTGATGCCCAGGATCATAGAGTTGCACCGGGCATTGATGCCCCAACAGATGGAGCTACCGTGTAGACAGGACCCTTATTTACCTCTATCTCTGTCATTCTTATTGACTTTTTATTATTTTGTTGAATTTGAAGACAACTACCTTTTTGTTTGTGGTGGGGTAAGGCATTTCCATACCGACCTCTTGTGACTATATGTTGTATATATTGGGTTTTTGTGTTTTAAATTGTGTGCTGATACTGTGTTGTGGATGTTTGAACCTATGGCTACTTGTTCCGAATAGAAATAGTTTTGACTCATCTAATAAAATTTTTGCCACCTCTGGTTGTGTTTGAATGTGGATGTTCTTGTGCAGATTTGAGTACCGGTTATGATCAATACCGATTCCTTGAATAGTGCTCTTAATTCAACAAAATTGAATTTGCGGCTACGATAAGGCTAAATGAAGTTTCATATAAAATATATGGACCTTTTTTGCATCTCGTTGTGACTAGCCAGTTATCAAATGGAGTCTCTTGTGATGAACATTGCACACTAGCAAAAGTGTAGAGTCTCATTTGATATTGGTGCCAATGCCTTGTGTGATGAGCTTACCGTGAACCTTGTGTGATGACACCTAAAATTTTCCCCATTGGTCCGGTTTACTAAGTGATGCAAGCTCTTGAAATGATCTTAGGAAACAATTTTGAAGAGTGAAACAATTTGACAATATACCTCTTTTGTGGCAACCTTGTGAGATGTGTGAACTTTACTTGAACCCCCTTTGAACCTTATCCTTTTCTTGAAAGAAACTTGAGCAAATATGACCCCTCTTTATCCATTCACTTATAATCCACATGAATTTTGGTTTTTTTGAATAGCCAACTTAGGCCAAAAGCCTAAGTTGGGGGTGTGGTGAAAAGAGGAGGTAATCAACTAGTGTAAAGAAGTCCTCCTTGATCCATGGGCTTGAAAAAAGATGGAACCCCTCCATACAAGATAAAAAAAGAAAGAAAAGAAGAAAGTAAAAGAGAAAGAATGAAAAAGTTGTGAATTAAAGTGGTAAAAGTTACAAAAGAAATAGGGTGTCCGGTATTCCATGAGAAGTGAATAATGGGGTACATTTTGAGAATGAGTGAAAATGTTGAAGAAGGAAAGTGATGCTCATACCATATTTCATGAGGATAGCAGCCACTGAGCCTAAATAATCATACCTTTAAACTCTGCCCCGTTACAAGCCTTGAAAAGACATTTATGATCTTGAGCAAGCTGAAACAAATGTTGAATGGAAAATAAGGGCAAACATACGGGCGAAGTCATGCATGTGTTCATCTTTCTGAGTGTCAGAGTTTTATGTGATTCCAGAACTATAAATTGTTGAAGAATTGTGTGTGAATATGGAATCATCTTTGTTGTGAGGGCATTTGAGTACCTTTGTTGAGCTTGAACTTCTATTTTAGGCAAGTATTATGAACTTGAGCATCTTTGATAATGGTGAGTCAGAACTTGAATCTTTGAGTGCACAAATGATCTTTCCCTGAGTAAGTTGAGTCTTGTTGTTTGCATTCATGATTGAGTCCTTTCTTAGACTGTTTGACACATCCTTTTTGAACTGTTGTACTTGAGTTTTACTTGAGGACAAACAAAAGTTTAAGTTGGAGGTGTTGATGAGTCCGAGATATAGACTCATTTGGGGCTTTGTTTATACAGGTTTAGTGTCCTCAAATGTTTATTTTGTGCCAATAACTTATCTAAAACCCTTGATTTTCTAGTATACGGATTGAGGAACAAAGCAAGGACACTAACTTGCCAAAGGAACAAAACAAGCTGAAAGAATAAAGAAAGGCAAGCCTGGTGATCGCCAAGTTCACTTGGCAAATCGCCGAATGGCTATCTGACCACCTAAAGTTCCAGTGTGCCAAGCCCTGAGGGAAGAAACCAAGTCAGCGAGAGAGAGAACAAGTCGATAAATCACCGAGTAGTTTCACGATACAATGTTAGGTCGTCCTAAGTTACAGACCTTGAGGATGCTGAATGCCAAGGTAGAAGGACGATGGAAGAGAACAAAAGGCAGCTCGCCGAGTGGTTCGGCGCACCTGACTTACTTTGCCGAATGAGCTTTCATAGCTTATTTTCGGCGACTATAAATACATTTTTAAACATTTAGTTTAGGATCTTTTAAATCTTTTATCAATCTTTTAGACATTATTTTTGAAGTCTTAAACTTAAAGAGACAATTTTCTCTAGTGTTCCTTAGCTTTGAAGGATTGAAGAAATTCACTTTTGAGAAATTGGAAGTGGGTCTTTGAGAATATTCAAATTTGAGTAGTTTAAGGATGAAATCACTCTTACCCAGTTGATGGATAATCAATTTGGTTAATGGTTTTTATCGTTTTATGATTTCTAGCGAAACCCCCAATTCTTGGGGTGTGGTTATGTGATTATGGGCTTATTTAGCTAATTGGTATTGCTAATTGTTAGTTTAAACGTCATATAAAAGTGAGTTTAATCATTAATTGTGGTTTAATGTAAGAATTGTAGTTGCAAATGGAGTTCTAGCTTTGTGTTCTTGGCTTGCTCGAGAGAGAGGTTTTAGAACTAAGGTTTTTGATTTATGGTTTGTGGGTATTGGGTTGACCTGGGTTCAGCTCGAAAGAGTGAATCCTAAACTCTTTCCTACATATTCAGCTCGAGAGAGGTAATGGATTAAGGTGTGGGTTGCTCTTATTTTGCATGCTTGTTGATGTTCGAGAGAAATTAACATGATTCGGGGTAAATTGTTCGAGATAAAGTTTACATCCTCTATAGCCTAGCCTACTCACTAATATCTAGCTATTTTCGAATAGTTGTGATTATCCATATGTCTACATTAGCCTATTATCTATCACATCCCAAGAACCCATCTCATTATTGTTATTTCGTATTGTTTGTGACTGTTGTTTGTAGTTGATAATCAAAACCAAAACCCCCATTTGACATTCGTGTCACCCCCTGATTTGAATGATGTTTTTATTAGATAATTTTTATTCCTATGATTGCTTTGACTATGTTCATACTTCCCAATTGAATCTAAAACATGTACCGCTCCCTCTGGGATTCGACCCCAGCTCACTTAGTTGGGATTTATACCGATTAACGACCGTTACGCTTATAATTGGATGAAGTGTCTTTGATAACGTTATTTTTTAAATCAGTTTCCCTTCATACACATCGAGTATTGCTCTACCTGTAGCTAGGAATGGTCCGCTAAGAATTAATGGAACCTCCTTATTTTGTTCCATGTCTACCATGATAAAATCTACTGGAAACACAAACTTGTCCACCCTAACTTAAACATTTTCAACTATCCCTTTAGGAATAATGGTTGATTGGTTTACCAACTGTAAGGACATTAGGATGGGTTTCATGATTCCGCGCTCTCCTTCAAACTTTTTGAATATTAAAGCAAGAGGTTTATAGAAGCTCCTGAGTCACACAAGGATTTCTAAAATATAGCAATCCCTATCGCACATGGAATAGTGAAACTACCTGGATCACCACACTACAATGAGCATTCAACTTATCTACTGATGTTTCCTCAAATTTTTTCTTGCTGGATAAAGTTTCCTTAAAAAATTTAGCATATGCAAGCATATGAGTGATTACATTAGTGAAAGGAATATTCACATGTAATTCCTTCAACATCTTTAAGAACTTACCAAAATACTTGTCAAGTTTCTCTTGTTTCATCTTTTGAGGAAAAGGAAATGCATGCATGTATATAGAATCGATTTCTAGTTCTGATTTCTCCTTTCCTTTGTGAATTTCTTGACTCTTTGTTACTTCACAAGCTTTGCATTGGCAATTATCATTTAACTTTTTTCCACTTCGTAAAGTCATACCTTTCAGCTCCTTAGGGTTCCTTACTGTGTCAGTTGGTAGATTTCCAGGTGGTCTTTCAGATATTTGATTAGCAATCTATCCAACCTGCTTTTCTAAATTTCAAATAGAAGCACCTTGAATTTCAAACTGCTTACCAACCTTATTGATAAAACTTTTAAACATTTCTTCCTAACTAGATTGGTTCCTTTGTTGTCCCTGATGAGGTTGATATTGTTGTCGCTGGTGATTCTAGTACTGATAACACTCAACTACACTTCATCTGATTCTAAGTGTAGGTGGTCACTAATAAGTATAAACCCAACTAAGAGTTGGGGTCAATCCCACACGGTGTGATATGGTAAAGAATTTGATTACGAAGTAAAATGGTGTTCTAATCATCTGTCAATTTAAACATTTTCGCAACAAATAAAGTAAATGACAAGGTTTTGACAATTAATGTCAAATGGGGGGATTTGGGTAAACAATTAACAACTACGAATAACCAGGAATAATCAAGTAGAGGGGGTTTCTTAGGAGTGTGATAAATTGAATGCCAATTTCGCTAAATGAGTGATTAATATTGACTAAAATTCTGAACCTCAGTGGGTAGGTTAGGATTTAGGTGCAATAGCCATTTCTCAATCAGCTATCGCGATACAAATTCGAACCTCGACAAGCAACACAAATTTTAGCAGCCAAATACCTTAATCAATCTACTTTTTCAAGCTACATTTGCAAGATTACATTTAGACCCATTTCCCAAGCTAAATCCACAACAAAACAATCACTACAATCATCAACCAATAATTTCAAACCTAAGATTCCTTTCTCAAGCAAGCTTAGAGCACTAAACTAGAATTGCATTTGCAACTACAATTCATCAATTAAAACTCAAACTTTTAATTGAACCCACTTCAAATCAACAATAAAATAAGTAAATATTAACACCCATAAGCTAATTAAAACATTAAACTACATAAGCACACCCCCAAGAATGGAGTTTTAACCAAACATAATAGATAATAAGAAATCACTACCAACTATGTTTTGCATCAGATTGTGCAATAATCCGCAAGTCTCAAAATAATCAAATAGAAGCTAAAAATCAATAAAGTCCAAAATCTCTAGATTTTAAAATCCTAAATCTCTACTCAAAAAATGTAAAAACAATGTTTAGAATGTTAAAGATAAAAAAACTTAAATTGGACAATGTGGGAACTACTTTTCTTCTTTTAAAAATTGCATTTATACATTCCCAAAATTTTATCTTTCGAGTCACTCGGTGAAGTTAGTCGGGCTTCACCGACCTGGTCGGTGATACGCCGAGTTTTCCTTACTATCGCCTTGTTGACTTGGTCTTTCACCATCTCTTTTCTGTGACTTATAGGCGAACAAGATCAATATCGCATATCCATTCAGCGTGTCGCCGAACCATCAATGTGCTTGCCGTATTGGTTTGTCCACGGGCATGCTTGCTGGAACTTTGGGCGAGCTGGATGTCTATTCGGCTACTAGCCGAGTGGCTTTGGTGAGTGCTTGCCTTGCTTTCCTTCAACTTCTTCATCTTTTTTGCTCCTTTTCCCCCCTAATGTCCTAGGCTTTCTCTTTGAATATTAAGCCCTAAATAAGTCAAAATCCCAGAGTCATCAACACCACGAACCTAAACTTTTTCTTGTCCTCAAGTAAAACACAAGATCAAAACGTTCAATAGAGATGTCTACATATAGTGCTACTTGAGACTCAATATGAATGCACACGAGGTTCAACCTACCTATGCAATATTTAATTGTGCACTACAAGTTTCAAACTGTGACTAGTCATCATCAAATAGAAGTCAAGCTCACAATGCTTGGTTCAAATGCAAATTCAAGTTGAACAAAGGTATTCCGTCATGATCCGAGCCTACACCTTGGACGTGGCCGACACTAAAGAACCATTGTTTCCCCCTAAGTGAACCCTCATCTTGGATGACTACAGGTTGAAGACTAACACAAGCATCAAATCTAAAGAATTATTTAAAAACATATATTAATTCTTAAAATTTATCTAAAACTATTGAGTATTAAACATAAAGTTTATATAAAACATCTGAAATTGAATATTACAAGACTATCTATATATGAAGCCTTAATTGTATAAAGATAGGTGTCGAGACATGACTCACGACACCTCCAAGCGTTACGACTAACAAATAATAAAACTACAGTCCTTCGAAAGCAAGGAGGCCTCACCAAAAGCTAATAAGCGGTTGATGTGATCTCAATGGATCTCCTATTGATGATCCTATGTACCTAAATCTTCACCATGAAATGATGCAGGTCGAAAGACATCAGTGCATTGAATGTACGAGTATGTAATAGGGTTGAATAACACAAATAACTTAACTGTAGGGCTAAAAGTAACTCAACTGAAATATAGTATAGATCATGATGAAAATCATTTAAGCTCTAACTGTAGGAGTGCAATAATAGTAAATACTGAATTGAAATGTATATATAAAAATATATTTGAATTTACTTTATTGGAGAATTTCTCCAACGGACAACCATCACTATGAGCCTTATGATGACACAACGTCTTATCCACATTGCCAGAGCCACCCTATACCTTGCCAGAGAATAGAACACAATGTAACTGATGGATCCACTAAAAAGCCTTCTTGAGGCAAATGAGGAGTCCCCCATCTTGTAGTAAGATCGTATCTAAGCTAGCTACGTAGTTTATGGGGGTTGTGAGTTGTCTGAACTCTCCTACATATCGGTGCTCAATACTACTCCCAAAATATATATTTGTATGCTCATGTAAAATACTCATTGGGTTGAGATAATTACTCAAAGAAATATCTTTAGAGGTATCTGAATTGTACTCAATCTTTCTGAAAACTCTTTATACTAGTCTGAATGTAGTACACTCTTTTCAACGTGAAAAAAATAATACCTTTTTTAAGGTTAACTGAACTTCTTTTTATTTGACTGAAATACTTTTGAAAATTGTTTATTCTCTTCTAAAAAAGTAGTTCTTTCCTTAATGTGAAAATAATACTTTTGGAACCATTTGTGTTCCCTTAAACACTTCTCTAAAGATACCTTAAAAATAATTTTCAACTCACTTTAAAATTCCAAAACGAATACATGAAAATAAATGCACAAAAGATGTCAATAAATATCTCATCAACTACGGTTCATGTGAAATATAAACATGAACAATAATCAAGGATATCAATGCACATAATATTTCAATCTCAAAATATAAAAATTTAGAATTAAGAAAAAGAACATAACTCATATCAATATTTTCAAAAAACTGAGGGTAGAACCCTAGATTCGACTTGCTACTAATTGAATTGAGATGTAGGGCATGAGGACGAACTAGTCCAACACTATGAATGGCCTTACATACCTTATATGCTCCAAATTACTGAGAAAGGTGGGGTCTTTGGATGAAAAGATAACAAGAATTTGTTTTTTGAACCTTAGAGATGAGTTCTTGAGAAGCTTTCTTGAAAATCTTTGAAATTCATGAGTAGGAGTTATTAATTCATGTTGAGATGAAGGAATGATGAAGTTCTATGGTAAATTCTTACCTTGGATGATGGATGAACCTTGGAGGAAGTTAGTTTTTTGAAAAATTCTCTTTCTAGGGTAAATTTGTGAACTAAGGAGGTGAACTATGTATTTGGGGTTTTTAAAAAGACCAAGACACCCGCGTGCCCGCGCAGAAAATGCCTCAAGCACGCAGCCACACAAAGGAAGGTAGTAGCTTCTGCCTAATCGCATGCTCGCGTGGACAATGCCTTGGCCACGTTGCCAGCGTGTGGCAAGATAGTGTCCAGTAAAATAGGTATAAATTTTTACTCCAAACTCCAATTGATGTAAACTTGGTGGTGTTGGAAAGAATACTCAAAGACCTTTAATTTGATAGGTTATGGGCTGCGTAACTATGCATATTCTAAGAGATATTATCGTTTGAAGTTGAACCTTGCATAAATAATGTGAAAAACATAGCCGGTAGAAAGACTTTGAACTTGACTTAGTGTAAGAGGTCCCTTATGACCCTAGATCACTTCCGATACCCTTTCTACACTTGGTAAAGAACCTATAAACACATGATCAAATAGTACATCACCTGATTCAAGGTTATATACTTAAGACAAATGATTTGGATTCGAAGAATAAATTTTTAGGGTGCTACAATATCTCCCTTTTGGGATCATTCGTCCTCGAATGACGGTTAAATTGAGTAAGGAAAGGAAAAAGAGTTACTCTTACTATATTTTGACTTCTTAATTTTCTTACTAACATAGGCAGAACTGATTCATACTTAGAGTTTTGAACCGTATGTGGAACATAAGTCACGAAGGATATGCATGTGAACATAGTAACGCTCTAAGTGAAACTATATGACATGAAATAGGGTATCTGGGCATGAAGTAACAATGGCATATCACTACTATGCCTTAAGCGATACGACTGCTAGCTTTCCCGCATTGCAACATCTCTGAACCATGCCTTCCTTTCTGAACAACATACCTCATTAGCTGTTACGCAGAGCTCCTACAAGGGTATATGACTACTTTTACAAGATCTAAGTCTAATTGCTTGCTCTCTCTTACCATACTGTGTTCAAGCCTTAACTCTAAATCACAAGGTGCTACCCATAAGATGGACATACTAATGTAAATCACGTAACCATGATCTATAAATTTCAATACATTCACTACAACAATACTACTTCTTTTTACCACATCAGTCAATAGGTCTCAAGTTCAAATCAAAAATTCATTAGTCGCATAATGCAATCATCCACTTACTTTCAACACCACATTCAAGCTTATTACTATACCCACTTCATGGGATTGTAGGTAATCAACTCCTCTCAAACTTTTCCACCTTTATTTCATCTCTACCAATTGAAAATACATGCATTACTACCAGGAAATTGGCTAAATTACTGTCATTTAACTATTACTCATCATAAAACCTCATCTCTTTCTTCCTCTACATTTATAACTTTAGATTGAATAATATTACCATCACTACAATAAGAAACACCAAAACTCTCCTCTCTATCATCACACAACTACTAACAACAACATCACTCTAAAAACTAAAAAGGATCACTTAAAGAGCTTTAGGGCGAAAGATCATAAGCACGATTCATTTCAGAAATATGGATGACGTAATATTTTGTTGCTATCCATTTAGAGTAAATCATGAATTTGTGAGACTAAGCATACTATGAGACATGAGTGCTTATATCAATAGGTTCATATCATGAGGATCATATCCATAACATTATGAAGTAAGATTGAGATCAACGAGCTAAAGGCTTTACCCCTTATTCTGGGAACTAAGCATAGATGCGAATTTGTCTAATGTGTATGAGCATGCATCATGGACACAATGGTATTGTTAGAAACATCAACATAATGTTGTAATGACTGAACTTTGAGGAATACACTAGAGTATGAATGGAAGGATATAACACTATAACTCTTCTAAACACATCATTATCTGATTCTTAACACTTGACTTGGCTTCTTATATTATGATCTCTCCCTTAGGTCTGAAGCTAGTACTTTAAAGCTATGGAACTATTCCATTTTTTTATAAACTAGTCTATATTTGATTTACTACAATACTCGGGAAAATTCTAATCTCACGTCTATAGAACTCTCCATTTCCAATTCGAAGATTTCTTCTTGGAAGTCTTTCTAAGCTGCTTCTCTTAACTTCTTTCTGCTCACACCAATTTTGGGGGGAGGTCCGTTTTATTCATAGATTCGTTCATAATATATTTTTTCTAAAGGTATTAGTCTTATGATTTCTTTTATATTTTCCAATATATATTCTATGTCGTGGGTTTGTTGGAATGCTTCTATGTTATTTTTTATCATATTACTTAGCAAGGTAATATCTATCATTGTTTGTTGCCAATATTCTAGGTATTCTTGATTTATCATTAATCTGAATATTGAATTTCTAAGTCACTTAGATTAAAATCTATAATTTCATTGTTTATTCTATTTATTTCATCTAGTTCGTGTCATACTTGGTTCATTAGTTCTATTTCTTCTTCTTCAAATATATTTTCCCATATGATCTGCCTTATTTCCTTTGGTATAGTTTTGAGTATATGCAAAATTAATATCTTATATGCTAAAGTCATTTCATCATGTAGATAAGTCATAACAATCATCACAATAGCAATTTAATACAATTCCCTCATATCATAATCCTGACATATAGTATTTATATCAGATTATTATAACTAGATTATTTTCAAACATTTTCTTGTCACTGTTAACACCGTACTTTTGAAAATACTCCCTTCCTACAGCGCCTCAACTGTGTTTACTCCCTCACGGCTCCTCATGCCTATGGTTTCAACTTTAGGATGGCATAGTCAGAAGTTTTCTTCTCTTTCCTTATGTTAACAAACTTAAAAACATTTGAAAATAATTCTAGTATATAACAACTTAATATAAATTTATCTTATCAATATCATGTTATTCAGGAATCAATCCATTTAGCCATTCATAATCATGACTGCATGTGTTATTATAAATAGATGATGTACCTGTGTATCTGCTATATCTGCAATATTTTTATCCATTGATGTTTTGAAAGATATCTGTTTATTGAGAATAATTTTGTTGTACAAGAGGTAATGCTTTCCGTGTAGAAAGTCTTGCCTCTATCTTGCCGAATGGCTCTCTATTTATACAAGTATGAGTAACCTTACTATGGTTACTTTTTCTTAAACTATGATTACTTTCTACAAACTATAGTTACTTTACATTATTCTATTCCTATTTGTCTTCTAGTAATAATTTACATCCGCACTTTATACTTGTGCTAATCCTAATTCTACTAACTTTACAATAAGCAAAAGGATAAAATTACATAATGTACACGTTTCTAATATATTTAGCTTCCACTATCTTCTTTAGCATTTTCTTCCACTATCTTCCACTATCTTCTTTTCTTGCTTTTATCTTGGACATTTCCTATTCCAGATTGACAGCTGGAATTCTATTATCTTCTCCATAGCATTTTGAACAGTGGTGATCCAGATATTTGTGTCCGATAGTTTTGCAATAGTTTGCCATTAGCTCTGTTGAAATAAAATTTTGCCTTATAGCTCTTGTTGTTTGTTTTTGTTCTGGTTTCAGTAGGTTTAACACCCACTGTCTTATCTCTTCCATATCTACTGGTCTTGTTTCTCTACAATTTGAATATATCATCGTTTGTTCTCTGGCGTAGTAGCTCCATATTGTATTTCTGTTTAAATAATTTGTTGCTAACTCATTTAGTATTGTGGCTAGGCCAATAACTCGTTTTCTTGCATAAAACTCGGGTATTTCTATCTTTTGAATTTCATTTTGTTTCTCTATTTTTTCTGGGATGATCATCTCCCTTGTCAATCCTATTTTTATTACTTGTATAATTGGTTTTATTTCGTCATATAGTATCTCTGCTGGTGCTGAATAAAATTTTATGTAGAATAACGTTCCTTTGGTAATTCATTTATAGTGCATAAATGCTTTATGTAGTTCCGAAATTGTAGTTATCTCGTCTCCTGTTGCGGTATATACTGTGTTTAGCAATCCATAATGGTAACAAGTTCCTACTAGATTGGCGTTTGTACCTGGTTATGCAATCAATTTGTTATATCCTTGTAGATTTTGGGTAATATAATCTTCATGAGGATTTTTTGTATTTGTAGATCTAGGATTTTGGTTTTAAAATGTTTGTATCTTATGGATGTTTTCTATATAGGTTTGGGTTATATGATTATATGTTTGTTTATGCTGCCCTAGACTTTCCTTGTATGTATTGATCTAGGATGGTATGAATATATCTTTTTGGGTTATTTTTGTTTGTTTATAAATGGTTTATCAAATAGTTTTGTCATATTTGTATTGACATATCTTGGTTTGTTTTCCTCCTTTGTTGCAGAGGTACTAGCTGTTCTTGTAGCTGCATGTAACGAACTGTTAGTTTGGGTTTTTCGGTATTTCCCATCGTCACCTTCTAGCTCTGGAATTTTTGAGTCGTCCGATGGACTTAGCTCCACATGTTTAGTATCATGCTGCTGACTTTTTATCTGTTGTAGCTCTTTTTCCATTGTATCTAGCTTTGTACAAAACAATGTCATTGTATTCAATATTTTTTCAATTGTATTTTCATTGTCTAGATCCGTCTGAGTAGCTTTGTCTTTATATGTAATCTGCAATAACATTTTTGTCAGTACTTATCACTTCTATCGTAAATGTGAAATTTTGTATATTTAATACTAGTCTTTGTATTTCTTTAGTTGTTACTGAATCTTGTATCTTTCTTGTAAGCCACCATCTCACCTGCGTATTATCTGTTCTTACAATAAACTTGTTATAGACAATATATGATTCAAAAGCTAATAAACATTTGTATAGAGCGTATAATTCTTTTCTATTTATTTCTCATTTTATTTCAGGGTTTGTAAATGTTTCTGAATAGTATCTACAATGATGTTCTATCTTTTCTTTGTCGTATTTATATTTTCATATGCCACCATAGCTTATTTCGCTGGCATCTGATTCTACTATGTATATGAATTTTTTATTTTCATCCGGGAAGTATAACTTTGGTAGTTTTTTACATAATAGTTTTATTTTTTGTATTTGGGCTTGGTCTTTTTTGTCAAAATAATATTCTACATCCTTTTTTAATCTTTTATGTAATGGTTTAAGATTTTCTGCTAAATTAGGTATATATTCTTGTACCTGATTTACTAGTCCTAAAAATGATTGTAATTTTTTTTTTGTGTCTATATTTTCTTTAGAATTTATTATTTTTTGTACTATATGGTTTTGCATCTTTATACCATTTTTATCTATTTGTATTCCTAAAAATTCTATTTGATTTTTCATTATTTCTGCTTTCTTTTTGCTTAGACTTATTCCTGAGTGTGTAATTATATGAATAAATTTTTCTAATAGTCTTATATGGTCTTCTTCTGTCCTTGAATATAATAATATATCATCTATGTATACTATGCAATTTTCTAGTTGGTTAAAATAATTATCCATAAAATGTTGATATCTTCCTGGTGCATTTTTGTATCCAAAAGGTAATACGTTCCATTCATAAAATCCTTGAGGTACTGTAAAAACTGTTAATTTTTTAGATTCTTCTTCTAACTTGAGATGGTAAAATCCTGATTTGCAATCAAATTTACTAAAATAATTATAACCTTGTATTTGTCTAACTTTTAATACTTTATTTGGTATGGGGTAATAGTATGTTTTTGTTTTTGCATTTAAATTTCTATAATCAATAACCATACGGCTTTTCCCTCGTTTTTGTTCACTGTGTTTATTTACTATAAATGCTGGGCTTGTATGTTTACTATTGCTTTCTTGAATATATTTGTTTTCTAATAATTCATTTATATGCATTTTAAATTCTTTTAAATCATCGAAGTTATATTTTAATGGTTTTTGGGTTATTATGCTTTTTCATCAATTAGTTCAATTTTTATCTTTGTCTTATGTTTTTTCCATCCTTTTTAAGGGATCTTCACTATATAATATTTCTAATTTCTCTTGAATTACTTTTAACTTATCTATAGAAAATATTATTAATTCTATATTATGAGTACTTTCTTTGATATTTTCTAATTTTTGGGTTATTTTCTCACTTCCCTTAATCCATGGTGTGGATTTTCTATTTTTATTAGTTACTCTTTTTACTCTTACTTTTTGTTTACATGGTGTGGTAAACCACCAGTGTGTTTTTGTTATTATGTGGGGGTATAGTTTTTCTAAAAATGGCATTCCTAAAAGCATATCTTTATTAATAAATTCATAACTATATATATCTTCTATAGTTAATATGTTATCCCATATTTGTAGCTTTATATTTTTTGCCTTATATGTTATCATACTTCCTTCATTATTAAATCCTGTTACTACTATAGGGGTTTTAATTTTTCCCATTTTTCGTACACATGTTTGCTTCCGCTCCTGTATCTAACATTGGAGTATAGTATCTACTATAATAATTTTCTACTATTATTTTTGCAAGTATATAAATTTTCATAATGCTCTTTTTATTATGACTTTCTTGTTTTTGTAAGTTATCATTAATTGGGTATTTTCTAGATTATAAGGTTTCATTTCTTCTAACCATTTTATTCCTAGTATTATATTATCACCTTGGTATATTGTAAATTTAATTAAGATAATTATTCCTCCTATAATTACTTCTTTTTCAGTTGTATCTTCTATGTATGATAATTCTTTTGGTAGTTCGGGGCAACTTTGTTTTTTAGAGTTTATTTCTTCTTCATCTACTAGTTCTCTTGGTATGTAATTTTCCTCTTGTCCAGTATTTATTATAATAATATGTTTTCTCTGTTCTATTATTCCGGTTATATAATAATGGTATGGTTCGATTTCTTTTATTATTGGATATTCTACTGATTTCCTTTGAGGTTGAGATGTATTTTCATTTTTATCTATATTTTTTATTCTTTTTGATGTACTAATTCTATCACTTACGATTTCCAAATCTTCTTCTATATCTATTTCTTTGTAACTATAATCGTTATTATCTATAATCGTCACAATTTATTCAAAAGGGTTTTCTATTTTTATCTTATTTACCTTATTTTTTGCTGTTATTTTGTATTTTGTTGTTAATACGTATAGATTCTTACAGCAAACTATGAATATTTTACTGCCTGGGGCGAACTCTATTCCTGACATTTTCCAATATAATACTAATGATTTATCTATATTTTTATCATTTATTGCTACTGAATAGTTGGTGCTAATTATAAATTTAAATTTTTGGTATATTAGATTTCCTTTTACTGCACTTATGATACTTCTTTCTATTGGTTCTATTATTCTATCATCTGCTAAGTATATTTCTATTGGTGTGTCTATTCCTTCTCTAAAGCAAGATTTTATTAATATCTCTGTTCCACCTAAATGTACGTATTTTATGGGGTCTTTAGCTTTGATTTCTTGTATTTCTTTATTTATTATTCGTTTATTTATTATAGGTATTCTTGCTTTTCCTTGGGTATATTTACAATCTATTATATGTTCTTTCTGGCTTACCACATAATATTCTTCTTTTTGCCTTTTAAATATATTACTTAGTAAGGGTAGCTTAAATATTTTTTCTACACTGAGATCTAATTCTTTTCCTTTTATTTGTTCAAATATATTCACATCAAATATTATCTTTTGTCTTGTTGATTCTTCATTTGTATATTCTTCTTTTATTATTTGTACATCTTTATCAGTCATTATTATTTTCTTCAATTTCAGGTAATTCATTCTGCTCAAATTCGTTTATACTGTCATCATCAAATTCGTATATACTATCATCACTATCTAGTTCATAATCTATATGATCTACTTGGGTATATATGTCGTCATTAATTATTATTTCGGATATTTGTTTTCTTTTTGGATCTTTAGGCAATTTACAATCTTTAGCTAAATGTCCTAGTTTTCCGCAATTATAACATGTACATTCTGTTATTTTTTTCTTTGGTTTGAAGGGTCTTTCTGCTTTAGTATTCTTTATATAATATCTTCTTCGTGGTTTTTTATACTTATATTGGGATTTATATTTCTTAAATTTTCCTCGTTTTCTATATTTCTTTTTATAATAATTATCTGTACATCCAAATTGTGGTGCTATCCTATCTTTACAACATGCTAAGTTTTTTATTATTGATTTTTCCATTTTTATGTCTTCTCTATATTTTTCACATATTTCGGAATACCATTTTTGTAAATATCTTATTCGTGCTCCTAGTGTATCTTGTAATCCTGCACTATTACAGTCTTTTATTATTTTAGAACTAAATGGTTCTGGTAATTTTGTAAAATACAATTTTCTTATTTCTTGTGCCTCTGTTGGGTCATATGTTCCTTTATAATAATATTCTCTGAAGACGCATGTATATTCATCTATGTAGCACATATTAAATATGGCTAATTTTAACATCAAATTTCTGTGTAACTGTTTTTCTTTATTTTGTTCTTCTACTTCTGTTGTTGTACTGCTAAATTCATTTCTTATAGCAATTTCATATTTATTTAATATATCAATGGGTGTAGTAGCATTTTCTCCATCCATTTTTTTACTGTTTCTTAATATTTTAGTACTTTCTTCTGCTAGATTTTGTAACTATAATTTTACTGTTCCTATAAATGTTCTTTCTATATATCCTGGTACTTCTGACATTCCAATTTTGTTATCTATTAGCTATTTTGATATATAGCCAACCCATAATTGTATTGTTGTATTTATGTCTGCTACGCAATCTAAATCTAGAAAATTATTGTTTCTGGATGTTGTAGATGGTATCCATTTTTTGTTTAGTCTTTTATTCCATAAAGTATCATCTCTATCTGATTCTTGATAACTTACTGTGTAATAATTCAGACTCATTGTTCTTGGTTTTTGACTTCTGTACTTGTGCTTGTACTTGCTTTATTTTCTATTTCTTCGGTATTTATCTCTATTTTAGTACTTATTTCGGTTCCTTCTATTTTTTCTAATATTTCTGTATATGTTTCGCTTATATTTGAACCTTGTTCTGAACAATTTTCAATTATGTCAACATTATCAATGCTTATATCTGGGTTTAATTGTTCCTTAAATTTTTTTATTTCTATTTCTAATTCTGTTTCTTTTTCTTTTTCTTTTTGTTTTGCTGCATATAATTCTTTTAGTATAGCTAATTCTTTTTCTAATGCAATTATCCTGTCATTTTTAACTTCTTCTAACTATTGTAGTTCTAATTTTGTTTGTTGTTTTATTGTCTCTATTTCTTTTTTCCTGTCTATTTCTTCATTTTCTTTAGTTATTCGTACCATTATAGTTAAGCTATCTTCTAATCTTACTGTTTCTTTCTCTATCATTAAATGTAAACTGTCACCTATTTTTTTATATCTTCTTCTTAGGTTTGAAAATATTATCTTTATTTTTAATCCTTCCGGATTTTTGTAAGTTTTTTCTTCTATAGCAAATTCTTCCTTATTCATTTTAAATTATGTTTTAGTTTATACTCTATGATTTGTATTTCATGTTGTAGTGTAAATATTATTTTCCTTTGGGCTAGCAAAGATTTCTGACATACGCCTACATATGTATTATATTCAAGTCTTTCTTGTTTATATTTTAATTCTTGTTGTTTCGTCATTACTGTCCTGATTAATTCATATCTATGAACTTCTTTATTATTATCCATGTTCGATTTTTTATTATCTAGCTCTGATACCAATTTTGGGGGGAGGTCCGTTTTATTCATAGATTCGTTCATAATATATTTTTTCTAAAGGTATTAGTCTTATGATTTCTTTTATATTTTCTAATATATATTCTATGTCGTGGGTTTGTTGGAATGCTTCTATGTTATTTTTTATCATATTACTTAGCAAGGTAATATCTGTCATCCTTCCAAGTTCATATCTACCTAATTGGAGGAAACTTGAACTTTATTTAAGGGTCTCATTATTGACTATATATGATCTCTACGACCAAACTCTTAAGAGTAATAAATAATTCTTACATCACCCTACTCCAAATTGATAACTCTTATATACTATCTAGGCACATATAGAAAATCATAAATGTAATTAAAACATCGTTTGACTACATACGATATCAGGTACAGTTCTTAATGCTCTTGATAAACTAATGACTTAGCCACACTTTATTTTTCTCATCCAAGTGTCATAATACCACCCTTGTACCACTCACATTTATCAAAAAGTAAAACCTTGATTCCTCACCTACTCTATGTCAAAACTACTAGAGCTGATCTCAAAACTAACATCATCCTCTTCACGTTGCCATCATCTTTTTTTTTTATCGTGAAACTCTCCTCAATTTCAAGCTTAGTGTCTAGTACTAAACATGGACAACAACCATTTTTCATATATTCCACTAACTTACAACTAGTAGATAAAATCAATAAAACACTAGACTCCAAAAGCCTCATGACAAAATAGTTGATTCTTGCGTCTATCTAATTACAACCTATGAACATATTTTCTTTCACAACCTACATAGGTTTTACCAACTCATTATACAACATTTCCTAACTAGTTCTGCAACCCTCTAAATATGATGAACTCTCCCTTGAACAATCATAAGCCTTACCCGAATCTATGACCTTATGAATACTCTGCTCTTCTATTTAAAACTTATATTTGATCTTCACTAACATAATGAAGCATCAACATAAATTCACTTCTTGTTAACTTATACTCTAATTCATCCTAACTAGCAACTACTTCTCTAACTTCTATCATGAAATCCATAGAAAATTATTACTCCTTAGCCCACACATAATGGAAAAACTCCACATTAATGAGTTACTAGGTACATGGGTACAATTTATATACTTTACTCAATGCTTAACCCCATCTCTTAAATTACTACACTTCCAATTGCATAATTCTAACTCTTGGCACTTCTACTATTACTGGCTCATACTATCACAAATCATACTATCTTGCGTGCAACAATAATATTCAAGCGTTTAAAAATATACTTCCCTCTTAATGAATATAACCTATAACAATGTTTGGAGAAGAGAATCTATGAGGACGTCTCTCTTTGGCTCAAATGCATGATTCATATGAACAATGGTTCATTCATTCAAATCAATACACTTATGGAACACTAATAGGCTTTTGTCAAGCCCCTCTACTATCTCTAGACCTTCTGAAGACTTTATTTAAGAGTAACTCTTCGATAAGGATCTGAACTTTGCCATTTCAACCACCTAGAGTATAAGGGCTAGTTGAACGAATTTGAGAAATGCATGAGTCTAAATAAGATTCTTAGCGGACAATTCTATCACACGATCTAAAGTATGAAAGAAGGATTTTTTTTCTTAAATGTGTGTAGTCCCTTATTTATAAAAGTGGGGCCCTCACAACTATAAATAAGATCATATTGACACGGCTTCATAGAAACCCTAAGATACTTGAACTCTGTGCTCTGATACCAAGTTTGTCACGATCCGAGCCTATACCCTGGATGTGGCCGACACTTGAGAACCATTGATAGTCCCCAAGGGGACCCTCATTCTTGCTGACTATAGATAGAAGACTAACTCAAGCATACACAAGTATCAAAACTAAAGAATTATTTAAAAACAACTTATTAAATCTTAAAATTTATCTGAAAATACTGAGTATTAAAAAAAATTAAATAAAATATTTGAAACTGAATATTGCAAGACTGACCAAGATTGTCTATCTAAAAAGCCTTTGTTGTATAAGTATAGGTATCTGAACAAGACCACGACATCTCAAAGTGTTAGTACTAAAAAATAATAAAATTAGAGTCCTTTGAAAGCAAGGAGACCTCACCAAAAGCCGATAAATGTATGATGTCATCTTAATAGATCTCTTCTTGATGATCCTATGTTCCTAAATCTGTACAATGAAATGATGCAGGTCGAATGACATCAGTACATTTAATGTATGAGTATGTACTAGGGCTGAATAACACAAATAACTGAACTGAAAGTCTTAAAGTAACTCAAACAAAATATAGTATAGATCATGATGAAAAACATTTAAGGTCTTAATGTAGGAATGCAATAGTAGTAAATACTGAACCAAAATGAATATATAAAAATATAATTTACTTTACTTTATTTGGGAGTTTCTCTAACCGACAACCATTGTTGTAAGCCTTGTTATGATACATTGTCTTACCTAAGTTGCCAGAGTTGCCCTATACCTTGTTAGAGTATAGAACGCAACTAAAATGATGGATCTACTAAAAATCCTTCTTGAGGCAGGTGACGAGTCACTCGTCTTGTGGTACGATCCTATCTACGTTGGCTACATAGTTTATGAGGGTTGTGAGTTGTCTGAACTCTCCCTTATATCGGTGCTCAATACTACTCCCAAAATATATATATGTATGCTCATGTAAAATACTCATTGGGTTGAGATAATTACTCAAACGAATATCTTGAAGAGGTAACTGTACTGTAGTCAATCTTTCTGAAAACTCTTTATACTGGTCTGAAAGTAGTACTCTCTTTTCAATGTGAACAAAATTATATCTTCTTTAAGGGTTAATTGAACTTCTGTTTATCTGACTTGAATGCTTTTGATATTTTTTTAGTCTTTCCTAAAGAAATTAGTTCTTTTCTCAATGTGAAAATAATACTTTTGGAACCATTTGTGTTCCCCTAAACTCTTCTTAAAAGAAACCTTAAAAATACTCATGAACTCACTGCAATACAAATCTCATCAACTAGGGTTTATGTGAAAAATAAGAATGAAAAATAACTCAAGGATATCAATGCACATATTATTGCAATCTAATAATATAAGAATTTAGAATTCAGAAAAAGAACATAATTCATATCAATAATTTCATAAAACTGAGGGTAGAACCCTAGATTCAACTTGCTACTAATTGAATTGAGATGTAGGGTGTGAGGACGAACTAGTCCAACACTATGAATGTCCTTACATACCTTATACACTCAAAATTCATGAGAAAGGTGAGGTCTTTGGATGAAAAGATTACAGAATTTGTTTCTTCAACCTTAGAGATGAGTTCTTGAGAAGCTTTCTTGAAAAATATATGAATTTCATGATTAGGAGATATTAATTCATTTTAAGATGAAGTAATTCTGAAGTTATATAGTAAAATATTACCTTGGATAATGGATGAACCTTGGAGGGAGTTAGTTTCTTGAAAACTTTTCTTTCTAAGGTAAATTTATGAACTAAGATGGTGAACTATGTATTTGATTTTTTTTAAAAGACCTAGATGCCCGTGCACCCAAAAAAAAATTCCTCAGGAACGCAGCCAACCATGCAGGAAGGCCGTAGCTGCTGCCTCATAGCGTCCTTGCGCGGACAATGCCTCGGCCGTGCGGCTGGTGTGTGGCAAGATAGTGTCAAGTAAAATAGGCATAACTTATTACTCCAAACTCCAGTTGATTCAAACTTGTTGTTGTTGTAAACAGGACTCAAAGACCTTAAATTTCATATGTTATGGGTGCGTAACTATGAATATTCTATGAGATATTATCGTTTGAAGTTGAACTTGCATAACTAATGTGAAAAATTTAGCTGGTAGAAAGACTTTGAACTTGACTTAGTCTTAGAGGTCCCTTATGACCCTAAATCATTTCTCATACCCTTTCTACACTTGGTAAAGAACCTAAGAACACATGATCAAGTAGTACATATCCAGGTTCAAGCTTATATGCTTAAGAAAAATGATTCGGATTCAAAGAATAAATTTTTGTGGTGTTACATATTCCAATGCCCTCATATGAAGAATGACTCCATGCCCACACAAAGCTCATCAAAGTTCAAGAATTAAGGAATCAAAATCAACTCTCACACTCTCAAAGATAAACACATGCAAGATTCTACCCATAGGCTTGCCCATATTTTTCCAGTCAACATGACATTCAACTCAATCAAGATCACTATGGTCTTTCAAACCTTGTAATGGGGCTGAGGGTAAAGATATGATCATTTTAGCTTAGTGACTTCTAACTTCATGAAGCATGGCTTGCATTTCACTTCTTCTCCTTTTCTTTCACTCTTTTTTATTTTCACTATCCAGCCTTTTCTTTTATCCATGCATAAATTGTATTGCAATATATAGAGGGGTTCCATATTATTTAACACCATTCTCGAAGGGTGAATTTTTTGCAAACATCTTGACTCTCCTCATTTTTTACAACACCCGCGTAAGTTGACTATTCAAACAAACCGGTGCTTAATGGAGGTTTTAGGTGGGGAGGAAAGAGGCCAAATTTGCTCATGTTTCATCCAAAGAAAAGGTTAGGCTCAAATGGTGCCACTCTAGGTTCACAGTCTCACAAGGTGGTCACAAAGAGGTATAATAGCAATTTGGTTCACTCTCAAAAATTTATGCCTAAGATCATCTCTTTCATTAGCCTACATTAGTCAATTAGACCAACGGGGTAAGTTCTAGGTATCATCAAGCACATATGTCAAGAAAATATCCCCACACGTGGCATTCAACATAATCATCAATCAAGACTCTACATATTAAGCTCGCGTTCAACGATCATCACAAGACTCTTTGAGCAATTGGCTAGTCATAATGAGATGCTAAGATTTCACACATTACTTATGCAACTCAAATTTTCCTCATTGGAATTGCACAAACATATCAGTCAATCAAGAGCACTATTCATTCACAAACACAAAAATCAAGAGGCAAATTTTAAATCAAATCAAAAACCAACATTCACAATAAAAACCGAAAACCAATAGTGAAAAAAGTAAGCATCCAAAACAAGATAAATAAAACCTAAGGGGATATGTATGAAGATACCTCACCCCGCCAAACAAAACCTAACATTGTCCTCAATGTAAAATAAAATGATTGTCTCAAAAGTAAAACAAGAAGAGAGTCAAGATCCCCTTGTCATGGCCTGAGATGAACGATGCACATCTAGTGCTCTCTCAATCTAGGCATTAGTACGCAATTCATCTTCACCAGCAACCTCTACTCCAATGGAGCCAATTAATGAGGTCTCCTGAAGAGACGCCTCCATAGTCATCTGCACCATCGCACCCTCTAGATCCTCAAGACCATCACACACAGCCGCATCACGGGTCTCAATCACCTTTTCATCAATCTTAGGAGCGTGTTACTCATCATCATCATCAACTATAGCAGCATTTCCGATCGTAGTGGCTGGAGGGATCTCAGAAATAGCAGTCATCTCTATACTCGGAACCTAGGAAAGGTTCAAAGTGTCGAACAATATAGACAAATTAGTGGATTTGAGCTCAACCATGTCACACCTCAATCCAATAATATTATCTCTCAAGGCCGTAAAATTAGCTGGCTGGTGACCTTCCTACTCACCTACCTCAACTTACACAGTGAGGGTGTCGAAGTCTAGGCCATGGGTGGTGATCAACTCCCGTTTCTCTCACAACTTATCTCAAATAGGGGATAGGGCAACAATAATAGCCACTTCAATCAGTTCGGGAACAATTGCTCGACCCTGAAAGCACGTATATTAGTAGATTGGGCTAGATGGCCCATTTTGTAAAGCATCGCCTATGTCAATGGGGAGCGGAAGGCAGCAGGAACAATAAAAGTAGTACTAGGAGTACCTAAAGGCTCACTGACTTGAGTGGGAGGAGCTGTATCTGCCTCCAGCATATCTACATCGACCGCCGTGGATGTGTCTACCAGCGCTGCTCTCATGCGCTCAACCTTATCCCTGGTGTACTTGGCCTCAATCCTCAAGATGTTAGTAGAGGAAGTGGGGGTCACTTCCACATTAGTCTTCCTAAAAAAGGGCACACCGACACAACTCTGTGCTCAACACCGGGAAAGAAAGGGATGTCTGGCTCTTCTTGGCTTTCATAAACATATCATGCTCAATGATTAACCCAAGATTTAGTCTATCCTTGTCAATAATTGAACCCAACAAAACTGCCTACAAATGACGGAGTATGAACTCATTCTGGGATGGCATCCATCTGTTTCTAATAAATCTGAACTAGTACTGCGCAGCTACATTAAGATATTGTTTCTCAATCTAGACCCCTAGCTCGATCCATCGCAATTTAATGCTGGAAATCAAAGGCGCCAACCAACCCTTAAGATCCATGGCCTTCTTCTTGCCATTCGAGACCAACTTCCTGTACTTTATGCAGCACTTCCGAACCTAAGATATATGAGCATCGAGGTTGTGTAAATTTCTTAGATTTGTGGAACCAAATGTTGTTCCACACATCTAGATGCCTATCCCCCACTTCATCAGTAGAAAACCTCTTATCTTCCAATATTGAATGCAACCCAGCATCCTTGAATCTATTCATTGTGCAACGTGGAGGTTCCTACATAAGAGGCACTTGTGGTGCCTACTCATCTGTCTGTGCGTGAGTTGGAGGGGGTTGAGGAGTGACCAGGAGTCTAGCTGGATCATGCAGCTCTTCGAAGTGCAACTTAACCCGTCTCTACTGCAGAGTTTGGTAATCTACCGACTCTAACTCTCATGATGATGTCCTAGACCCCGAATTGTTCTCACGATCAGATTACAAAGTGGTGATGTTATGCTCATGTTGTTGGAGCTGGAACCACTTGAGCTCGGCTCTGTAGGTTTCTTCCTTTTGGTTGTGTCTTTTCCACCTGTTGGAGAATGTTTAGGCCTCATTGATCATTCAGGGGCAGCCTCCTCAATGATTACTATTCCTCTTGCCCGCTTTCTAGGTGGTTCACTCTTCCAGTCACTCTGGGTCTAGCCATATATAAAGAGCAACACAAATTGAACCAATGCATTAGAAATAGGCCAGTGAAACAAAAAGTTTTTAAGATTGAAAAAAAACTCACCGACTAGCTCGGCGAGGTGCTGAACTCATTTGGCGAGCCTTAGAGATCCCACCGAAAGTAACAAAACAGATAAGCACAAAATTCAGTAAAAGTTGATGGCATATTTCTACCCCGACTTCTAAATTTCAATGCACAACCTACGAGAACAAAATTAAAGCCCTATTTTATGCAATTAACACCTATCTCATATCACTACCAACCCCGGGGTACTCACACTTTCCCATCTTATCCAAAATTGACCAATCAATGTTTTTTGCCCCTGAGAATGATGACCCGCTCTATAATTGCGCCAATTCAGTTGATCAATATAATTTGGGTTACTCATAATTCACCCACACAAGACCCAACATGCTACAACCACACACCCACAAATTCAAGAAATTTAAATACGAAATTCAACGTATAGTGGCTAAACACAAAATTAACAAAATAATACAATAGCAAGAAATTCAAAATCAACCAAATGCATAAGATCATAAAATAGATCAAACAATTATACGAGCATGCATTAAAAAAGTCTAGAAATAAACTAGAGTTCGAAACACCAACCTCAGAAGCAGACAGACACAAAATTTAGGCAAGCAAATACGAAAGCAAGCGTGAATTCCGACTAAACAATGACACCACACGAAAATATCAAGCAAAATATGATATAAATTGGAAGTATAAGAGTGCGAGAGTCAAAAAAATACAAAACAAGGGAGTTTAGAATTTAAAACAGTTAGAATCCTTTTTGACCTTTCAGTTCGTGCCCCAATCGGTGGTACCGACTTATGTCATCGACCCATTTGGCAATTCGCCAATTGGTACTTTTGCCCACCCAAGTTACCAAAACTCGAACCCTTTCGTTGGTCAAAAAGGCAAACTATATCAGGCTCGCCGAATGGTACCTGAGTTCTCCCAATTACTCCTTTTTCCCAAATTTTGAATTTTCAACCTGCACATCTAAAAAGCATTTTTCAAAAAGCACCTTATTTAATTTCATAGCACGACAAAGGCACATTTTCAAGCTTCATTCTTTTGTTTAGTCATAGTATCACTCGGTAAACCTCCTTTAGGTCTTAGATTTAAATGAGTCGAGATTTGACCTATCTGTGTTTCTAGAAGTTTAATAGATATAGAGTGTGAAGTATCTTTTTGGTTTAGAGAAGAGACGTCATCTTTAATTTTATTTAGCACCTTGTCCGATCCTTCCACTTTGTTAAGAATATGATCAAGCATATCTTTCGTGCAGAAATTTTCAGGATCAGCCCCTTGCTCTTTTGGCTTTTGACGCTTATGGGGAGGTACATATCGTTCTTTGTCGCCATCCCGCTCTTTCCAATTCGTACCATGGTCACGCCATTCCATATCTCAGTCTCTCAAACCGTCATTGCGATTCACGTTCCAATCTTTATTTCCACCCGATCTTGGATAGTTTGGACAAAAACTTCTGGCCTGATTTGCTATGAAGTGTACTTCTTCATTGTACATGACCTCAAAGTGAGCTTCATTAGGATTCACTCTACTAAATCTGACCACGTTCACATCCTTAGAACCACTTCCCATGACATGTTTCGTCAATAGGTGTATTTGGGTCATCATCTTGACCTTGTTTTCATCTCATTCTTGGTTCTTTTCCATTTGTTCCTTTGTCATCCCAAAGTTCAAAAGAGCAACCTGATCTTTTCTAGTGTACCAACCACGATTGATTTTTATTATCTCATCAAGAATGGTAGATGCTATGTCAAATGGTTGTTGCATGATTTCTCCTCGAACAAGATGGTCTGCCTTACCTTTGTTGACTGAGTCGAGGATTCGATTGAAATATTATAGCAATACATTGTTCGGTAGTCTGTGGGTCGAACATTGAAAAAGCAATTTTCGGAACCTTAACCATATCTTGTGAATAGGTTCACCATCCACTCGCTTAAAGTTCTGAATATTATCCCTCAACTTCACCATCTTCGAGGTAGGGTAAAACGTTACATAAAATGCATCAGTGATCTCCTCCCAAGAAGTAATTGATTCCCTTGGTAAATTTGCCAACCATTTTGTTGTCTCCCCCTTTTAGATAAAAAGGAAATAATGTAAGTAAGACCAACTCCGTAGTGATGTTTTTGGAAGAAAATAGCCTACACACATCCACAAAGTTTCGGATGTGGTCATGAGGATCCTCATTAGTGTCACACTCCAAAGGTACCCCCAGGACAAGAACACGGGACATAGGATCACGAGTGACCCAAGCTAACCATGATGACATATCATAAGAATACTAAGATAACTGAATTTAGAAAGTACTGTGTGGAAGCTTAAATCATCATAGAACTGAAATGATGGGGAATACACATAATAACTTAATAAATAATTGTGAGTTTAATGAAAACTAAAATATCAAACTCTAAAGCTAAAACTGAAACTAACTATGTCTGAAATAAAGCCTCTACCTGACTAGAGATGTTGGGACATGCCCTAGCTAAATCTAGTAAAATTGAAACTAAAATGAAAAGAATAAATATAGAAACATGTCTAAGGTCCTCGAAATATGAAGACTAACCACTGAAGTTGTTGAACTGAATATCATGAACCGATCTATGCGTGATCTGAATGCTGAAGACCTGAACCTACATAATGAGAAGATGTAGCGCAGAGTATGCATTAGTACTTGAAAGGTACTAAGAATGCAGGATAGAATAAAGCTGAATAACACATATAACTGAACAAAGTGATAAAGCAATGATATAATCTGATTATTATAAATATGTTGAACATGCTGAATATGAACTAACTAAATGTAGTGACCAAGTTTATAATATACTGAAACTGAAGACGAAACTGTAATTGAGAACCTGGTCAATACACTAGAATCTATCTATGAGAGCCACTAATATCCAACATAAACCACATGAGCTAAATGAGAAGTCTGATGTATAAGCCCCATCAAGAGGGCCCAATATACCTTGTTAGGGGTATAGAGTCATGACTGGCATGATCACTAAACCTGATGCCCAACAGAGGGGACTTAACCTACGGGGGCACATAGTTCTGGGACTATGAGGAAGACTGGCCCTAGTCAAACACGGTATAAGCCTACTCCCAACTTAATATGTGTAAATTATAACAGAACTGAAGTAAACTAGATAGCTTAAAAATTTGACATGCAAATTTTGAAAATGCAACTTTTATTTTTGATAATGAACCAGTCGAAAACTGAGGCATGGATATCTCTTTATCTGTCCTAGCTAATATAATTCATGAACTAGAAGAACTACATAACTAGGGTTCTGAGTTTATGCAAGATCTATGCAAGAACAATGATATGACATAATAATCTGATTAGGAACGGTAAAATAACTAAATCGTAGTAATGTGCTGAGATTCTAGAAACCCTAAGTTTAACATGTTGTAGAGATGTTCATATTCTCCAACAACATAGCATTTCTATACTCCATCTTCACTAACTTGGATAACCCATATAGAAACTTGTTCATTTGAGCCCTGGAATTGGCAACCATGTGAGGAGCATGCCTGTAGAGTTAGATGAACTTTAGTCCATACTCTTGGATTGACATGCTACCTTGCCTCAAATTCATGAACTCTTGAGCTTTCGCCTCCCTCAACTTTCTTGGGAAGAACCTGTCAAGAAAGGCTTCACTAAAACAGTCCCAAGTAATAGGAACTGCATTTGTACCCCTACTTTCATTCCACTGAGTGAACTAAATGTTAGCCACATCCTTAATATGGTAAGATGTCAACACAACCCTATCATTCCCAGTTACCTACATCACTCCAAAGGTCTTTTCAACCTCATCAATGAAGTTCTGGGATCTTCACCAATTTGCTACCCTAGAAACTCATGAGGATTCATTCTAACAAAATAACAAAACCTAGCTCCAGTTAACCCATGATTAGCATTGGTAGGAATCGGGTCCTGCTTTTTGTTCTTGTTAGTCACACTCTGAGCCAAAAGTGGAATAGCATTTGTGACGACTCATAAAACAAATAAGTAAAACTAGAGCCTAACATGTGTGTCTTTTAGTTGTCATGATGTTTGAGGGTGTTTAGTGTTGTTCCGAGATATGGTTGAGGAGTTTAGGGGTTAAACATCAAGGTAAGACTCCTAAAGGAACAACCTAAGGGTCCTTGAGGAGGACTCTAAGCCTAACCCCCTAAGACCCCTAGAAACAAATAGGCTGCCCAGAATTTGGTAAACCTCCGGAAGGGGACCACGCCCCGTGGATGGACTCCGTAGGTCAAGACCCCTTTTTCCAAGTTGCAGCCCTAGACCAAGGACCAACAGGACAGTCTGTGAGTCTAGGGCATCGTTTGCAACTGTTTTGTTGTCAAGTTGCGACCAAGTGTGGGGGTTGTTTGGTAATTAGCTAATTAATTATTTTAAGTGTATGGACATTTATTATAAGTATATTAAGATATTTTAATAGTATTAAAACATAATTATACCTCATTATTTTAAATCCTCCAAATCAAAACTCCTTCCGCTCCAAATATCTTCTCTCTAGAATTCCATTGAAGACCAAAAGAAGAAGAAGACTTAGGCCTTGAAGAGGAGGGATAATTGAGTGGATTTTCATGGAATTCATCTAGAAATGTATGGTAGTCTTGATCCTTGTCTAACTTTTCATTCAAAGAGCCAATTCAAAGGTGATTTCAAAGTATGAAAAATCTAGGGTTTCACTCAATCTCATGGGTTCTTTCATCAAACGTTTTCAAATGGTTTCTAATGATAAATAATGATTTTATTAGTGTTTAATTGATGATTTATGATGAAAATACTCTTTGAACCCATGAATTTTTTCAATTCCTAAATTGAGCCTTTATGAAGTGGGTTTTTTGATCATGAGTGAATGTTGATGGATTATGCCTAGATTTATTTAGATTGTTCAATTATTGATGTTTATGTTAAATTAAGTTATTAAATCATGTAGAATTTCTTATTCTATTGTAGTAGTTTTGATTTAGGGTTTAATGTTGGTTCATGGCCTTGAAAGGTAAGTTATGACTTAATTACTTGTTGGCGTAGAATTGTGCTTGCGCTATTGATCCACTTGAAAAGTGGAGGTGTTTACTTACTATGTATATTGTGGAATTGAATTGATTGATATATTCCTTGTACCTCTATATATATGAAAGATATATGTATAATTATGGTATAAAGTATGTGTGTGTTATCTAAATGAATATATGATGATCATGTTTAGAATGTAGTATATGGTGATTGAAAGTGTATTCTCAATTAACCTTATGAATGATGATGTTTATATGAAAGACTATTCTCACATGCTCACACACACTCATGAATGAATAATGAATGAAGTTCTATGATAATGTTAATGATAAGGAGTCTATTGAAAGGCTATTCTCAATTTTACTCTAATGAATGATAATGACTTTCTCATAATAGGGGGATTCTTAGGTGAAAGGCTATTCTCATCGTTGAATCTATAAGCTTTCCAATGAATGAATGTTGGGATGGAATGGATGCTCATCCGGGAGTTGAAGCGGAGTATCTAGTAGCAATCCCTATATCCCAATTTAATAAATGTTAGGTTTGAGATGGATACTCAATCGTGAGTTGAGGTGGGGTATCTAGTAACAATCTCTTATCCTATAATGAAAGAAGGGAATGAATGTCAAGTACTCCGTGAGGAATAATGCCAAGCACCGAGTGGATATGAATTGGGGTGGATGCTTATCCATGAGTTGAGGTGGGGTATCTAGCAGCAACCTCTTGAGATAGATTCTCATCCGTGAGTTAAGGCGGGGTGTCTAGTAACAATCTCCCTATCCAATAAATATATGCCCACATAGGTATAGCTAGTGGATCCAGTTAAGCTATAAAAATGATGGTCCTACCTTTGGCAAGTAGGAATCCCTTATCCGGTGAGGGTGACACCGGGATTCCATGAATTGCTCACATGGTGTATGTTGGTTAAGGCTTACCCTCACAAAGAATATTAATGGACTATGGATTTTTAAGGATGTACTACTTAGTGTGGGTGGTGGTATGGGATGCCATCTATGCATTGCACAAGTAGGCATTTGAGAGAGGTCATGGTGTGTTCCTTTAACTACAAGAAAAGGCTTTATTTAAGACCAATATTTAGGGATGAGTTAATAAACCCATCTTTAAAGGTGTATGTATTGGGATGAGATTTTAATCCGGTCTTTAATTTCTTGTGTTATTGTGAAGGTACTAAATGTGGTCTCTAGAGAAAGTATAAACTGGTCCCAATTTAAAATTTAGGGGTCTTGAGAGATTTACAAAGGAGGGAAAGTACTGATATGTTAGAAAAAAAATATATTTTCACCAAAACTAGGCGCCAAAATGTTCATTACTGATTAAAATTCTAAAAGGAAAATAAAAAATAAAATACGCTCTATTTCTCAAAACTTATCGTGAAATAGAACAACCCTAGCAGCGATTTTTCCTAACAACGATCTTCACAATACAGAGATCTAAGAGCAGCTCTCAACTGAAAATCTTTGTTTTCTCAAAATAGAGAAAGCACAGGATCTGTAGAAGCAGACGCAAAACTTGGTTTTAGTCGTTCCTCTGTATTTTTTCAGAACAGAGAAAGCACAGGTATTACTACACATCTTCTAGTTTATTTGTTTCCTTCTACAAAGACGATTTTTTGTTTGTGTTGTTCAAGTTATAACTCTTCTTGTTTAAGTTACTTTTGTTCGCTCACAGTAGCTGATGACCATTATGTTTTTTTAAAATATTCAATTTTATAGTGTGTTGTGATCCCAAAAATGAAGGGGATCTATCCTTAAAGAACTAAATATTCCTAAAGGTTTGGAACAATGAACTAAACATGAAAAGAGGCACTAACAACTAGACGAGCTAAAACAATATCAATATCGAGAGAGTTGTGTTCAAGTTCAAAAATCTACTATGAATTACAAGTGAATTGTTGTTAAGATTTTAAGCCTAACAGAGCAAGTGAGAAAGCTGATCGTTGTATGTTACTACTGGAAAAGTGAAAAATGATAGTTTTGTTTGATTTTGAGAGTAAGAAAAGATGTAAAACGAAATAGAACTGATGCAAATGACCTCATGTGGTGATGCACATAGAAGGTTGAAAATGTGATTTCCTTTGGGTCCGAAATTTGGAAAACATGATATCTTTCAACAAGATACATTCCAACAGTTTCATAAAGCGTTAATCCATTTTTTCCTAACTGGTTCTCTTAGTTAAGTCTACTTGTATCTCAGTTATTTCTCCACTTTAGCGAATAGTCTTTTTCTTCTCTAAATGTAAGAGTAGTTCTTAACTGAAAAGCTTTGTTTTCTCAAAATAGAGAAAGCACAAGTCTTCCTAGAAGCAGATGCAACAGCTTGGATTTAGTGTTTCATATGTGTTTATTCAGAAGAAAGAAAGCACAGGTCTTTCAAGCACCGATCTCAACTCAATCTCCATCTTCAATTCACTCGAATCTCAGGTATTACTCCACTTCTGCCAGTTAATTTGTTGTTTCCTTCTATTTAGCCGATTTGTTGTTTGTTTTGTTCGAGTCATAACTCTTCTTATTTAAGGTACTTTTGTTCGCTTACACTAGCTGCTGATCATTATTTGTAAAAAAGATTAAGTTTTATAGTGTGTTATCCTTAAAGAACTAAGAATTCCTAAAGTTTTAGAATAGTGAACTAAACTTGAAAAGAGGCACTAACAACTAGACGAGCTAAAACAATATCAATATCGAGAGACTTGTG
This sequence comes from Solanum commersonii, assembly GCA_029007595.1. Taxonomy (NCBI): domain Eukaryota; kingdom Viridiplantae; phylum Streptophyta; class Magnoliopsida; order Solanales; family Solanaceae; genus Solanum; species Solanum commersonii. Next base: position 525,828 of record JAJTWQ010000195.1, read on the forward strand.
TTCAAGTTGAGAAATCCATTATGAATTACAAGTGAATTGTTGTTAATCTTTTAAGCCTAACATAGCAAGTGAGAAAGCTAATTGTTGTATGTTATTACTGGAAAAGAGAAAAAAATGATAGTTTTGTTTGATTCTAAAAATAATAAAACATGTAAGTTGATTGTTGTATGTTTCAAGAAGAGACATTCTAACACTTTTTTTAAAACATTAATCCATTTTTTTTCTAACTAGTTCTCTTATTTCGGTATACTTATATCTGAGTTATTTATCGTCTTTTGCGAGTTATTTGTTTCTTCTCTAAATCTAAGAGTAGCTCTCAACTGAAAACCATTCTTTCTCAAAATAGAGAAAGCACAGGTCTGCCTAGTAGCAGGTGCAACAACTTCATTTCTCTGTTTAATTTGTATTTTTTTCACAACAAAGAAAGCACAGGTCTGTCAAGCACCGATCTCAACAAAATCTTTATCTTATATTCACTTGAATCTCAGGTATTACTCCACTTCTGCTAGTTAATTTGTTTCTTTCTATAAATCTGATTTGTTGTTTATTTTGTTTGAGTTATAACTCTTCTAGTTTAAGTTGCTTTATTTTGCTCACACTAGTTTCTGATCATTATTTGTAAAAAAGATTCAGTTTTATAGTGTGTTATGATCTCAAAAATGAAGGTCCTTAAAGAACTAAGTGCTCCTAAAGGTTTAGAAAAATGAACTAAATTTGAAAAGAGGCACTAACAATTCGACGAGCTAAACCAATATCAATATTGATAGAGTTGTGTTCAAGTTGAAAAATTCTTAATGAATTAGAACTGAATTGTTGTTAAGCTTTTAAGCCTAACAGAGCAAGTGAGAAGGCTGATTCTTGTATGTTACTACTGGAAAAGAGAAAAAAATGATAGTTTTGTTTGATTCTGAAACTAATAAAAGATGTAAAATGAAATAGAACTTATGCAAATGACCTCATATGGTGATGCATACAGAACGTTGGAAATGTGATGGTTTCGTTTGGGTCCGTAACTTGAAAAACTTGATATATATCTTTCAAGAAGAGACATTCTAACATTTTTTAAAAACATTAATCCATTTTTTTCTAACTGGTTCTCTTATTTCTGTATACTTGTATCTGAGTTATTTATCATCTTTTGCGAGTTGTTTTTTTCTTCTCGAAATCTAAGAGTAACTCTCAACTGAAAATCTTTGTTTTCTCAAATTAGAGAAAGTACAGGTCTGCTTAGAAGCAGACACAATAGCTTCATTTCAGTGTTTCATTTGTGTTTTTTTTTTCAGAACGAAGAAAGCACAGGTCTGCCAAGCACCGATCTCAAATCAATCTTTATCTTATATTCACTCGAATCTTAGGTATTACTTCACTTCTGCTAGTTAATTTGTTTATTTCTATAAAGTTGATTTGTTGTTTGTTTTGTTGGAGTTATAACTCCTCTTGTTTATGTTGCTTTTGTTCGCTCACACTAGCTGCTGATCATTATTTGTAAAAAAGATTAAGTTTTATAGTGTGTTATGATCCCAAAAATGAAGGGGATCTATCCTTAAAGAACTAAGTGTTCCTAACGGTTTAGAACAATGAACTAAATTTGAAAAGAGGCACTAACAACTAGACGAGCTAACACAATATCAATATCGAGACAGTTGTGTTCAAGTTGAGAAATTCATTATGAATTACAAGTGAATGGTTGTTAAGATTTTAAGCCTAACAGAGCAAGTGAGAAAGCTGATTGTTGTATGTTACTACTGAAAAATGAAAAATGATAGTTTTGTTTCATTCTGAAACAATAGTTCACTTGGAAAACCGAGAAATGACTTTTCCTAAAGAAACAAATCACTGAACACATGTTTCCTAAATTAAAAGTGAACTATTGTTTACCTATTAAAGCTAATAGAGCAAGCTGGAAAGTGGTTGAATTTATTAAAACTGATCTAAATGCGTAGTTACCTGCCACTAATTCCTTAATGTACTATGTATAGAATCACAGGTTGTACGCATATTACGCTTTTTCTTATTATTCCTATTTTCTTAAACTTTTTAATGTATTCTCCAAGGTTATGGCACCTTGTAAGCAATGGATGCAACTTTCACTTGATAATCAGGTCGACCAAGCCTATTTAGACGGTGTGCAAAAGTTTTTGGATTATGCTTTTCAGAGATCAGGAAAAGAGGCTGAAATACGATGTCCATGTTACAAATGTTGTAATACAACATTAGGAACTCGTGAGATGATTGATACACATTTGAAAGTATATGGAATAATTCAAAATTATACTTTTTGGTATTACCATGGAGAACATTTAGGTGAGCTAGTGTCAAACTCTGACGATGAAAATGATGATGAAGTAGAAGGTTATAAGAGTGAAGATGAAGTACATGAATTGTTGAAAGATTTATTTCCTACTGTTGATGAAGCAGCTACCCACGCTGGTTATGAAGATGTAGTTGAGGAGGAGCCAAATGTTGAAGCTAAAAGATTTTACAACCTATTGAAGGATTTGGAGTAGCCACTATACCAAAATTCAAAGGCTTCAAAGCTTTCATCTTTGATTAAATTGCTTCACATCAAAAGTATAGGTCGTTGGAGTAATGAGTCATTTACTATGTTATTAAAAATGTTAAAAGAGGAGTTACTGCCTAACGAGGCTGATTTGCCAAATTCATATTATGAGGCAAAGAAGATTATTCGAGATCTTGGGCTTTCTTACAACAAAATTGATGCTTGTACTAATGATTGCATGTTATATTGGAAGGATGATAGCTTACATGATTCTTGCAAAATTTGTGGTGCATCCAGATGGAAAATAAATAAACATACTAGGGAAACAAGGAATAAAAAGGGTAAAAACATAGCCTCAAAGAGTTTGCGTTATTTTCCATTAAAGGCTAGGCTTCAAAGGTTGTTTATGTCTACAAAGACATCTTCTCTAATGACATGGCATAAGGATGAAAGAATTAATGATGGAATAATGAGGCACCCGGCTGATTCAATGGCATGGAAGTCATTCGATGAACTTCATCCTTCTTTTGCAATTGAGCCCCGTAATGTTCGACTTGGACTTGCTAGTGATGGATTTCAGCCATTTTGCAATTCAAAAAGATCACATAGCATTTGGCATGTGGTTCTTATTCCTTATAATTTACCATATTGGTTGTGTATGAAATATGAAAATTTTATCTTGTCAATGCTTATTCCTGGTCCAAATGGTCCTGGAGATGCAATTGATACATATCTTCAACCTCTAATAGAGGAATTGAAGGAGTTCTGGGAAGTTGGTAGTGAGACCTTTGATGCATCAACTAAACAAAATTTTAAGTTGCATGCTTCTTTGTTATGGACTATCAATGACTTTCCAACATATTGAAATTTATCAGTATGGAGTACAAAAGGAAAATTGGCATGTCCATCTTGTAATAAAAACACTTCCTCAATTCGATTGACTAATTGTAAGAAACAATGTTTTATGGGTCATCAACGTTACCTTCCCAAAGATCACAGATGGAGGAATGACAAGAAGTCATTTGACGATACAATAGAGAAAAGGCTCCCACCAAAAACATGTTCTGGAATTGATTTACTTAATCAAGTGCAAGATCTTGAAGGGCAACCATTAACAAAGGATCCTAAGAAAAAGAGGAAGATATCACATGAAAAGAGAGGATAATTGGAACAAGAAAAGTATCTTTTTTGAACTTCCATATTGGAAATATCTCTTGTTGCGACATAATTTGGATGTCATGCATATTGAGAAAAATATATGTGATAATATTATGGGGACAATCATGAATGTCAAAGGAAAGACAAAGGACACAATTAACACTCAGTTAGACTTGAAGGAAATGAACATTAGGCCAGAATTGCACCCTATCCCAAGAGGGGAGAAAGTTGAAGTTCCAACTGCATGCTACACATTGTCGCCCGAAGATAAGCACAAGTTATGTCTTTTCTTGAAGAATCTAAAGGTCCCTGATGGGTTTTCATCTAATATTTCTCAATGTGTAAACTTGAAAGATCACAAGATATCTCGATTAAAAAGTCATGATTGTCATGTTCTTTTGCAACATATACTCCCTCTTTCTTTTCGTGGTATGTTGCCCAAAGAAGTGTGTGAACCTCTTATTGAGTTATCTATTTTCTTTTGTGTTATTGGAGCAAAAGAGTTGAGGATTGATGACTTGAAACATATTGAAGCACAAATTCCCATACTACTGTGCAAGTTAGAAAAGGTCTTCCCTCCTTCTTTTTTTGATGTCATAGTGCACTTGCCTATTCATTTAGCTGGTGAAGCTGAGATTGCTGGACGTATTCATTATCGGTGGATGTATCCTATTGAGCGATGGTTTTTTTTTTTGAAATCTCTCATTGGTAATAGGGCATGTCCAGAAGGTTCTATTGCAAAGGGCTACATTGCAAATGAATGCATGACCTTATTTTTAAGGTATCTGTATAGAATTGACACAAAATTCAATAGGCCTGAAAGAAATTATGATGGGGGCATAAAAACATCAAATGGGGGTTTATCTATATTTTTTTCACATGGAAAAATTTTGGGAGCTAAAGTTCCATGTGAGCTTGAAGCTAATGAGTTGGAACAGGTACATATATACATTCTGAAGAATTGTGATGAACTCATACCATATCTTTAGTATGGATAGTTCGTTTATATCGTCTTATATTTCTTATTTCCTTTAAGGTGATATCGTCTCTACACGAAATTTATGTTTAACCTCAATTTTGTAGAGAGTTTGCACAAAATCATATAGTTAATGCTCAAAACTTGTCAGATGCAGAATGGGACCGAGAATTTATTGAATGGTTTAAAGATAGGGTGAGAAATATATAAACAATAGATTCAATATTTTAAATTTTTACTAATTGTTCTGAACTATTCAATGTTATCTTGTTTCTAGGTTGCACAATTGCATAAAACAGATAATAGTCGACTCATGGAAGATCTTCTCTCACTTTCACGTGGTCCTACTAAATATTCAACACATTCTAATGGCTACATTGTTAATGGATACAGATTTCATGTAGAAGATCATGATCAAATGTTAAGGACTCAAAATTGTGGTGTTGTTGTAGTTAGCGAGAATGATAAAAATAGTGAGAATGTTGATTACTATGGAATTTTAACAGATGTAATTGAATTGCAATTTATCTCGGATAGAAGAGTGATTTTGTTCCGTTGTAACTGGTTTGATGTGTATGACAAAATAAAAGGAATTAAAAGAGATGAGTATGACTTCGTGAGTGTGAATCCAAGTAGATTTTTGAAAACAAATGAGCCATTTGTTTTAGCGAAACAAGCATCTCAAGTGTTTTATGCTAGTGATAATTCTAACAAAGGTTGGCATGTAGTGAGGAAGACTCAACCTCGTGATTCCTATGAGATGGGGAAACAAATAGATGATGAAGATGTTGTAGTTGACTTAGAAAGTCCTTCACAAAAGAAACAAAAAACAACAGATCGATGAGGTTAAGTATCTTTTATGAACTGACTGACATGATTTCTTTTATTACTATATTGTCGCACATGATTCTTGTTTGGGAGGAGGGGGTCACAAGATTGCTTTCTCCTTTTGATTCTTGATAATAACTTACTGTTAAAAAGTTCTATTCTTGATTACTTTGATTCTATTCTTTAGTTCACTAGTAACTATCTGAAAGACTAATTATATTTTGTTCTTCAGTTTACTAGATAAAAAGTTTTCTTCTACTTTTTCTACTTTTGGCTATTTTTGCAGGTTTAATATGAAAATTGAAAATGAGGATGGATCAATTATGAAGAGTACTATCAGATACTCATTTGTTGCGCCTGGGGCAATTGGAAGAGGAAGAGGACGAGGGCATAAATCTTTGACATCAAAAGGAAAATTTCCAGCTAAGAGTTTAGTTTTTCAATCTAGTGATCTTGTTAAGCAATACATCTAAGAAGTTGAAACAAGTAAGCTTTTGAATATATGTTGAGTTCTTAATTGCATATATATCTTTCTTATCTCTCTTTACAGTATATACATATCCTCTCGTCAATATATTATCTTATATCAATTTATCAATGAGTGTTACTTTTCTCCAGGTGTTATTGAGAAGGGACGACAACAACAACTTACCAACGTCCCAATGTCTTCTAGTCATGAAAAGGGAGCAATAAATGAGAAGTCCATATCTCTTGAGAAAGAGTATATGCAAGTTAATACTTCATTTCATCCATCTTCCAAACAAGCTAAGCAATACATCAATGATCTTGAAACAAGTATGTTTTTTCATGACTTGTGTCCTTTTGCTAATTTTATCCATTTTCCTTGTAATGTCAATACAATACTTTGTCAAATAGTCACAGTGAAATTGTATTCAAATAGTAGTGATTTGTTTTGTGCAGGTGTTATTGGTAAGGGACGAGGAACAGGACATACAAACTCCACCATGCCTTCTAGTCAAGTTTCTACTCCCTTTCATTCATTTACTAATCAAGTAAAGAAATGTACCAAAGAAGTTGAAACAAGTAGGTTTTTTAAAAATCTGTTGTTTTTTTATTCCATAGATAATAGAAAATAAACACCTTGATCTTTTTGCTCATCTTTAGGAGTTTCTGAAAATAATCTGAAATCTAGTCGAGGATTGCCATTAATCGATAAGAATACCCTAGTCCTTGAGAAAGAGAACACATAAACCAAATCCACTAGTTCTATTGATCAAGTTATGCAGCCCTCCCAAACAACTGAAACAGGTACGAAGATTTACGAATCCATGCACTATCAATCTGTAAGATTAAGTTTTATTGCTACAGTTATACTAAATTATACTACTATAGGATCATCTAATCCTAGAAAGGTAAAAAGAGTTTGAGGGAGCAACAAGTGTAAGGAAGTTGCATCACTTGAAGCTGGAACGAAGCTGAAAGTAACATTTTACAATAATCGAACAGTTGGAACAAATAGCAATCTATTTTCGAGGCACTTGGGAAAAATTATTCATGATTACAATATGTGTCCGCTGGGAGTATCATCATGGAGTGACATTAAGCAACAGAAGTTCGATCACATGTGGGCAGCTGTTACGGTAACAATTTTGAATTACATCATCATTGTCTTTATATTCAATTTTTTTGTGCTCTATGTTAATGAAAACAGAGACCATTAGAATGGTGGAAAATTTGATGTTTCAGTAGAATGATGACCAGTTTCGTTTAGGATATTCTAGTAAAGATGCTGATTTAATTTGGTTGATAAAACAGGGAAAAATGAACTTGTACATCCACTACAAGTAGCTGTGAGATAAAATCATTAGCAAGTTTAAAGCGCTCAATTTACAGAACTAACTATGCATAGTTATACATCCATGATTTGAATTGCAAAGCCAGTATAGGTTCAGTACCGACAACAGTTGGTTTAACACTTATAGCTCTGCAGATAGGATTTGGATTTGAGGGAAAAGAAGTGTATTATACATTGATTTTTACTCCTGATAGAAATCTTCCAATCCACAACTCTTCTCTTCATAAAAGCTATCAGGAAATAAAGTGAAAATGGTATATAGAAACTAGCGTTTAAGATATATTATCTCTGTGATGCCAGTTTTTCAGGTGTTGCAATGTTTTCTGTTTTATCCACTGTCGTTCATAGGAGAGGTAAGCTTGGATTGAGTGCATTAGTGATCATACACTAATGCACTCATATCAGCAAGTCCATCTATGAAATTGTAAAGATCTGAGATGTTGTAAATTATTTCTCTGATGGTTGGATTCAATTCCTTGAGATTCCTCTCATACAAATCACAAATTCTATCCGTTGCTTGACTTATTGACTTGTAATCCATGAAAGTGCGAGTTGCTCGGTTCTGAGATGTCTACATGAGAACAATAGTGTGTCTATTTTCCATTTTACGAATGAATAAGGATTGAGCCTATCTTTGCTGAAAATTTTAAGCAGAGAATCAGAAAATACGTAAGGAACAAAAAAGGGGAACAACGGGAGGCGGCGGCAGCGGCGTCTTTGCCGACATTAGAATTGTTTAAAAGATTGATGCCTTCTTTATCTCTGTAGTTTCCATTTTATCCAATACAATAGCATACACACATCTTTTTCCTCTGTTTTTTTACTTTTGTACAACTGTGTGCGAACTTCTTTTATTTTTTGCAGAACTTTACATGGTGAAAGTAGCCTACGTTTTTCTGGAATTTCATGCAGTCTACAGTTCTCTGGAATTTAATCCATTTACTATGAATGCAATATGTAGACATAGAGAATGTAGCCTACAGTGAATTTAGGCATGGGATTTAACTTCTTTTATTTTCTGCAGAACTTTACATAATGAATGTAGCCTAAGTTTTCTGGAACTTTATGCAGTCTACAGTTCTCTGGGATTTAATCCATTTATTATGAATGCAATCTGTAGACATTTTAGACTCGAGATACACTATTAAAGGTTTCTTACTGAATTTTTCTTATGTTCTTGCAGCTTGTTAATATTTTTGGATAAACCCTTGGTGAATTTTGGTGTACTTTTGTGAAGATTGAAGCTACAAGTCAAGATGCAAGTTTAGAAGATGCACAAGACCATTATTATTTTTCTAGTAAAGTTACGCAAAACTTGAAATCATAGTTTAGCTTGGGATATTGTTAATTTGGTAAGGTTTTTTTTGTTAAACAAATAGTGAAACACCATGGGATGTTTAACTATTTTTATATTTATATAAGCCTTTTTTATGGATATTTACCGTGGAAATCTTTTATTTATTGATAAAATTTATATTATTTTTGTGAAATGAAGCTCCAGAAGCACTGATACTCAGTTAGAGACCAAAAGTGTTGCTCATCTCTAAAAGTTCATCTAAGACGAGATAATTTCTTGTCTCTAAATGTTTCATCTAGGATTAGACAACTTCTTGTCCCTAAAGGTTCGTCTAGGACGAGGTGTTGCTAGTTGCAAAAAAAAATTATAAGGCGATGTAGTTGCTCATCAAGAAAAAGTAATCTAGGATGAGGTAGTTGCTCGTCCCTAAAGAGTAATCTAGGACTAGTTCGTTGCTAGTCCCTAGAGGGATTTAACGACCAAAGAATGACTAGTTTTCAAAGAAGAAAATCCTCTATTTGGGACGAGCTATACAATCTTCAAAAGTATTTTGGGACCAGCTTTGATTCCGTCTCTAAACTCATTTAGTGACCAATTAAAGGGACTCATCCCAATTGACCTTTAGCGAAGAAGAATATTAGGACGGGTCACGACCAGCCTTTTCCCATCTCAATAGACTATTTGGGACTAGATTTGAACTTTCAGGGACCGTATTTCCCTTCCTTAGATGTTTTTCTTGTAGTGTTTATAATGTTAATGAAATGAATGGATGATATACCATGAGTTTACGTTATTTTTAATACAATTCACTTAAGAGTTATGAGTGTCTAGGGCCACTTTGTGTTGGTATTAATGTATTTTTATCATGTTTGCAGGAAATAAGTTCGGACGTGGAAATTGAGAGACACAACTGAAGAATGTGCAGAAAAGGGTATATATGAATGTGAACTACAGATCGTAGGTCTAGTCACACCCCGTAGCTGGTAGACGTAGATGGGCAGGTAAGGCTGAAGGAAAATCAGAGAATTCTTGACCAAGTGTGGAACCACGATTGTTAACGATGGATCGTAGGTTGACCTATGAGCCGTCCTGCAAGTCCATCCAATGATTCAGAGAGGGGGTTCCAGTACATGATTTTGAAGATTCTAAGTATGGAGCTATGGAGGTGGATCCACGAACCGTGGATTGAACTATGGTCCGCACTATTGATCCCTTGATTGTGTCAGAGATGAAGATTTTTGAAGTTGGAAAATTTGCCTAAGTCCTGAACCACGGAAGGGACCTAAGGACCATCGTTCAATCCACGGTCCGTAGGTTAATGTCATAGATCAAAACCGCATCCTGAAACATTATTTCCTTATTTTGTTTCCTTTTTAGTTGGGTCTTGTTTCTTAATATATAGGGCATGTAAACCTCATTTTTAGGGGTTAGACTTTATTAATTTTATTCTAGTTTTTGGGTTTGGAGATTAACTTGCAATTTTAGCAATTCCTGATTTCCTAAGTTCATTTTGAAGATTTTGACTTTGAAATTCAAGTTGATATTCCGGGTTTATTCTTCTCATTACGTAAATTCATGATTTCTTCATGTAAAAATATGAATTGTGTTCTTGCTACTATGGGTAACTAAATCCACAACTAGGGTTGTGGGAACCATGAGCGATTAACAAAGTATGAATAGTAACTAAGTAATTCTTTAATAGTGTTATTGCATGTATTGATAATTGTTTTGTTTAGAAGTCTTTTTAGCTGTTGCAAACGTTAGAACTCACCTTGTTGCTACTTGCCGGACCAAGGAGGTAGTTAATTAGAAAAGAATTATCAACATAGATTTAGTGTGATACTATCTAATACTCTAATATCGATTGGTACGAGGGTGAAAACTAAGCCATACATTAATGTGATGTCTAATATAAGGTAATGGTAAGGGTTAGTAAATTATACACACGTAGCCAAACCAAGGTGCGGAGTGAAATTCTCTAGTTGTCGGACCAAGGAATTAGAGATACCTAACTTATCACTTTGCATGTAATACACTAAAAAAGGATTACTATTACTAGGATTACCATATTATGAGCTTATGGGGAACTCGTATACCCTAGTTTCTCTCTCGTCTTGATAACAACTAAAGTTTGATCTTGCTCACTGATTGTTCACATAATTTGCAGAATTTGTTTCACAAATCCCCCCTTTAATTACTTATTTCGGAAGTACGTTGACTAAAAGAATATAATTGCAAGTTAAGTTTAAGTCTATAACATATTCCTCGTGGGATCGACCCCAACCTCTAAGTTGGGTTCTTTACTTGATAACAATTGCTTATACTTCTTTAGGGAGGTGTAATTTGAGCATATCAAATTTTGGCGCTGCTGCCGAGGAATAAGGCTTTTAGATTAAGTTTAACTATATTATTGAACTTTAGTCTAATATATCCTAATTTTACTTTTTTTTTGTTTTTGTTTCTCTCTTTTTCCTACTCTAGTGTATGCCAAGTACACGGAGTCAAGGCAAACAACTTACTCCTTAAGATCCCGAATTGAACAGAACTTTGCGAAGAATGAATAATCAAGGAGTCCCAGTCAATCCTATTAGAGGAAATTTAGGTGATGGAGTTGGCTTACAGCCTCCGAGGGTTGGTGATGAGAATAATCAGGTTCAAGCTGAGAATCTACTAGGAGATGCATTCAGGGTACATGATCCACCAGGACCAAGACTGCATGATAACTATAGGGTCAACTTTAATTCCACTGAATCTGACGGACCTATTTTCCTACCCCCTCTACCTCTGGGGCATACATTTATGGTGACCAGCAATTTGATGCAGATGCTTACACCGAGGGGTTTGTTTGCTGGTTTGGCATCAGAGTATCCACATGCTCACGTAGCCAAGCTAAGGAGTGTTTGCAAAAGTTGTGTGGGGCTACCGGACTTGGACATGGATGTCATTGGATTGCAATTATTCCTTCTATCATTAACTGGCGATGTTGTTGTGTGATTTACTGAGCTTCCTTATAACTCAATCTACACATGGGAACAATTAACTGAGGTGTTCTTGGCAAGATTATTTCCCATGTCAAAGAAGCTGAACCACAAAGATAAACTCAACAACTTTGTAGCACTACCTGGAGAGTGTGTGAGTAGTTCTTAGGATAGGTTCACTGCTTTCATAAGAGGTGTTCTGAATCACTGCATTGATGATGAATCGCTAAAGGAATACTTCTTCCGAGGTCAGGATGAAAATAGTAAGGTGGTGCTTGATACTATCGCTGGAGGTTCATAGGGTGAGTGCACTTTTGAGCAGATTGCAGAGAAACTGTAGAAGATTTCCCAAAATAATAAAGCGTGAAGCACTAGAAAGTCAGCTACTGGAGAAATAAGTTCGCAGTCAAAGCTACAGCTAACCAATCTACCGATGATATTCGTGAGGAGATGGCTCAGATGAGGACCGAACTGGGGTTGGTGTTGAAGCATGTAAGTGAAGTTATTGAAAAGGTAAATGCGGTAAGTTATTTGACTAGAAATCCACCACCAGTTGAGGAATGTTACTATGAAAATGATACTTATGCGGTGAATGATAATACGGGGGGTTTCCAAGCGAATGCCCAAGGTTCCAATACTAATAATTGGCGCCAAAATCAAGGAAACCAAGGTCAAAACTATGGCAACTACAACCGAGAGGGTCATTATGTACGTGATGGGAACAATAATCGCGAACCATTGATCCACCTATGTCGTCTGGGGTTGCAGTTGAGGCTAGTTAAAATGATGATGTGATTGAGGTAAATGGAGAGTCCGAGAATGCGACAGAGAAGGAAGCGTAGATAACTCAGAAAGTTGTTCCCATGCCTAGACCTTCACCTCCTTTCCCACAAAGGTTAGTAAAGAAGACTGAAGAAGGCAAATACCACATGTTTATTAGTATGTTGAAGCAGGTTTCCATCAATACGCCTTTGATAGAAGCTTTGGAGCAAATGTCTAGGTATTTAAATTTTATGAAGGACTTGGTGACGAAAAAGTGGCCTGTCAGTTTTGAGGATGATGATAAGTTGCAACACTGTAGTGCTATTGCTACAAGGTCCCTTGTGTAGAAGAAGGAGGATCCTGGGGCCTTCACTATTCCTTGTACCATTGGGTTTGCTACATTTTGCAAAGGTGTTGTGCGATTTGGGTGCTAATATCAATCTGATACCATTGTCTATTTATAAGAAGTTGGGTTTAGGGGATCCAAAACTGACTGCAATGCGGTTTCTCATGGCCAATAGAACTGTGAAGACACCTATTGGTCTACTCCATGATGTACTAGTGAAAGTGGAGTTGTTTATCTTTCCGGTAAATTTTGTGATTCTTGATTATGATGTAGATTTTGAGGTTCCCATCATCCTTGGGAGACCGTTTCTTGCCACTGGGCGTGCCTTAGTTGATATGGAAAAGGGGCAAATGAAGTTAAGGCTGAACAATGAATAGGCAACTTTCAATATATCTAGGTCCATGAAGCAGAGTAGTGAGCTCAAATCGGTGTTTGTGGTGATACATATTGTACAGAGTGGTTCTGAGGTGTCTATTGAAGAGGGGTTGGGTGTTGATACACTAGCAGCGGTACTGATGAACTTTGAGGGTGATGGTATTGAATAATATGATGAATTGGTCGCCGCACTTGATAGGTTTCAATTCTGTTCCAAACCAAAGAGATTGGAGTTCGACATGAAGAATCACGACTCTCCACTTGCTAGACCGTGTATTAAAGAGGATCCAAAATTGTAGTTTAAGGCTCTACCATCACATTTGAGGTATCTATTCTTGGGGAATGATGGTACTTTACCGGTCATCATTATGTTAGATTTGAATGTGGCACAAGTTGAGGCATTGGTTTCTGTATTGAAGAGGTTTAAGCGAGCTATTGGGTGGACTATTACGGACATTATTGGGATTCCTCCAGGTATTTGTTCTCATAAAATTCAACTCATGCCGGATCACAAGCCTAGTATTGAGCACCAGAGAAGACTAAATCCTCCTATGCAAGAGATAGTTAAGAAGGAAATCATCAAGAGGTTGGATGCTGGAGTTATTTATCCCATTACAGATAGTAGTTGGGTGTGTCCTGTTCAGTGTGTGCCCAAGAAAGGTGGGATTACTATGGTACCTAATGAGAGAAACGAGCTTGTTTCGATGCGGCCTGTGACTCGATGGAGAGTCTGCATGGACTATCGGAAATTGAATGCTTGGATAGAAAAGGACCACTTTCCTATGCCGTTCATGGATCAGATATTGGATTGACTTATAGGTAAGGGTTGGTATAGTTTCCTTGATGGTTATTCACGCTACAATCAGATTTATATAGATCCGGAAGACCAAGAGAAGACCCCCTTCACTTTCCCTTATGGGACTTTTGCATTCAAACGGATGCCATTTGGGTGGTGTAATGCTTCAGCGACCTTCCAGCGTTGTATGATGTCGATATTTTCTGATATGGTGGAGGACACTATTGAGGTATTTATAGATGATTTCTCTGTGGTAGGTGACTCTTTTGATCGTTGTCTGGATCATTTGGCCAAGGTGCTTAAACGGTGTGAAGAGTGCAATCTGATGCTCAATTAGGAGAAGTGCCACTTCATGGTGAAAGAAGGGATAGTTATGGGTCATCGTATCTCTAAGAAGGGTATTGAGGTTGGTAGAGAGAAAGTTGAGGTAATAGAACAGCTTCCACCACCTATCTCTGTTAAAGGTGTTAGAAGTTTTCTTGGGCATGCATGTTTCTATAAGAGGTTCATCAAGGATTTCTCCAAAATTGCACATCCATTGTGCAAACTACTCTAAAAGGAGTATAAGTTTGATTTTGATGATGCTTGTCTCAGAACATTTGGAGAGTTGAAGAAGAAGTTACTTACTGCACCTATCATTATTTAACTGGATTGGGTCAACCGTTTGAGGTAATGTGTGATGCGAGTGGAGTGGCACTTGGTGTGGTATTGGGAAATAGGCGAGAGAAGATTCTTCATCCGATATACTATGCTAGCAAAGCTCTAAATGTGGCTCAAAAGAACTATACAGTGACTGAACATGAGCTTATTGCAATGGTTTTCACATTCGAAAAATTTCGATCATACTTGTTTGGTACTAATGTCATTGTGCATACTGACCATTCTGCATTGAGGTATTTGATGGCTAAGAAGGATGCAAAACCGAGGCTGATTAGTTGGTTGTTGTTGCTGCAAGAGTTCGACTTTGTGGTGAAAGATAGAAAGGGGACAAAAAATTAGGTTGCCAATCACTTGTCTACAAGCTATACTCAAGCTTGGTTATAGGGCTGAAATTAAGGATGCTTTTCCAGATGAACATGTATTGGCTGCTTCTCATGATCTGATTCCTTGGTTTGCAGATTTTGCTAACTACTTGGCAGGTGATCTGATGCCATCAGATTTGTCTTTTCACCAAAGGAAAAAGTTTATGCATGATGTGAAGAAGTTCTTTTGGGATGAGTCGTACTTGTATGGAAGTTGTGCTGATGGGATTATTTGCCGATGTGTGCCTGAGGTCGAGATGTTGAGTATAGAATAGGCGTTCAATTCATCACCTATTGGTGGGCATCATAGTGGTATTTGAACTGCGTATAAAATCTTGCAGTGTAGGTATTACTGGCCTACTATCCACCAAGATGCTCATGATTTTGGCAAGTCTTGTGACCGTTGCCAAAGAGAAAGAGGAATTTAAAAGAGGCAAGAGCTACCTATGAATCCTATATTGGTGATAGAGTTGTTCAATGTATGGGGCATTGATTATATGGGTCCATTTGTGAGTTGACATGGGATGAAGTATATTCTTGTTGCGGTTGATTATGTTTCGAAGTGGGTGGAAGCAATTTCGCTTCCCAACAATGAAGGTAAAAGTGTCACCACATTCTTGAAAAAGAATATCTTCTCCAAATTTGGTACACCTAGGGAGATTATCAGCCATGGAGGTTCCCACTTTTGTAATAAGTTGTTTAAGGCGCTACTTGAGAAATATGGCGTCCGCCACAATGTGGCCACTCCTTACCATCCGCAGTCTAGTGGGCAAGTTGAAGCGTCCAACAGAGAGATCAAGTAGATTTTGGCTAAGACCATGAATGCTAGTAGAACTGATTGGTCAAGGAAGCTTGATGATGTTGTATGAGCCTATCGCACCTCATTCAAGACTCCCATAGGTAAGTCCCCCTACCAACTTGCATATGGGAAGTCTTGTCATTTGCCAGTAGAGATAGAGCATAAGACTATGTGGACGCTAACGAAGCAAAATTTGGATTGGGGAGCCACAGTAAATCAGAGAATGAGTGACTTGAATGAGCTTGATAAGTTTCGCCTAAAAGCTTATGAAAGTTCAGCCTTGTACAAGGAGAAGATGAAGAAGTATCATGATCAAAGAATTGAAAACCGAGAATTTGTTGTGGGTGATCTTGTGCTTCTATTCAACTCTAGGTTGCACTTGTTTCCTGGCAAGCTCAAGTCCAAGTGGACCGGACCATTCTTAGCCACGCAAGTGCTCCCACATAGAGTGGTGGAGCTTGAGAAAAGTGAGGGAACAAGGTTTAAGGTAAATAGGCAACAGATTAAGATCTATCTGGGAAACGCGGAAAGTGTGCAAGAAGTTATTGAGGCCTACTATCTTGATGAAGTTTGAGTAATCAAGAGGCATGCATCGTGCCACGACGTTAAATCAAGCACTGCTTGGGAGGCAACCCAAGATGTACAATCTAGCGAACCATAGGTCCTTCTTTTCAGTTTAGTAGTTTTCTTTGTTTATTTGCTTTTCTGTATTCCTTTAGTTAGGTGCTTTATTTTTGTTTTATTATTGACTAGATATAGCACAGGATCCGTGTCTAAAAAGTGTCCAGAAAATGTAAAACGAAAGTCCTAATGGTTGCTATATGTGTAGGGGCGAAAAGCAAAAATTTGTAGAAAAGGTATGTGCAGAGGTGTACGAACCCCATCACAGTCTGTGGTTCATTCCACGGACTGTGAATGACATTCGTAGATCCCATGTAAGACTTCTAAATTTTACCAAGTGTAAAAGTGACCTACGGACCCCATCTATGGATTTGTAGGTCAACCCACGGACCGTAGATGGGGTCTCGTGGGTCCAAACCCTAGTTCTGCTTGGCTCGACCTGGACCTCTTTTAAATAAAAACCTTCTTTTTCAAATAATTCCCCATTTCCCATATTTTCCTCCTAACGGTTTCTAAACTCCTAAACATCCTAAAATCCCTCCATATTACCACGATTCCCCTATTAATCTCTCCACATTCTTCCTCTCATAGTCCCAATTAACTCTCCTTTCTCCCAAATTCCCCAGAGGTTTCGGTATCCAAGTTCGGTGCGAAAGGTGAGTTAGAAGTTGTTGGAAGTCTAGAGTCATCACACAATCACCCATTTCCTTTTCTTGTAATGGAATCAACTTTCCCTTCACTTTGAATTTCGGTTCATTGTTGTTACAGAAAGTCAGGAAGTGGCTCTTGACCTTGGGTATTTTTTATATGAAATTGCATGCTAAACTAAAATTAGAAACACCCTTAGGAGGATAGATTGTGATTGTGCTGTCTTTGTAATGTGTAAAACAAGTGTAATAAGTGTCTACATTCAGGTTTCGACTTAGGGTTGGGTTCCTAGCCTCGTATGCAATACCTGTTGAAAATTGAGTAATTAGAACCCTTGGGATGACAAACTAGCATAAAATTATGTTGAAATGCATTATTAGGTTAAGGTCCACGGTTTGAATTGATAAAAATTTGTTTGGAAGTGAAGAGTGTTTGATATCTGGCACAGACTGGATCCACGAGACCTAGTCTACAGACTGTAAATCAGTCTACGAACCATAGATTAGTCTACGGACCGCAAATCAGGTCCGTGGTTTGTGGCACAAAGTAATTTCACTAACTGTGGAACCACGAAGGTGGACTACGGTCTGTAGGCCAATCTATGGACCGTTCTACACATTTATGGTTCCCATCAGAGCCCAACTGTTTGGGACTTCTGACCTACAAAGATGATCCACGGATCGTAAGTCAACCTACGGATTGTAGAAAACCACTGTAGGTGGCCACTGAAGCCACTGTCTAACTTTTTTTATTTTGTTCATTATTTGTTCTAAAAATAATAATTTGTGTGTCTTTAGTTCATATTGGCACTAATTCTCCTACCACAGGTACAATGGCCCCGAACAAAGTTATAGCCGTCAAGGGTAGATAAAAATAAACGGCTCCTACCCATCGGCTAATTGACGAGGATAATGATGCTACGAAAGACCCAAATATGTCCACCCCACTAGAAGGACATCACCCACAGCACCCCGAGCTACTCAGAATCAAGCCAATAAGGTGGTCCCCGACGTAGTCACTACCTACCAGTCTGATGAAAATGATACAATGATTGGGTCATCGGCTGGGTCTGATTCCAATTTTGAGTCTGCCTCTATTGCAGGGTCTACTTCTGGGTCTGCCACAGGCTCGAGTTCATATGGCCAGGCAGCCAAGTCTGATAAGGCTACTAGTTCGGGGGAGGTTCAAGTGCCACAAAACAACGACCCTGCTCTGGTTACTGAGGAGCCAAATAGATGGTGCGTGAAGAGCCAATGGCAAATTTACAGGGATGCCAAGATGTTGAATGGAAAAGAGAAGATGGCCTGGCTAACCACAGAGGAGCGCAGAGTTCTCACGGGAAGCCTACACACTATACTCGACATCCACCAGCTCTTTTAATATCATAAATGTGAGTGGATGGGCAAGCAACTAGGAAAATATAGAGAGGAGATCGTGAGGGAGTTCTATGCTTCCTACGCAGCCACTCTTTAAGGCTCCATTCACAGAAATACCAATCCCAAGGCCCAGACACCACTCAACTCTACACTAGTACATGGGTTTTCTATGGACATCTCTAAGAACAACATATGGCAGTTCCTCTACGGCCATAGCCTTTGCCATACTTGGGCACTCAATATGGACGAATTTGACTGCAGATTGGACATTGTGTAGGGCGGGGAGTTTCAGCGGAGTGCCGAGAAAAGGGAGACTGTATTACACTAGCTGGCTTGTTATATTGCTACTGACCAAGAGCGGGCCGAGTGGGTCACCACTCCGGGCTTAAGCAGCAAGAAGGCCACTGTCACATTTGTAGCTAAGTTTTTTTGGCTGTTGGTATAAATCGGGTTGCTCCCACGAAGGCTGATAATGCACTCACTTGGGACCACGCGATTATGGTAGCAGCATTGGTTGCAGGGTTTGATATTAATTTTTCCCTCATGGTCATTGCAGAGATTCATGAGAGGGCTTTCAAGTCCTCCACCACTTACCCTTTCCTTGCCTCATCTTTCAGTTATGCAGGGAATCTGGAGTGCCGATATGGAATTGTGACAAGTTGATTCGGGCAACGGGGACCCTGGACCTGATTCTGGACGAGGAGAATGTGGCAGCACCATTTTGAGAGCCGCAGGTCGATGAACCCCCTTTGGGAGCATATTTAGTAGATGATGTGGAGCAGATGCAGGGGGATGAGCCTACCCTTCTAGCCCACACTGATGATGCTCCAACCTCCCTATCTCAGGCCTCTAGTCGGGCCCCTAGCTCATCCAGAGTCACCCCACCTTCAGGAGCTTTTGTGGTGCCCTTGGATCGTGTTTAGAAATTAGAGGCTCAGATGGCCACACTGCTTCATCATGTGAAGCCATGGATGCAGAAGTCTATTGCAGAGTTCGAGGTTGGAATTGAGCGGAGGATGGAGACCATGATGGACCAGAAGATCCAGGTCATTCATAAGCACCTGGATGCCTTAGAATTGAGAGTACTCACATGACTAGCCCTTGTCCCAGATCTCTCCTCTATTCGGATTGAGTTGGACAGTCTCCAGGCCGACCTTGATACCAACATAGCCCCTCCTCCCATAGATGAGACAAATCTACACCTACTGCATTAGATGATGACATCGTGCTTGATGCCTTATTCAGCAATGACATAGAATAGCCCGAGCCCATCCATGCTTTAGGGAAGAGGCACCACTTTAGTCACATTTTTTAGACCACTGAGGATGCTCGAGCTAGGAAGTGGGAACGCTAGCAAAATGAGCAGGATAGGAAAGCCTCCATTGTAGATGAGGAGTTGCGCCAGTAGAGGGCTCGTGAAAGTATTATTGGACCCTCAAGTTATAGGCCTACCACTAAGGCCATGACTTCCATGGGAGATGATGTTAGCACCACTGATGGTGATGTTAGAGTGACTGATAGCACTACTGATGGTGCTGTGATAGATGATGTGGGTACTACTGAGGGTGACCCAAGTGTTGTTCCAGCGGGCTCTGGGAAATCAGACCCATCCACTTTTTTAGGTCTTTGGCGCATTCGCGCCACAGGTTTGCTTCACCTTCACCCTACTCTTTATTGCTTATTTTTTTGCATTGTGGACAATTGCACTCTATTTTGTTGGGGGTGGGGTAAATTGATTGTGAGTGATTAGGTGGAGTCTAAGTAACCCAACTCATAATCCTTTCTTGGGGTTTTATTGCCTGTGTTCTTTTTCCCCAAGAGACTGTTTAATTTCTGTTGAACCGGCATGTGTTATGTGATGTTTGCATAATAAAGACACAACTTCCAATTCAAGTATCTACAATCGTACAATAGTAATATAATCCAACCGAATGGGTTGGGGTCGAGTCCCAAGGGAGCGGTTTCTAAGAATTAAAGCTCAAGTGCGATTTTACTTTAGTCAACCACAGTTAAAAACATTATCGAGTAAAAACATCATAAGTTAAAGGTTTGACACAAGTGTCAATTAGAAAATGGGGGCTTTGTAGCAATTAACATCTAAAAACAACGAAAATAAGAGGATACAAAATAGGAGACAGGGATTCTTGGGATGTGATAGGAATATGGGATAAACTAGACAATTGGATAATTTCTATTGATAGAAAAGTGTTGAGTATTTGCAACTAGGCTAGACTTTAGTGGGGGTAAATTCTCTCTCGAGCAACTTACCCCCGAATCAACTCGATTTCTCTTGAACACCAAGTTGTCATTTTAAGCAATGCCTTCACCTTAGCCCGTTTACTCTCTCGAGCTGAATGTATGTGAGAAGGCCTAGGATTCACTCTCTTGAGCTGAACCCATGTCGACCCAATACCACCGGCTATCAATTTAGTAGTCTTGGTTTTCGAACCTCTCTCTTGAGCAAGCCAATAACACAAAGATGAAATCATATTTGCAACTACAATTCAATTAAGTTCAAACACAACTACTAAATGAAATCACAAATAAACAACAAATAGAATAACAATAAGGAATACCCAAAAGTAAATTTAACCCATATTTACAAAATCACACCCCAAGAATTGGGGTTTTAGCTAGGCATGCAAACGAGGAACAAAATGATACCAAATCGAAATAACATCAACTGGATATGATTTATTTTCACTTTAAATGAGACTAGGATGAAGATTCTTCAAGACCCACACCTAATTTCTTAGAGTTGGGAACTTTCAAATCTTCAAGTTCAAGAACAATGTCTCCCAAAACTAAGAACTTAGAAAAATAAAATGTTGTATCTAAAATAGCATTCTAGGATAAAAATTTAAACTAAAGTTTATAGTTGTCTAAAAATGTGTTGCGAAGTATCACTCGGCACAGTTAGTCAGGAGAAAGACGTTCCAAAGACAACTTTGAAAACTAGATTTGGACAATTCGAGTTCTTGGTAATGTTTTTTGGATTAACTAATGCCCCAGCAGTGTTCATACACTTGATGAATTGTATATTCAGGCCGTATCTAGACTTGTTTGTGATTGTATTTATTGATGATATTTTGGTGTATTCACATTCAAAAGTTGAGCATGCAAATCATCTACAAGCAGTCCTTCAGGTTCTTCAAGACTGAGAACTTTATGTAAAGTTTTCTAAGTGTGAGTTCTGGTTGTACTCTGTAGCTTT
Source organism: Solanum commersonii (assembly GCA_029007595.1). Classification (NCBI taxonomy): domain Eukaryota; kingdom Viridiplantae; phylum Streptophyta; class Magnoliopsida; order Solanales; family Solanaceae; genus Solanum; species Solanum commersonii. Next base: position 547,340 of record JAJTWQ010000195.1, read on the forward strand.
CTTAGGCCATATTGTATCAGATGCAGGCATTGCAGTTGATAAACAAAAGATTGAGGTCGTAAAGACTTAGCCCAGACCCATGACTCCGACTGAGGTTCGTAGTTTCTTAGGGTTAGCTAGGTACTACAGAAGGTTTGTAGAGGGGTTTTCTTCACTTTCAGCCCCATTAACGAAGCTGACTCAAAAAGTAGCTAAGTTCTAGTGGACTGAGGCTTGCGAGCATAGTATCCAGGAGCTAAAGGATAGGTTGACATCAACATCAGTTCTCACATTACCAGAGGGTTTAGAAGGCTATGTGGTGTATTTTGATGCTTCTGGTGTTGGGTTGGGATGTGTTCTAATGCAACATGGTAAGGCTATCTCATATGCTTTAAGGCACTTGAGAAAGCATGAGAAAAACTATCCGACCCATGATTTAGAGTTGGCCCCAGTTATGTATGCGTTGAAGATTTGGAGACATCATTTGAATGGCGTTCATGTTGACATCTTCACAGATCATAAAACCCTTCAATATATCTTTCAACATAAAGAGTTAAATCTGCGACAACATCGATGGCTTGAGTTACTGAAAGACTACGACGTGGATATTTTATATCATCTAGGAAAGGTGAACGTGGTAGCCGATGCCCTCAGTCAAAGATCTATGGGTAGTTTATCCTATTTAGGTGTTGCTAAGCGTGAGCTAGCGCGAGAGCTTCATCAGTTAGCTAGCTTGGGAGTCAAATTGTTAGAGGCAAAAGATAGTGGGGTAAAAATTCATGACACAGCCGTATAATTTCTAGTTGTAGAAGTAAAATCACGGCAACAAGAGGATCCTAGCTTAGATCAGCTCAGAGCCAAGGTTTAGGATTAGCAGTCTTTAGCATTTGATATAGCATGAGATGGATTCCTTAGATATAGTGGTCGTTCATGTTATTCTATTCACCCTGGTTCAACGAAGATGTACCATGATATTAAGGAGATCTATTGGTGGCAAGGGATGAAGAAGGACGTTGTTGAGTTTGTGGCACAGTGTCCTAACTGCCAACAGGTGAAGTTGAGCACCAAAAGCCCGTTGGGCTAGTTCAGGAGATAGCCATTCATTTGTGGAAGTGTGAAGCAATTAATATGGATTTTATTACAGGGTTACCTCGATCGCGTCGCAAGTTTGACTCTATCTAGGTAATTGTTGATAGACTAGCAAAATTAGCCCACTTCTTACCAGTAAGGCTACTTTTACTGCCTAAGACTATGCAAGGCTATATATTAGACATATTGTTAGTCTACATGGTGTCCAGTATCGATTATCTTTGATAGAGGAATACAATTTACTGCCAACTTCTTGAAATCCTTCTACAAAGAACTGGGAACACAGGTTAATCTTAGTACAACCTTTCACCCTCAGACAGATGGTTAGGTTGAGCGCACAATTTTAACACTCGAGGATATGCTACGGGTGTGTGCACTAGACTTCAAGGGGAGTTAGGATGACCACTTACCTCTTATAGAGTTCACATACACTAATAGTTATCATTCCAGCATCGGAATGGCACCTTATGAGGCTTTGTATGGGCAAAAATGTAGGTCCCCTATTGGATGGTTAGAGGTAGGGAGTCAGGGTTAATTGGACCCTACTTAGTACAGCAGACAGTGGAGCAGGTTAAACTTATTCGGGAGAGATTGTTAACAGCTCAACGCTAACAGAAGTCATACTCATATAAACGACGAAGGGACTTAGTGTTTTGTGTCGATGACTGGTTATTCTTAAAAGTATCGCCTATGAAGGGTGTTATGAGATTTGGCAAAGAGGGAAAGCTTAGTCCAAAATTCATTGGGCCATACCAGATCCTTCGGAGGGTAAGATGGGTGGCTTATGAGTTAGTATTGCCTTCAGGGCTAGAATCTATTCATCCAGTTTTCCATGAATCGATTCTTCGGAAGTGCGTAGGAGACCCTTCTCGGGTTGTCCCGGTTAAGGATGTTTATATCACAGAGGAGTTGTCCTACTAGGAAACTTCAATTGCCATATTAGATCGGCATGTCAGTATGTTAAGGACCAAAGAGGTGGCTTCAATTAAAATATTGTTGAGAAACAAGAATAGAGAAATGGTGACCTGGGAAGTAGAGGATGGTATGAAGTCCAAATATCCTCACTTGTTTCATACCCCAGGGTGATGGCATATTAGTGTATATTAGTGCAGTGAGGTTAGATACCAATCTAATTTTTTTTATATTGTTGCTTATTATCATTGTTGTTGTCATTGTATATTTGCTCGCACTGTTATTGTGGAGCTATAGTGCTTCGCTATTTATGTCATCCTATGAGACACCTAGGTTAGAATTTCTGCATTTCATGTTCCTGGATAGTCACATTTACAAAGGATATTTTGCCTAAATTTTTTAAAATCCTAAGGACATAACTGCGTGACTCAATTTTTTTTCTCATTCGAGGACGAATGTTTCTAAGGGGGGAAGGATGTAACACCCCGACTTTTCAAAATGTCTAAATTAACTCGTATCTTCGTGAAAAGATAAGGAGAGTGGTTAATAAATTAAAAATGATGTGGTATGTCATATTTTAAGTGTTCAAGGGTTGTATGTCAAGTTTTGAAGTTAGGTAAGTGGCAAAATAAAAGTTGGCGAAAGTTATCGTAAGTTCCTTTTTAAAGATTTCTCTGAATTAGGGTCAAATGTATTGTATGTTTTCTCCCAATATATAAAGAGTTAGAAGGCATATTACCCCTTAAATCGAAGGCCTATGAGTCTAGTATTCAACACACAAAGCTCCATATCAAATCGACATCTGAGTAAAAAGTTATGAGGGTTTTACTAGGGACTACGGGGGCAGAATCCAGGTCGGGTAAAAAATATAGTATGTCGGCTTATTTAACGTTTTAAACCATGAAAACATTTCATTTCAGTTCCAAACCAGAGAGAAAGCTTAAGAGAGGATTCATATGGAGTTCTAACATAATGAAGGTTAGTTTTTGACGATTTCTACCATTAAACATTGCCCCTGTGCCTAGAAACGTAAACCCTACACGTGGTAATCGTTTTTCCCTTCTATTAATTGCGTTTGGAGCTTGTTTTTGAAGATATAAATTTGTAGGTATTGGTGTTTGTTCAAGGTTTAAACTTGGTTAACTAAGGTAATCATCTAGGGACTCCTTTATGATTGTTTTTATGAAATTCTACGGATGTTTTGACAAATTGGGGCAATATGGCAAATCTGCCGATTTAAGATTAATTATGAACTTTTTACTGGTGCGTACCAGCTGTGTATATATAGTGTTTGTTAATCTTAGGACATAAGGAGAAACTTTCGTGAAGGAACTACGGTCTTTCAAGCGTTCATTGGAAAGGTATGTTAAGGTTATTCCCTTAGTTCGACATGTTTCCTTAGAGGTAGTTAACATTGGTGATCTTGTAGATGTAATTGTGAGTGGTTTGTTGATTGGGTGGTTATAAACCCTCATTTGAGGGACTCGGGATCTGTTAAGAAAGACCCTAAGTTAGGAACTACTTGGAGATTATTCAAACATATTGTTTATAGCTAAATTGCTCTCCTTTGGCCTATTCAATTATTTATTGTCTCCCTTGGGGATATTGTGGTTAGTTGTTGAGGTATGAACCTGCCTATGAGGGTTATGATCTTGTCTAATAGGACTATGTTATTGCCAAAGAGGGCTATGTGTTAACCACGGGGCTATATTGAAGCCAAAGAGGGTTATGTGTTGCCTACGGGGCTATATTGTTGCCAAAAAGGGCTATGTAACTTCTTACAAAGACAAAGGGCTACCGATATGGGTATGTAGATTGATTTGGCACCTTCTAGGCTTATGGGGGCCTAGGTATGTGGTATGTTGTTTGTACCAGCCGAGCTTATGGAGGCTTGGTTAGGTTGATGTTTGATTAGTTTTGTATTTTTAGATTCAGTAGTGGGTTAGCATGCTTATCTAAATTTTTTGTTTCCCTACGTGATTTCTTTGGGTATGTAGATTGAATGTTGTTTTTGCTAAAACTTGTGAGTTGTTTGATGTATTGTATTGATATATTCCTGCTTTTAGTTTTGGTATAGATATCATGGTGGCCTCGACTGCCCAATCAGGACTTATGTGCTAGTTGGCTATTTATTTATATGATCTCCTGGGAGTAGCTGTTTCTTTTATAGATCAGTTGACAGGAGCCTTGCTAGCCGAGGGCTTAGTTTTAAGCCGGCACACTAGTATGCAAGCCTCTACGAGTAGTAAAGATTGGGCTGATAGGGCCCCAGCCTACCCATAAAAATATATACAACAAAAGCAAACAAACCTCCAAACTCTGACAAATCCGAAGGAAAAGAGCTAGCCAAGTGGATAGAAGTCAATCCTGCTGCTGAGGAGGTCTACTCAGTCGTATGCCGGGACCTACATTGAATGCAATGCCCCCAGGCAATGGGGCGTCAGTACGAAATAATGTACATAGTATGAAAGGCAATAGACTATGATCAAGTATCCTAATATACTGGAATAATCCAATAAATAAATCAATGATAAGATAAGTGTAATGACCTTCTCCTAAATCTATACTTGTCAAAAATAATGAAACAACAACCGAACCAAGCCCCCATAAGCTCAGCAAGTACAAACAGCACACAAGACCACTTACTCAGTCCCCCATAAGCTTGGAAGGTGCTAATTAGTATGTATACCCATATCAGTAGTCCCCTAGCTCTGTAAGCAATCACATAGCCCTCTTACAAATTAATATAGCATATATACAACCCATATCTCTCTTAGGCAACAACATGGCCTTGTGGAAAGCACATAGCTTTCTTAGGCGTCAATATAGCCATGTAGGCAACTCATAGCCCTTCTAGGCATCAATATAGCCCCGTAGGCAACTCATAACCCTTTTCGGCATCCATATAGCCCCATGGGTAGAACAGAGACCTTCTAGGCATCCATATATCCCCGTGGGCAGAACATAGCCCTTCTAGGCATATATCATATTCCTCCAGCTAAGCACATAGCCTTCTTAGGCGTCAATATAGCCCTGTAGGCAACTCATAGCCCTTCTAGGCATCAATATAGCCTCGTAGGCAACTCATAGCCCTTTTAGGCATCCATATAACCCCATTGGTTGAACATAGCCCTTCTAGGCATCCATATAGCCCCGTGGGCAGAAGATTGCCCTTCTAGGCATAGATCGCATTCCTGTAGCTAACCACAATAGCCCCAAGGGGAACAATAACAATCCAATCACTAAAAGCGAGCAATTTAGTTATAAGTAACCTATACAAATAGCCTCTAAGTCGTGTCTAACATAGGGATACTACTAACTGAATAAGAATCCCGACAAGGGAGGATTTTATCAACTCAAGCAGCCAACAATCAACAATAATGGCTACAAGTAAAACAAGGATAACAACCCAATTGCATTTCTCCTAAGCTTTAAGGAACCATGCCATAAGTAGGGAATAGCCTTAACATACCTTTTTCGCTGAATTCACATGGCCTAACAACTTTAGTCAGAACCCCCCTCGATACTACAACAAGATAGGACCATAATCAACATAAAATAATAGAAGACACCATGATAATTCGATAGAAGATATATATTTTCATCACAAATTGCTATTTCTGACTTATCAAAGCTAGAGTCGATGAAATGACTGTCTTACCTTGATTATAAGTTCGTGGTACACCTCAAAACTTTAAATTATCCCCAAACCCCTGTTGTCCACATACCAAAGTACAATATGCTAGGAAATCGATAAAACAAAGTATACAATGTTGACGAGCTCAACGCATAGAACAACTTTTGTCAAGGACTTAAGTCACAAAAATCTGTAACTTGGCTGATCCTAGAAGTGGGTTTTGTGAGTTTTATGGTTCTTCACTAGTAAAAATGAAGAAAAGCCAAAGAAGATGATATATATAAATTTCCACTAACCTAGGGGACCCACCTCACCTGCCTGCTTGTGTAGTCTTGAAAAAATGTGAATATCTCTCCATTCTAAAGTCATATGAACGAACGGGTTGATGCATTGGAAACTAGACTTGTAGGCCTTTGATTTCATAGGTCGTGGGAACCATAAATATTTATAGATTGGGATAAAACCTCTGAGACATTTTACCCAAATTTCAGACAAATCTTTAAAAAGGAATTTACGGTACCCTTCGCTAACTTTTATTTTGCCACTTACCTAACTTCAAAACTTAAGATACAACCCTTGAACACTTAAAATATCACATAACACATCATTCTTAATTTATTACCCACCCTCCTAGTCTTTCCACAAAGTTAAGCGTCAATTTAGATGTTTCAAAAAGTTGGGGTGTTACATCTTTCACCCCTTAGAAACATTCGTCCTCGAATGAAAAATCTGAGTCACGTGGTTAAGTCCTTGGGAATTACCAAAATTTAGGTAGATTATACTATTTAAATGTGACTATCTAGGAACCTGAAACACAAAAATTCTAACTTAGGCGTCTCACAGGATGACATAAATAGCTAAGCACTATAGCTCTACAATAACAGTGGGAGCAAATATACAACGACAACAAAAATAACTGTAAAAAACAATATATATATAAAAAAAATAGATAGGTATCTAACCTCACTGCACTAATATAAATTGATATGCCATCACCCTGGGGTATGAAACAAGTGAGGATATTTGGACCTCATGCCATCCTCAGCTTCCCAAGTCACCTCTTCTCTATTTTTGTTTCTCCACAATACTTTAATTGGAAAACACCTCTTTGATCCTCAATTTATAGACATGCCGATCTAATATGGAAATTGGAGTTTCCTCATAGGACAACTTCTCTCTGATATGAATATCCTCAACTGGATAACCCGAGAAGGGTCTCCTACGCACTTTTGTAGCATCGATACATGGAAAAATGGATAAACAGATTATAGCTTTGAAGGTAATTCTAGCTCATAAGCCACTCTTCCTACTTTCTGAAGGAACTGGTATGGCCCAATGAATCTTGGACTAAGCTTGCCTTTTTTGACAAATCTCATAACACCCTTCATAGGAGAGACTTTTAAGAATAACCAGTCATCGACACAAAACTCTAAGTCCCTTCGTCGCACATTTGAGTATGACTTTTGTCGGCTTTGAGCTGTTAGAAACCTCTCCCGAATGAGCTTAACCTGCTCCCATGTATGTTGTACTAAGTCGGGTCCAATCAACCCTCACTCACCTACCTCAAACCATCCAATGAGGGATCTACATTTTTAACCATACTAAGCCTCATAAGGTGCCATCCTGATGCTGGAATAACAACTATTATTGTATGTGAACTCAATAAGTGGCAAGTGGTCATCCCAACTTCCTTTGAAGTCCATCACGCATGCTCGTAACATATCCTCGAGTGTCAAAATTATACGCTCCACCTTCCCATCTGTCTGAGGGTGAAAGGTTGTACTAAGATTAACCTGTGTTCCCAGTCCTTTCTAGAAGGACTTCCAAAAGTTGACAGTAAATTATGCTCCTCTATCAGAGCTAATAGATATTGGGACACCGTGTAGCTTAACAATCTCTCTAATATAGAGCCCTGCATATTCTTCGACTGTAAAATTAGCCCTGACCGGTAAGAAGTGGGCTGATTTTGTTAGTCTATCAACAATTACTCAAATAGAGTCAAACATGCGACACGTTCGAGGTAACCCTGTTATAAAATCCATATTAATTGCTTCCCACTTCTACAAAGGTATGGCTGTAACATATCGCAACTAGAAAGAACTAGAAGGAAGTTTAAAATCTGCAAATAGTTATTTTTGGAAAGTATAAGGAGATCTGGAAAATTTTAAGTAAGTTAAAGTGAGTTTTTTGTCAACTTCAAATGATTATAACTCCTAACTCAAGATGAGTTAGGTGTATTTCCATATATGGTTGGAACGATCTTTCCAATGCTTCTAAATTTGCATGATTCTGAGTTCGTATGAGTAATTTATCCCCTTTGGAAATTGGGGTGTTGGATTAAGGAAATGTCCAATTCCGATTTTCGAAAGGTAGTTTCGTCTTTTCCTTACCCAATTAATTAAATCCGTGTTTAATAAAATAATTGGGGTAAAAAATTAGTTAGTTCAATTTACACTTTTGAGAAATAGACGTAGGGCTTTTGGAGAAAGAACGCAAGAGGAAGGAGAAGAGGAAAAGCAAGATTCGCCAAGAACGATCGATTCTGGTTGCGGATTCGCCAAGAAATTGACCCTATAAGGTATGTGGGTCTCTCATAGAATTGGTTTCCTTCATCCACATGCCAAACATGTTTAGTTCAGCGAATTTTGTCCTAAAAGAGTTTGAAAGTTGATGTTTTCGACATGAATTCTTGAATTTGAATGTTGTTCTTGAATTGGGATGAATTGAGAAGTTTTTGAGTTCGTTACGTCATATTATAGAGTCATTTCGAGTTAGGATCTTAGGTACATTTGATGGGTATCTGTCTCTAAAAGTAATTTCAGAAAAAGAACCGAGTTTGGGTGAATTGGGGTTGGAAAACAAAGAAGAAATTTCGTCGAACGAAATTAAGGGGTGGCCACGCGTCGCATTCCTAGTCCCCAGATTTGAACATTTCAGCTTCGCGTCGCATAGCCGACATGAGCTGTTCTGCCTCAAAAGACATTTTCGGAACCAAAATTAAATTATGCCTCCGCATCATGGACCCACCTTCAAATCTTTATTTTTGGTCTTTTCTCACATTTAGCTACCTAATATCATTCCTAAACATCGTGAGATCTTTCCAAAAACCAACCTTAATCCTTGAATCCATAATTCAATTCAAGGATCATTTAAGAGTCAAGTCAAGAGTAGTTAAGGTCAAAGTTAAGAGAAGTCAAGAGTCAAGTTAAGATAAGTTCTTAAAGTTTTCAGAAGTCTTTCACAAATGTTTTAACTTTGTTTTGAGAATTAAGTTTTTGAGTTCAGTAAAGAGTAAATTTGAAGTTCTTTTTTTCAAAGAAGTATATAGGGACTATGTATTCCCAACGAGATTTTAAAATGTTTTCACATTTTAAATAAGAACAGAAATTGAGATTTCCAAAGATCCTTCGGGCTAGTTTTCAGAAAACAGTAATAGCTTTCTAAAAGAAGCAAGCAGGGAAAGTGAGATTTCCAAGATAGCCTTTGAGCTAAGTTTTTGAGCACTAATATCAAATCACAGAAGAAGTATGTTTTTAAACATAAGAGCTAATATTATATTTTTGGGAGTAGTATTGAGCACCGATATGGGGATGCAAGTTCACATTAACTCAAGTCTCCATAAACCATGTGTCCATTATGGGTAGAAAAGGGTCATACTTTTTAGATGAATCATTTTCACAATAGACTAGTGGATCCACTTAGTAGTTCAGGTCCTATACCACGGCAAGGTATAGGATGGCCCGAGCAGCGTGGGGCTAATAACATTGTATCATCACTATAGTTCTTAAGTGATGGTTGTCGGTTAGAGAAACTCCCACAACAGTAATTGCATGGTTTCTCAAGGGGTTCTGCTTAGTATGGATGGGGGTATGGGACTTCATTCGTACATTGCACAGTAGACTTTGAGAGGGATCATGATATGTCTTTTTGTAATTATGATTATGAATTGATAACGTGTTTTAAACAATTTTATTTTCCCTTATATTGCACTTGTTTTAAACTTCTTTATAATGAAATGAGTTCAGTTAAGTATTCATGAGTTAAGAAGAGCCAAGGTAAGTGTTTCTTTCAAATTCTTTCAATCCTATGTTGTTTTAGCATTTCAGCTCGCATACTCGTACATTCAATGTACTGTTGCCAGTTGGCCTGCATCATATTATGATGTAGACGCAAGTAACTTGGATCGGCATTCCAGTGCATCATTGATCCAGTAAGCAGTTCAGAGTTTGTTGGTGAGCCTTCTTTATTAGGATGTTGGGGGGGTTTGTCCCAACATCCATCTTAGTTATTAAAGGTTTCATAGAAAGACAGTCAGATGGTTATTTCAGTTGTCTTTACTTGTCATTTCTTATGTTAAAGACTTGAATTTGCCTAAATGGCCAAATGAATGTTCCTTTATGACATTCTAGTTCCTTCATAAATGTTTATGTGATGAGTTAAGTCTTCGGCTGAGTTAGTAAGCCAGGCCAAGGTTTCGCTTGGGGTCAGCAATGGCCTTCGAGTGGCAGTCCCTCCTAGAGTGTAGGCTTGGGGAGTGACAATGGCTATCTCCTGAACTAGCACAGCGAGCTTTTGGTGCTCAACCTTCACCTGTTGGTAGTTAGGACACTGTTCCCCAAACTCAGCAACATCCTTCTTCATCCCGTGCCACCAATAGATCTCCTTAATATAATGGTACATCTTCATTGAACCTTGGTGAATAGAATAATGGGAATGATGTGCCTATTCCATAATATGATGTCGAAGCCCTGGAACATTCGGAACACATAATCGACCGCTATATCTGAAGACTCTATCTCTTGCTATATCAAATGCTAAATACTACTGATCCTGGGCCTTGGCTCAGAGATGCTCTAAGCTAGGATCCTCTTGTTGCCATGATTTTACCTCCACAACTAGAGATGATACGATTGTGTCCTGAATTGTGACCCTACTATCGTCTAGCTCTAACAATTTGACTCCCAAGCTAGCTAATTGATAAAATTCTCGTGCTAGCTCCTGCTTCTTAACACATAAATAGGATAAACTACCCATAGATCTTCGACTTAGGGCATCAACTACCACATTGGCCTTTCCTGGATGATATAAAATATCACGTAGTCTTTTAGTAATTCAACCCATCCACATTGTCATAGATTTAACTCCTTTTGTCTAAAGATATATTGAAGACTTTTATGATCTATGAAAATGTTAACATGAATATCATACAAATAGTGTCTCCAGATCTTTAACGCAAGCACAATTGTAGCAACTATAAATCATTGGTCTGATAATTCTTCTCATGCTTCCTCAACTGCCTTGAAGCATATGCGTTAACCTTACCATGTTGCATTAGAACACATCCCAACCCAACAATAAATGCATCACAGTACACAACATAGCCCTCTGAACCCTCTGGCAATGCTAAAACTGGTGCTGATACATGTCAACTTGTCGTTAAGTTCTTAGAAACTATGCTCGCAAGCCTCAGTCCACTGTAACTTAGCCATTTTTTTAGTCAACTTCGTTAATGGTGTTGAAAGTGAAGAAAACCCCCTACAAACCTTTTGTAGTACCCAACTAGTCCTAAGAAACTACGAACCTCGGTCGGGGTCATGGGTCTGGGCCACGTCTTTACTGCCTCAATCTTTTATGTATCAACCATAATACCGGAATCTGATATGATATGGCCTAGGAAAGCGACAGAGCTCAACCACAACTTACACTTAGAAAACTTTGTGTAAAGTTCCTGCTCTCGAAGAACCTGATGGACTTCTCGTAAGTGATCTGCATACTCAGCTTTTTAATGCAAATAGACCAAAATATCATCAATAAATATAATCACAAATGTATCTAGATATGACCTGAATGTGTTATTCATCAGGTCCATGAATACTGCTGGGGCATTAGTTAATCCAAAAGACATTACCAGGAACTCAAAGTGTCCATATTTGGTTCTAAAATTGTCTTTGGAATGTCTTTTTCCCAAACGTGTATCTGGCGGTACCCTGATCTTAAATCAATCTTTGAGAAGCACTCAATACCTTGTCACTGATCAAACAAGTCATCGATTCTTGGAATGGGATACTTATTTTTTATAGTCACCTGATTCAGCTGTCGGTAATCGATACACATTCTTAGTGAGCCATCTTTCTTTCTCACGAATAACACTGGCGCACCCCATGGTGAAACACTAGGCCTGATAAAGCCTTTATCCAGCAAGTCTTTTAGCTGATCGTTCAACTCATTTAGCTCAGCAGGAGCTATTCTATAAGGAGGGATAGATATGTGTTGTGTACCTGGTACCATATCAATAGCAAAATCAATTTCCTATTCTGGAGGGATACCAGGGAGCTCGTTTGGAAATATATCTAGAAACTCATTAACTATTGGAATAGACTAAAGAGTCGATGGTTCTACATTTATATCATGAACATGAACAAGATGATAAATATAACCCTTAGTAATCATCCTCCTCGCCTTAAGATAGGAAATAAACCTATCTTCCGGCATTGTTGTATCGCCTTTCCATTCCCAAACTGCCTCTCCTGGAAAGTGGAGTCTAACAATCTTTGTTTGGCACTCATCATTAGCATAATAAGACGCTATCCAATCCATACCAATAATAATATCAAAATTGACCATTTCTAACTATACGAGGTCTGTAGAGGTCTGACGGTTGATAATTTCTACAGTGCAACCTCGATAGACTCTCTTGGCAATAATAGACTCACCAATTAGTATACATGCAATAAAGGGTCAGTCTAATGACTCTGCTACTTTACATAACTTCCCCGCGATAAATGGAGTAACATAAGACATAGTAGATCCAGAATCTATCAAAGTATAAACACAATGGGAGCAAACAATCAATGTACCTATCACAACATTTGGTGTTGACTCTGCGTCTTGTCGGCCGACTAGTGAATACATACTGTTCTTGCCACTACCAAAACTAGATGTTCCCTCTCTACCTCCACCTCTACCTCTACCTGCTGGAGTCTGGGGTCCATGCCCTGTAGACTATACTAATGAGCAAGAACCTACTTACCTGGTCGACTGACCTATACCACCCTAACATATGGTTAGGAAATTTCTCCACCCATGCCCCTCATGTCCATAAAATAACAACATGTGGAACCCTTCCTACACCTCCCAAAATGCATCCTACCGCAAGTAGCGCAACATGGCGGGGCTATCCTAGCCTAGCCTGAACCCCTTTGCTGCTGGAAGACTGATGTTTGTGAACCCTCTCCTAAGCCTGACTACCCCTGGTGATCAAATCTACTACCCTGGAACTGATGTAGGGGAGGTCTAGGTGGCCTGATAGAATATCAGGGTTTGGGACCACCTTGACAATCTCCATGTGACACAATGGGCCTAGCCCTCTTCTATTTGTCTCTCTCGACCCTGTCACTCATATACTGCAATGTTGGTAAGCCTCTATTCCCAATGTAAAGGCCTAAATTTGTGAGATATCCATATTATCATTTAGTGCAGCGGTATAACAAGCGCCAATATAGTCTGAGTCAAGCCCTTCCACAAATCTACACACCCTGTCATGCATCGTATCAACAAATGCTAGTGCATATCTAGCCAATGAATCAAATCTCAGCCCGTACTCTTTTCCTTCAAGGCTCAGCACACTAGAACTTTTAGCAAAGTAAAGGCCTTTCGGTGACTCGCCGAATGCATTAGGTGATCCTCATGCCTTATTTTCTTCATTTTTTCAGCTATTTTGTTCCTTTATGCCAAGTAGTATCCATGCTTTGTCATATTTTGATCCGCATGAGTTTGTTTGTTGAGTCTAAGATAAAAGATTTGCACTCAAAAAGAGAGTCGTGATAGAGAGCCATGTGATTGCTTGAGCTTGAATACTTGCTTCTGTGCAAGTGTCGTTTAGAGTTTTACTGCGTTGCTTGAGGACAAACAATGAATTTAAGTTGAGGATGTTACCCTGAGTTTAAGGTATTTTTAATACATTTCACTTAAGAGTTGTGTGTTTCTAGGGCCATTTTGTATTGGTATTAATGAATTTTTATCATGTTTGCATGAAATAAGTTTGGACGTGGAAGTTGAGAGACACAACTGTAGAATGTGCAGAAAAGGGCATTTACGGACATGAACTATGGACTATAGGTCCAGTCACGCCCCGTAGATGGTAGACGTATATAGGGAGGCAAGGCTGAAGGAAAATCAAGGAATTCTTGACCAAGTGTGGAACCATAGTTGCAAATGATGGACCATAGGTCGACCTACGGGCCGTCCTGCAAGTCCGTCAAATGATTCAGAGAGGGGGTTCCAGTGCTTGATTTTGAAGATTATAAGTATGGAGCTACAGAGGAGGATCCACGGTCAACTACGGTCCATACTGTTGATCCATTGATTGTGTTAGAGATGAAGATTTTTGAAGTTGTCAAATTTGCCTATCCTAAACCACGGAAGGGACTTACGAACCGTAGGTCAATCCACAGTCGGTAGGTCAGTGTCCTAGATTGAAACTGCGTCTTGAAACATTATATCCTTATTTCATTTCCTTTTTAGTTGGGACTTTTTTCTCTATATATATGGCATGTAAACATCATTTTTAGGGGTTACACTTCATTACTTTTATTCTAGTTTTTGGGTTTGGAGTTTAACTTGTAATTTTAGCAATTCTTGATTTCCTAAGTTCGTTCCGAAGATTTTGACTTTGAAATTAAGTTGAGATTCTGGGTTTATTCTTCTCATTACGTAAGTTCATGATTTCTTCATCTAAAATTATGAATTGTGTTCTTGTTACTATGGGTAACTAAATTCACAACTAGGGTTGTGGGAACCATGAACGATTAACAAATTATGAATAGTAACTAAGTAATTCTTGAATATTGTGGTTTCATGCATTTAGAAGTCTTTTTAGCGATTGCAAACGTTAGAACTCGCCTTGTTGCTACTTGCTGGACCAAGGAGGTAGTTAATAAGAAAAGAATTATCAACATAGATTTAGTGTGATAATAGTCTAATGTCGATTGGTGTGAGGGTGAAAACTAAGTCATACATCAATGTGATGTCTAATATGAGGTAAAAGTAAGGGTTAGTAAATTATACACACGTAGCCGACCAAGGTGCGGGGTGAAATTCTCTAGTTGCCGGACCAAGGAATTAGAGAACCTAACTTATCACTTTGCATGTAATACAGTAGGAAAGGATTACTATTACCAGGATTATCGTGTTATGAGCTTATGGGGAATATGTACACCCTAGTTTCTCTCTCATCTTGATAACGACTAACGTTTGAATCTTGCTCATTGATTGTTCACATAATTTGCAAAATTTGTTTCACAAATCCCCCCCTTTAATTACCTGTTACGGAAGTACGTTGACTAAAGGAATATAATTGTAAGTTAAGTTTAAGTCTAAACCATATTCCTCGTGGGATCGACCCCAACCTCCAAGTTTGATTCTTTACTTCATAACGATCACATATACTTATTTAGAGAGGTGTAATTTGAGCGTATCAATGGACTCTTAATGTAATGAAGATAATGAAGAATGTTGACTCTAATATGATTAAATGTAAGTGATGCATGCTATACTTGGATTGTATTATGAGTGACTTCCTTGTTATAACTTGTTGAGCATGAGTGTGCCTTGTCTATGGTGACTTCAAAGGAGTACTTAGTGTGAGTAGTAGTATGGGATGCTACTTGCATATTGCACAAGTATGACTTAGAGTTGTCTTAGATGTTGGTCTTTATGTGATGATGTTACTTATGTAATGTTTATGTCTCTTATATGCTTTATTGTGTATAGGTGGAAAGGATGAATGGTAAGTTCACTTTTGGTGGCCTTAAGGTGGTACCTTAGTATGGGTGGTGGTATGGGACGCTACCCATAGATTGCACAAGGTATAGCTTGAGTGTTACTTGATGTGAAGGCTTAAGGTGAATGTAATGGTTTATATGTTGATTATGTTCAAATGTGAAAAAAATATGACTTGAATATTGGTTGTGACTTATATTATGCCTCTTTTATCAATGTTCATGAAGTTTTGTCAAAATCGCATAAAAGCATGACTTCCAAATAAATGTCTATTTTAAGCTTGGTTTTTTCATGGCTTCCATACTTTGTAAATCTAATGTGCTAACCCATATTTCTTCTCCATTTTTACCAAAGTGTAGGGTTTGGAAATATTGGTGTTCTATGCTTGAGGAGTGGGTTTCTTAGGTGCTTGAAGATGAAGACTTAGTGAGTCCTCATGGTTTCGAGGACAAAACCCATTATCTTTCCTTTATGTTTTTTAGTTTTGTTTAAGCTTTTGTATGGGCTAAGTCCCAATGTTTTATTCAAAAGTCTTCCGCTTGCTTTTTAATGATATGTCTTCGATTGTAAAGAAAGGTTTAAATTCTTCTCTATTTTCTTATGTTCTTATATTTAAGAATGTTATGAGGCTTGTATGAGACCCCTTCGGGGGTCAAGTACGTCGCGTTGCATCTGCGGTGTACCCCTGGGTCGTGACAAATATGGTATCAGAGCATAAGCTTTTAAAATGGTCTTAGGATGTATCAAACCACATCTAGTAGAGTCTTGTTCATAATGTGATGCGCGCCAGATTATGAATAGGAGGCTATTGGGTGTTCAGAAAGTTTCACTTCTTCATTCTTCAAGTCGTGCCATAGAGTTTAGCTCTATAATGTCTCTCTTTTGTTCCTTATCCATTGGTATTTAGAGTATAGCCCTTGAAAGGTTTTTGTTACAGGGGTTAAGGGAGAGAAAAGGTTTGTTGTGATACCAACTATGGCTATGTGACTTGATAGATATGAGATGGGAGATTGTGATGTTGGCTTTAATATGAATAGGTTGCCTTATGGTTATGTGTCTTGTTGGTAAAACCCGGCTTAGTCATGATAAATTTTGAGGTATGTTGAAGGAGTTGATGAAATATGGTGTTTTAGAAATGCCTAGGTGTGAAGTGAAGAGTATGAAGACTTAGTGATGTTTTGCTCTGACCTTAGAATTGGAAGAGGTGAAGTTTGAAAAAGCTAGTATAAGATTTTTCCCAAGTGGGGTATAATGTGCCTAGATGGTAAGGTCTTTGAGTGCTTTTGATGTTCATGAGTTAGGATTGCTTGATGTTCTCACCTTAAGAGGTGTAGTGAGTTGAGGAGTTTAGACCCGGTGTGGTAGACTCATATGAAACCTTGAGTGATATGGTAAGGTTGTTTGTGAGCAAGACTTGCTTAATGAGGACCTTCCTAGTTTAGAAGCACATGTATGTTGATGGTTTCTTCTAAGTTGTGAATGTACTGATTTAGGTTCCTATGATATGTGCATGTTAGCCTTAGTTGGGTTTACTCCTAAGTGGGGGATTGTATGTTGAGTAGTAAGAGATATAGTTAAGGGTGCTAATTGGGGTAGGCCAAGGGTCTATTAGAAGTCCCGATATCCTTATCCCTTTCTTTATATGCCTATTCAAGCGTAAGACAAAAAGGTCATTTTGGCTTGTTTCATATTTTGTAGTCATGTGCGAATATGTGTTTCCATGGTCTCCTTATGTTATACATGTTCTTAATGAGTTTATGTTTGAATGAGAAAATGAGTTTTCATGAATTATGTTCCACATATTAATGTACATTTAGTATGAGTTGCTTATATGCTTCAGAAGTTTAATGTTGAACATGCCTAAATGTGTTTTTATGAAGAAATTGCATAATGTGCTTAATGTTGTTATAATGAGCATAAAATGAGTTTGTAGATGTAGTCCCTACTTTCTTATGGTGCATTAAGCTTATTGATGTGGAATTGATGTTTCCTCCTACTTTTGTGCATTGTTTATGATGTTACATACATGATAGGCTGCTAGTCTTGAGTCGTTAACCCCTTCATGTGTTTAAAGTATCATTTGAGGACGAATGTTTCTAAGTGGGGCATAATGTAACGACCCATAAACCGAATAAGTAAAACTAGAGCCTAACATGTGTGTCTTGGAGTTTTCATGAGGTTTGAGGGTGTTTAGTGTTGTTTCGAGCTATGGTTGAGGGATTTAGGGGTTAAACGTCAAGGTACGACTCCCCAAGGACCACCCTAGTGATCCTTGAGGAGGTCCCTAAGCCTCACCCCCCAAGACCCCTTGAAACCGACAAGCTACCCAGAATTTAGTGACCTACGGAAGGGGACCACGCCCGATAGGTCCATCCACGCCCCATGGATGGCCTCCGTAGGTCAAGCCCCCTTTTGCCAAGCTACAGCCCTAGACCACGAACCAACAGGATGGTCCGTGAGTGGACTCACGATCCATGACTCTAGGGCGTTGTTTGCAAATGTTTTGCTGTCAAGTTGCGGCCAAGTGTGGGGGTTGTTTGGTAATTATCTAATTAATTGTTTTAAGTGCATGGATGGTTATTTTAAGTATATTAAGACATTTTACGAGTATTAAAACATAATTAGACCTCATTATTTCAAATCCTCCAAATCAAAACCCCTCCCTTTCCAAATGTCTTCTCTCTAGAACTCCATTGAAGACTAAGAGAAGAAGAAGAATTAGGGCTTGAAGAGTAGGGCTAATTGAGTGGTTTTTTGGGGAACTCATCTAGTTAGGTGTGGTAGTCTTTATCCTTGTCTAACTTTTCATTCAAGGATCCAATTCAAAGGTGATTTCAAAGTATGAAAAATCTAGGGTTTCACTCAATCTCATGGGTTCTTTCATCAAACGTTTTAAAATGGATTCTAATGACAAATTATGATTGCATTAGTGTTTAATTGATGATTTATGATGAAAATACTCTTTGAAACCATGAATTTTCTCAATTCCTAAATTGTGCCTCTATGAAGTGGGTTTGTTGATCATGAGTGAATGTTGATGAATTATGCCTAGATTGATTTAGATTGTTGAATTTTTTATGTTTATGTTGAATTAAGTGATTGAATCATGTCAAATTTCATATTCTATTGAAGTAGTTCGGATTTAGGGGTTGATGTTGGTTCATGGCCTTGAAAGGCAAGTTATGACATAATTACTTGTTGAAGTAGAATTGTACTTGAGCTATTGATCCACTTGAAAGGTGGAGGTGTTTACTTACTATGTATATTGTGGCATCGAATTGATGGATATCTTCCTTGTACCTCTATATATATGAAGGATCTATGTCTAATTATGATATGAAGTATGTGTGTGTTATCTAAATGAATGAATGATGATCATGTTTAGAATGTAGTATGTGGTGATTGAAAGTGTATTCTCAATTAACCTTATGAATGATGATTTTTATGTGAAAGGCTATTCTCACATGCTCACACACACTCATGAATGAATAATGAATGAAGTTCTATGATAATGTTAATGATGATGAGTCTATTGAAAGGCTATTCTCAAGTATACTCTAATGAATGATAATGACTTATTGTGAAAGTACTTGCTCACAATAAGAGGATTCTTAGGTGAAAGGCTATTCTCATCTTTGAATCTATGAGCTTTCCAATGAATGAATGTTGGGATGGGATGGATGCTCATCTGGGAGTTGAGGCGGAGTATCTAGTAACAATCCCTATGGCCCGCTTTAATGAATGTTGGGTTTGAGATGGATACTAAACCGTGAGTTAAGGCGGGGTATGTAGTAACAATCTCTTATCCCATAATGAAAGAAGGTATTGAATGTCAAGTACTCCATGGGGAATAATGCCAAGCACCGACTGGATGTGAATTGGGGTCGATCCTTATCCGTGAATTAAGGCGGGGTATCTAGTAGCAACCTCTTGAGATGGATGCTCATCCATGACTTGAGGTGGGGTGTCTAGTAGCAATCTCACTATCCTATAAATATGTGCCCACATAGGTCTAGCTAGTGGATCCACTTAAGCTATAAAAATGATGGTCCTACCTTAGGCAAGTAGGAATCCCTTATCCGGTGAGGGTGACACCGGGATTCCATGAATTGCTCACATAGTCTATGTTTGTTAAGGCTTACCCCCACAAAGAATTCTAATGAACTATGGCTTCTTAAGGATGTACTACTTAGTGTGGGTGGTGGTATGAGATGACATCTATGCATTGCACAAGTAGGCATTTGATAGGTCATGATGTGTTCCTTTATAATGTTAATGAAATGAATGGACTCTTAATGTAATGAAGCTAATGAAGAATGTTGACTCTTATATGCTTAAATGTAAGTGATGCATGCTATACTTGGATTGTATTATGTGTTACTTCCTTGGTATGGCTTGTTTAGTATGAATGTGCCTTGTCTATGGTGACTTCGAAGGAGTACTTAGTGTGAGTACTAGTATGGGATGCTACTTGCACATTGCACAAGTATGTCTTAGATTTGTCTTAGATGTTGGTCGTAATGTGATGATGTGACTTATGTAATGTTCATGTCTCTTTTATGCTTTATTGTGTATAGATGGAAAGGATGAATGTGCAACCTATGCTTGAGGAGTAGGTTTCTAAGGTGCTTGAAGATGAAGACTTGGTGAGCCCTCATAGTTTCGAAAACAAAACCCATTATGTTCCTTTTATGTCTTTTAGTTTTGTTAAAGTTTTTGTATGGGCTAAATCCCAATGCTGTATTCAAAGTATTAGATGGTTTGAGACAAAGTCTAGAAAGTCTTCCGCTTGCTTTTTAATGAAATGTCTTAGATTGTAAATTCTTCTCAATTTTCCTATGTTCTTATGTTCAAGAATGCTATGAGGCTTGTATGATACCCCTTCAGGGGTCAAGTACGTCGTGTTGCATTCGGGGTGAACCCCTAGGTAGTGACAGCGTTCCAAAACTCTGCATTAGAAACTTCTTGATCTAGGACTGGAGGAGCTACGTTAGCGTTGCGAGCTTTCCTTCTGTAAGCTCTACGAGGAGGCATGATCTGAAATACATAAGGACGATTTAGAAAGAGAAGTTTTATCATACCTCACGCACGATAATCATATCAAAGAAGTGAGGTTTTTCTAAAACACTTTGTAGCCTCCCTCTCATTAGATATGGTGCACTTCACACCCATGAAAATGATTCTACTTAGTGCGACTTTTTAAACATCCTAAGTCTCTTGAACCTAGTGCTCTGATACCAAGTTTGTCCCCTGAAGCTACCACCAGGACATGGACACAGGACCTAGGATCACGAGTGACCCCAAGCTAACCCTACTGGCATATCATAAGCATTCTAAGATAACTGAATTAAGAAAGTACTATGCGAAGGCTTAAATCATCATAGAAATGAAATGATGGGGAATACCCATTAATATATGAATAAATAACTATGAGTTTAATGACAAATGAAATATCAAACTCCAAAGCTAAAATTGAAACTAACTATGTCTGAAGTAAAACCTCTAACTGACTAAAGATGCTGGGAAACACCACAACTAAATCATGGAAAAGCTGAAACTAAATGAAAAGACTAAATATAGAAATATGTCTAATGTCCTCAAAATATTAGGACTCACCACTGAAGCTGCTGAACTGAAGATCGGGAATCGATCTATGCATGATCTGAATGTTGAGGACCTGAACCTACATCACGAGAAGATCTAGAGCAGAGTATGCGTCAGTACTTGAAAGGTACTAAGCATGCAAAATAGAATAAAGCGAAATAAACCATATAATTGAACAAAGCGATAAAGCAATGATATAATCTGAATATGATAAATATGCTCAACATGTTGAATATGAACTAACTGAATGTAGTAACCAAGTTTATAATATACTGAAACTGAAGACTGAACTGTAACTGATAACCTGATAATTACACTAGAATTTGTCTGTGGGAGCCACTAATAACCGATATGAAATCACATGAGCTAAATATGGAGTCTGATGTGTACACCCAATCTAGAGGACCCAATATACCTTGCTAGGGGTATAGAGGCATGACTTGCGTGATCACTAAAACTGATGTCGAACAGAGGGGACTTAACCTACGGGGGTACGTAGTTCTGGGACTATGACGGTGAGTGACCCTAGTCTAACTCGGTATAAGCCTACTCCCAACTAAATATGTGTAAATTATAACATAACTAAAGTAAATAGTATAGATAAAAATCTGGCATGCAAATTCTAAAAATGCAACATTTATTTTTGATAATGAAACATTCGAAAACTGAGGCATGGATATCTGTTTATCTGTCATAGCTAATGTAATTTATGAACTAGAAGAACTATATTACTAGGGTTCTCAGTTTATGCAAGAATATACACAAGAACAATGCTAAGCCATAATAATCTGATTAGGAACGTTAAAATAACGAAATCATAGTAATATGTAAAAATTCTACGAACCCTAAGTTTTACAGGTTGTTAAAAATCAAGAATCTGACTAAAATCTAGGAACCTAATGTGTGAAAGGAACCCACTAGTGAAATCACACATACCTCGTGATGAATTTCATGGAGAAATGTTTTGATTTTGGGGTTGGAACTAACGAAACCTTGTTGCGTTCTTGGACCAGGACTGCTCGACTTTTCCTCTTGTTTTGCTATAAGATCGATGATTTTTTGGTGAATGATTGATTAGGTTAGGTTCTAATTTAGTTTCTACACTAAAACTAACAAAAAGAATGTAGTTTAGGGATTAAACGATGTAGTTTAGGGGTCCAACGCATAAGGAAAAGACCAAATAACCCCTCACTTAAAAAAAATTCGGGGTCATCGATGAATCAGACGAATGGTCGGTTCTGGCAATCGTTGACGGGGGTTCTGGGACTGACATCTGAGGGGTCTGATCTATGGACCAGGACAAGGGCCCGTGGTCTGACCTCCGGTCTGTTTGTTCGGCCGTAGGCCAACTTAGAAAGTTTTCTGGCCTTTTCTAGGAGGGGGTTGCTAGTGGTGAACCACGGGCCACTAGGACGTACCATGGGTAATCCTACTGTCCGTGGGTGGTGCCCGTCTGTGGCACTTGCAACTTCTGAAATCTACATTGTTGGCAGCTCTAGCATACAAGTTGTTAGAATTAACAAGACCTCTAAAGACACCTTTCATTTGAAACAACTACAATATAGTGTTGGTCAGATGAAACACTGCATTGCCCACAGTCATAGGCAATGGAAGAGCACCGCCCTTTCTAACTAATGTTCCTTGACATCATGCAAAATACCGATGTCATTATTGTTCCCAAGTTAGCTGGCATTGCTTCCATTCACACTCATCTCTTCACCTTTTTTAGAGCAGCCATCAAAGAACCCAAATAAGTTGATTCAACCACAAAAATATTAGTTCACAACTATACCTCACTAAAAGAATGCTAAGCTCCACTCCCCGGCAGCAGTGCAATTTTGCAACTACATTTCATCCGATTCAAAGGGTAGGCGATCGCTAACAAGTATAAACCTAACTAAGAGTAGGGGTCGATCCCACAGGGAGTGATACGATAAAGAATTCGATTATGAAAGAAAATGGTGTTCTAATCATTTGTAGATGTAGACGTTTTCGCAACAAACAAAGTAAATGGCAAGGTTTTGACAATTAATGTCAAATGGGGGGACTTGGGTAAACAATTAAATACAACAAATAATCGGGAATAAACAATTAGAGAGGGCTTCATGGGAGTCTGATAAATTAAATGCCAATTTCGCTAAATGTGTGATTAATATTGGCTAAAAGTCATTTAACCTAAGTGGGTAGGTTAGGCTTTAGGTGCAATAGCCATTCTCAATCACCTATCACGAATCAAACGAGTTCTTTCGGACCTCGACAAGCAACACACAACTTAGCAGCCCAATACCTTAATCTATCTACTTTTTCAAGCTAGATTTTCAGGATTGCATTTAGACCTACTTTCTCAAGATAAATCCACAACAAAACAATCTCTATAATCATCAACCAATAGATTCAACCCTAATACTCTTTTCTCAAGCAAGCATAGAGCACTAAACTAGAAATGCATTTGCAGCTAAAATTCATCAATCAAAAATAAACTTTTAATTGAACCCACTTCAAATCAATAATAAAATATGTAAATATTAACACCCATAAGCTAATTGAAACATTCAACTATATAATCACATCCCCAAGAATGGGGGTTTTAGCCAAAAATAATAGAGAACAAGAAATCTTTACCAACTATGTTTTCCATCAGATTGGGCAACAATCTGCAAGTCTCCAAATGCTGAAATTGAAGATAAAAAATAAATAAACCCTAAACCTCTACTCAAAATGTGTAAAAACAATGTTTAGAATGTTGAAGATCAAAAACCCAGAACTGGATAATGTGGGAACTACTTTTCTTCTTTTGAAAATTGCATTTATACGTCCACTGCCTTCTTGACTTGGTCTTCTACCATATCTTTTATTCTACTATCTGATCCTTAAAGAAAAAATTAAAGTTATATTTCTCTATCCTAGCTGAAGAATAAATCAAAGTTATTGAACTCATATCAGCGAGAGGAACACTGAAGATACCAATTTTTTTAGGTAAATAATCATTCTCATTACCAAAAGTGAACATTACATGTAATATAAGATGATCAATTATTGGACATAGCCCCCACAATTATATTTGCTAATGTCATGACCCAAAGTACACCCTAGACGTGACATGGCGTATAGGACCCTGAAAGGCCCTATAGAAGCCACTTAGCATACATCATACAAGATAATAGAGGTAAAAAGTTCAAAAGATAACATTTCAATTTCACAATAGTTTGTCAAAAAGTAGCAGAACTCTAACATAAGTCTCAAAGCTATCTATTAAATCAAAGGAGTAAATGGGATGTAAAGCCATCTATTACATAAAATGAATGATTGGGATATAACTTATACATCACATACAACATAAAAATTGAAAAGACATTAAAGTAATAAAAAAATATTGGCCCTATGTTTCATGCCCCGAGCCTACACTCTGGACCTGGCAGGCGCTCGAGAACAATTGCTTATTCCCAAGAGAACCCTTGGCCTGACTCGATACTCAGCCGAAGACTTACTCAACAATGCATGAACTCAAAATAAAGGTTTTCTCAAATAGTCTCAAAATAGATAACTCAGAATAGTTTAAAGAAAACATTCAACTGGCCAAAAGAGGCAACTCAATTCTGAAAGATTTAACAATGGAAATTAAAAGACTCCTCAAAATAATATTGTCTATCTATGAAGCCTCTAAGAACTATGATGGAAGTCGGGACAAGACCCACGAATTCCGAATATGACTCAAAGTAAATAAGGAACCCTCTGAAGTAAGGAGGCTCACCCAATAAACTCTGGAACTACAAGTGGTATCAACGGAGTGCATGTTGATGACCTTGATTACCTGTATATGTATCATGAAATATGTAGGCTAAATGGCGTCTATACATGGAATGTACGAGCATACAAGGGGAACTCTAAACCACAGACATAAGGTTAAACTTATAAAAGAAAGAACATACTCACCTCATCTCAACTCAACTCAAGGATACTCAAACTCATAAATACTTAACTCAGTTCAATATAAAAGCAACAATAGAGATTCCCTATAAAGAAAACTTTTAAAATAGCAAATCATAACTCAATGTATTAAAAAAATACAATAATAATAACTCATTTACTCTTATTTGGGAGATTCTCTGACTAACAACCATCAGTATGAGCTATGTGATGATACATCGTGTCATCCACGCAGCCAGAACTCCCATATACCTTGTTAGAGTATAAGACATCCTCAACTAAGCGGATCCACTAAGATATGCTTAAAATCAATAACGAATCATCTAAAAATTATGAACCTTTACCCATGTTGGCATATATGGTTTATGAGGACTTTGAGTTGTTTGAACTCGTCCTCATATCACTACTCAATACTACTCACAATAATATAACTCATGCTCATATGTTTCAAAATATTTCCTCATCCTCAAACTTTGAGATTATTACTCAAAAGATTCTCTTAAAAGAGATAGTGCTCCAAACTCCTCATGAACTCATTTGGAAATCAACCTTTCCTCTATTTTTAAATGCAAAAGTATTTACTCTTGCTAATACTTAGTTCCCATATATTTATTTTGAAAAAAAATGAACTCAATTCCCCCTTATCTTCATACTCAAGTACTCAAATCTTAAAACAAGTTTTAAAAGTTTGCAAAAGACTTCTCCAATGACTCAAAACACCTTCCTCGAACTTTACTCTTAACTCTATCTGGAATTTGAATTATGAATTCAACAATTATGACTTGGATATGAATGATCTCTCAAGGATTAATGAGATTTTAAATCTGGATATGAACTAGATAGTAGAGGTACGATTCGAGTGAATTCATACGTAAAGAAGGTCGAAAGGGTAGGGGACCTGATGACCCTGGCACACTGAGTGGCACGGGGAGTCATCCCCTAAACTACTGAAAGTGGTTTGGGGCGCATTGAGTGGCGCAGTGCGCCAAGCCCCAAACTACTAGAAGTTGTTTGGGGCGCACTAAGTGGCGCTGTGCCCCACCCTTATGCCCAGCTTTTGATGATTGTTTTTGCTCCAATTTCATGTCTAACTCCTCTAAATCGACCGATTTCCCTCAAAATCTTTTGGATCCTTAGACTAAACATAATTACAACAAAATCCACATAAAATTTCTCAAGAATAATACCCAAACGCAAGATTCTCATCATAAGAACTCAACGAAACCTCATATTAAAGAATAAAATACAAACTTCAAGAAACTCATCAAGAATCTCTATATACCCAAACTTATGGATGCAATTCAAAAAAGAAACTCATGATTGGCGTATGGTGCAAAAACCCAACATTGTGGAAACTTACATACCTCGTAAGGAACAAATCCTTTGTGAAAATCCTCGAAGATCTCAAGAATCTTGAATGAACGGTTGAACTTCTTCTTTTTCTCCTCTTGAACTTCTCTCTAAAATCCTAACCGTGTTTAGGAATTATGAAAACTAAACTGTCACGACCCAACCCACTAGGCCGTGTAGGCACATTCTCTAAGATCTAAGTAGGAGAACCCTCGATTCCCAAACAGTTAAGGACATGCAGAAGGTTAAGAAAATTGAAGAATAAATAACATTCATAAGATTTTTATAAAATAGGTGTTTTTACTACAATTCAAGTTAAGACTTGTAAAGTAATTAACACCCGGGGATCTAATGTAAAAAGGTACTAGAGCTCCTAAGATTACAAGGTATAAACATGCTAACAAATGACGCATCTCCAACCATATGGAAGGAAAAGTAGAAGCCGTTGGAGATTGTCTTCGTCTTCACCTATGAAACATCACTGAATAGCAAGAGTAGTACCAGTACAACCACATATACTGGTAGGCATCATCGATCTTCCCGATACCTACCACATAATATAAGAAAATCGACTAGCAGGAAATATGTAATAAGAACATTCATTGGTCCACCCTTATATCCTTATGCCCTTACCATTTCTGACTACTTTAAAATACAGTAGTACTCTTGACTCTAACCTCTTACTCGCTCTACTTCTGATTATAACTTCAACATTCTACCTCTTAGAGAGGTTCAGACTGTAACCACTACAAACCCGGCAAACCACTTACAACATACCTTTATGCATTCCACATCACCACTTAACCCTTGACCCCATGGTACATGCTATCAAGGCTTGCTAACCTATCAGCACGAATCCCATTCCCAGGTATGACCCAACAACCTAATATTTGCCACAGAACCACCTCTAAAGTAATACACAATAACACTTAGAACCCTCAGTCTCCGCTTACCATATCTTATTCTGATTTGAGCCTGACCATTCATGGTTCATTCTATAATGAGATATATAACAAAATAAGAATGCATATACAGAATTACCATTCAGTCATCATTTAAAAGCAATGTACAATTCCACATTCTCAATAATAAGTAAATATGACAATTCAATGGTTCTCTCAAGGAACCCACACCCAAACTGTTAGTGTATCGGAACATGACACCCGATCCAATATACATATATATATATTTGTCGGACATGACACCTGTCTAATGTATTTGTTGTAACGTGATACATGATCTCATATATGTGTCAAAACGTGACACTTGATCCAATAGATATGTTGGAACGTGACACCTGATCCATTCAGCACAACAAAAGTCGCAATCACATCCATAAGGAACAATACCCATTATTATATTATCAAGTAATAGGTTCATGGAATGTAATTATCTCTACTTAGTCTTTTAATATCCATTCGAGTCATGTTCTCTGATCCCATTCATGTACAAAAACATGGAACCAATAACAGTAAGCATACACAACAAAAAAACTAGAGTCGAACATCGTCTAAACCTATTCCATAGAACAAGGTTTCCTGCGATGATTTCCATTGTGTTCAACAACTAATTGTATATAGACAATCATCCCCGTTTTCCATACCCATAGGCCTACGCATGAATTCTATCATTAATTAACAATATACTACACAGTAAACATGGATTTAAGATTACTCAATTTAATAAACCTAGACTACTTTGGCCCTAAGTAGCTGCACATGATTATGGCTCAAAATCTGGTTTACGAACCTCGTGGTGATGGATTTTACTGGAAATCCATAAGCTATCGATGTCCTTATCCTAGAAATCTCTTTCTCATTTCTTCACAAGCATGGAACAACCTTTTGAGGGTCTCTGGGCTGATCCTCGCCTCTTTATGGTGTTATAGGAAAAAAAGTTAAGACTTCGTGTTATTTAAGTTTTTTCCCATCCATTCTGCTCTGGCGTGAACTATCCCACTAGAGTGCAGTCACCCTAGCGTCATCTAGACCGCTCTAGCGGGATGATGGGCTCAATTTTTCCCTGATGTTTTGCCTCTCCTAATTTACTACGTTTAGGTTTGTTACAATATATACCAATTAACCCATAGTTCATTCCTGAACAACCAACAAAGGGAAAGACACGGGTGCCTCTCGGAGTACTTTTAAACTAACAAATCACCCCATTACAAAATCAAGAAAGGTGGTGATTTTTTTTACTTTTAAGCACAAAGTTTCTATACTCAAGGGACCAATTAGGGAAATGAGGCAACACACGAAGAAAATAAATGCGTCTCATTGCAAAACCTGCCCCACCAGAGTGGCAGGGTTCCCGCTAAGGTGGGGCTGCTGTGGTGGGGACACTCCCGCTTTAGCGAAAGATCGTAAAGAGTTTAAGGGGAAAAGGGGAATGGTTTCCCCATCTCCTCCTTCTCCAACTCAAAACTTTCTCAATCACCTCCCTCCAAACATCGAACACAACATAATGTTTATCTCCCTTACACTTTTTACTTCAATACTTACTTAATTGCGGTTCCATTTCGTTACACGATTGATTAGAATAGCCTTAGGGTAGTTTTCAAAATTGTGAAAATAGATCTTTTAATTTGCTAGAAAAATGTAGCATGGACACCCCCCTTACATTCACAACGACTCCATAATGTTGTGAGCGTATGAATTTCACAAATATACAATAAAAAAATCTTGAATTGGGTGGGGGAAGTTGAATAGTCTCTTGGTATAAAACTCAAATTCTGACATCATTTAGGGGTTTTTTTGATAAAATTATTTCATATTTAGGTACTAGGATACTTTATAGACTCTGATCTGCTGAAATTCTATAAAAAATTAGGTTTTTAGGGATGAAGGTGAGCCATGATCGCGCTGGAGGTTCATCCAAAATGAAGGCTGCTCAGGCGGCCTTCGACCCACTGTGGCGGCCTCCTTCATCCCACTCTGTCAAGATTTAGTCCGCTGTGGTGGGATTCAGTGGGGCAGTGTCCCCTTGCCACTACAATTAGAAACCTTTCTTTTTCTTAGTCAAATATTTCCTAATCCCATGGAGTCCTAACGTGTACCCTTCATAAATTTGGCAGGCTTGTCTACTATTGCTGGGATAATTGAGGAAAACTTGTCTTTCATCTGGTTTCCTGGTGATGCATGTTTGGAGAGGCACCATGATCACCATAACACCATATTCTTATGCGAGGGGGTTTTCACTTGTTGAACTTAGAAGATAAAGTTCCCGCCTTTTATGCCCGACATATGGAGTTCGGATGGGCCCTACTGATAGAGGCTCTTGTTGCTGCGTGCTCTATATGGGTGAGGGAGTTCTATACTATCCTACCTACTGTCCGCAGGGATGACCCTCCAATTTTCCAAAATATAGTGAAGATAGGGTGTCTAACCTTAAGACACACGGAATTAGTAGTGAGTCCCTATGGCCTTCTTGTGCTAGGTGTGGAAAGAGACATGAGGGTAGGTGTTTGGCCAGTAGTGAGGGTTGCTTTAACTGTGGTGAGAGTGGCTACAAGATGAGATATTGTCCAAGGATGAAGTCTAAGGGTAAGCAAGTTGTTCCTAATGGTTCGGATGGGAATGCTCCAAAGAAGAATAGGTTTTATGCTCTCCAAGCTAAAGGTGTACAAGAGTGTCCTCCAGATGTTACTACCAGTATGTGTTTTATGCTTATTTAGATTTCGGTATTGCTTGTCTGTTGTGACTAGATATGATAGACTTTGATGTTGTCTTTAGTATGAATGGGCTTTATTGTTAGTATTGTTGTACTGATCGTAGAACTCGACTTAGTAAGTATGAGTTTGGGGGTATGTTTGGAAGATTTGATGAATAGGGTGTGTAGAAGATACCTTGAAATGTTCAATTAGTAGACTCGTATGAAGGGTAGTAGAATAGTTCACCATGGTTTAGAATCATCATGTGTGATGGGTGTGAAAGCTTTATGATAAATTGATCTGACCTTAGAATTGAAAAATGATGGTGCTTAGAAAGTCCACCTAGGCTTACTCCCAAGGGTGAGATGATGTGCTTAGATAGCAAGGTCATTGAATATTCTTAATGTTCATGTTTTGGGTTGTTAGAAATTATCACCTTGAGAGGTGTAATGAGCATGGGAAAGTATAATCCCTATTTTATTAACACATATGAGATCTTAGACCGACAAGTTAAGAAATAGAAGAACAAGGAAGTTGCTTCCATGAAAGTGTTAATGAGTGACCTTTTAGTAAGGGTTTTAGGTGAGGGTGCTACTTCGGAGGACGAGGACAATAAGATGTCCTAATATCCTTATCTTTTCCTTCTATTCCTCCTTTAGCTTGAGATGATAAGTTCCTCTTAGTTGTATTATGTTTTGGAGTCATGTGGGTTTTAGATGTTTCCATGATTTCCTCATGGAGTGCATGATCATGAAAACTTGTGTTTTGAAAGAAAATGAAGTTGCATGATTAATTTTCCTCATGTTGAAGTGCATTGAGTAGAGTTGCTTATAGACTTCATGAGATGAATTGATGAACATGTCCTAGCTTGGAGTTGAGAGATTCCTCCTTGGATGAATGTTATATGTATAAATTGCATATAGTCTCCATGAAATTGTGTTGAGCATGATTTTAGCTTGGAGATGGTAGTTCCCCATTGAAGATGACTAAATGTAGAATTACATGCATTTTGGGTTGTTAGATATAGCTCCTACTTCCTTGTGTTGCATTGAGTATGTTTAGCTGGGAGTTGAAGTTTTCCCCTTTGGTTGTGTGCATTTAGAAGTATTGCATGTATGATGGGTTGCTAGTCTAGAGTCATAACTTTAAGAAGTGCCTAGAACATCATTTGAGGACGAATTTTCCCAAGGGGGAGATATTGTTTCACCCCGTAGCCTTGAGTGGGAAGTTTAGCATGAGTTGGGAGTCTCAAGTGCCACCCACGAGGCCACCCACGTCCCGTGGATGAAACCACGCCCCGTAGGTGGGCAGCGTGGGTGAGCTCCTCCTTGAATCTTCCTAAGGTTGTGTCCACGAGTAAGACCCATGCCTCGTGGATGGGGTCGTAGGTCCCTAGCCTGCCTTTCCAACCCCTAGAACCAAACCATGCCCAACCAGTACGGGCCATGGGTCCAACCATGCCTTGTCATTGGGGTCTCGTGGGTTGGGGCAGTGGGCAGTTTGTCGGTTAAGTAAGGGCTTAACGGAACTTTCCAAAATTAATTAGGGATAAAGTAAAGTTGTTTCACCCTAGTTTAGACCACCTATATAAAGACTTTAGACCCTTAATTAAGTCATTACAAATCATTATTTCTAAACCCCCAAAAGAAACCCAATTCTCTCTTCTCTCTCTATAAAGAAGAAGAAGAAGAAGAAGAGGGTCAACCTAGTTCAAGTCAAGACTCCATTGTTTCAATCTTGGTAGGCTTTGTAATCAAGGTATGTTGGCTTATTCATTTATTGATTCATTTCATCCATGAAGCCCCCATGTTTTCCCCAATTTAGAAGAAGATTTCCCCAAGTCAATCTAGGGTTTCTTTTAATGTTATGGGTTATGATCCAATAGAGTGGATTATGATTTATTATGATGCAATTGCATTTTTATTATGATTATACATGTATACTTGATTAATCTAAGATTCTGAGGTGAAATTGATATAGTTCAATTTTATGCCATGAAAGGGGAAATTGAGGGCTTAGATGTGATCTTCTAAGATTGATGAATAACTTTATGAATTGATTGAGATTAGGGTACCGATACATGAATTGGTTAAAAATTAAAGCTCTTAGACATGAATTGATTAGATTAGGGCTTATATGATGAATCATGATTAATAGTGTTGAGATTGAGTCTATATGATGATCTATGATTAGAATTTCTTAAAGATGAAGCATGTGGTTAGAATGTCTTGACAATTAGGCATATATGATGATCATGAGAAGTATTTCTTTGAGAGTAAGGCTTGTAGTATGAAGGTGATTTCTAGGGCTTTGAGGGTAAAAACTAATATGATGAACTAGGAATGTTAAGGCTCTAAGAGTGAAGCTTATATGTATGTTGATTTGTATATGGTATTGTTGTGGAAGGACTTTACCCACATTACCTAGATTATGAATGTATGAGATTATGCATGTCCTATAGAACCTATGTAAATTCTTTATGAACACTTTAAGAGTAGAGTGTCTATGATTATGACTTGAATGGGTGGAATTTTGGGTTAAAATCACTTATATAAGTGTACTAGGACTACACAAAAAGACCTCACTTAATACTAACTTAAACCGGAATTTCCCGAAATAACCCTCACTTGGCAGCCTACTTCCAGGCCTCACGAGAGGTACCACGAGCTATGGTCCTCACCACTGGTCGTGGTCCTACATGTTGTCCTTGGTTCAGTAGCTTGGCCACCTTGGCTTGGCCACCAAGAAGTGAAGGCATCACCACTAGCTTTCCCACGAGTTGTGGTCTTCACCACTGGCCGTGAAGTGGCTTGTGAAAGTGAGCCAACCTTGGTGAGCTACTGCCTCACCACCACAGGTGGCACCATGAGTCATGGGGGCCATCACAAGCCATGAAGTCTCTCGTGTTCATGGGAAGTGCCTTGGCAGCTTGGGGCAGCCTTGGCTCTTGCCTTTCCCTTGCACCATTGCCTTGGCTTATGTCTTCTAATCTTGACTTGTAGGCCTCAAACATAGCCCTAGTTGGCCTACTAAACTACAGGGTATTACATTATCTCCCCCTTTGGGACATTAGTCCTCGAATGACATTCTAGGGATCTCTTTAAGGGCACGACTCTTGACCATCAACCCATCATGCATTTAACGTAAAAACAATGCACAAAACGGAGGAAACATCAGTCAAAATTAAACACACTTAATGCACCTCAGGAAAGTAGGAACTATTCCTAACAAACCAATTATGCATGACGCTCAAATTGGTTATATTTTGTGGAGGAACTTTCTTCTCTAAGCTCGATGCATGCTCAACACAATCTCAAGGAGTCAATATGCAATTTACTCTCAAAAAGCATAATTGAAGCATGTTTAACAATTCATCTCATGGAGAATATAAACAACTCATATTTAATGCACAACAACATGAGGAACAAACAATCATATAATTCATTTTCTTTCAAAAACATAAGCTTTCATGAGCATGCATAACTTAAGGAGATCATGGAACACATAAACACTCATGACTCCGAAACATAAAGCAAGCCAAGAAGAACTCTTTGTCTTAAGCTAGAGTAGGAGTAGAAGGAAAGAGATGAGGATATAGGGACATCACATCGGCCTTGGCTTCTCAAGTAGCACCCTCAACTAAATGATCTACTCTACAACACTTTTACAGAAGCAATCTCCTTACTTCTTAAGTAAACTCTTATCATCTCTAAACCTTTCTAAGGAAACCATGAATGTTGGATCTCCAACACACTTCTCAAGCCTTCTTACACCCTTCATGGGTGTAAGTTTCAAGTAGAACCTAATCATGAATATTAGGGACACTCAACAACCCTACGACATAACTAAACACTCATAATAACCGGGTTCTAAAATTAATAGAGGTGTAACAAAAATACAACCAAACCCTACCAAGGTTAACATTGAGGTCTATCATCTAAAGCTCTACCAAATCAACAGAAGTGTCTCATAGTGTTCAAAGTAGAAAGTGGTTTAGACATGCTTAAGTAATTATCTCATAGTATCCATGTTAATAGTGAACTTAGATATAGTAAAGGGAGTATCTCATAGGGTTCAACCTAATAATGAACTAAGATGTGCTAAGAGAGTACCTCATAGTATTCTAAAGTTAAGGGACGAACTAGGTTCCAAACCAAGAAGTGTTAGTATGAGGACCTAAACATAGTACTTAGCATGTATAGTATTATGGGATGCTATGCATGCATTGCACAAGTATGACTTAGGGTCATTAAAAAGAAGTCTTGAGATAGGATTGTGCTATAGTTGCCCTTCCTAGTTATAATAGACTAAAGGTGAGAGATTCCCTTAGTTATGAGAAGTTAAGTTTATAATGAGGCCAAAGGAGGGTGAATATGACTAAGTTGACTTCAAGGTTGTGCTTAGTGTGAAAGGTAGTATGGGATGCCTGTCATACATTGTACAAGTGTGCCTTGAGGTTACTTAGAATTATGGGGCCCTCATGGCATAGAAATCTTAAAGAGTGACCATGTATGTAGACTATGATTAAGATGACCAAAAAGGGATACTTGGCTTAGGTGGTATTATGGGATGCTACTCTTGCTTTGTACTTGTATGCTTTTGAGGTTACTTGAGAATGGTTCTATTATGGTAAAGAGGACTAAGAGTCTATTTTGCTTATATGAGTATGACTATGTCTTATGTTGACTTATGTTTATATGAAGCTTATGTTGATGATTATGCTATGATTATGATGATTATGCTAAGACTATGATGATTATTTTATGACTATGTTATTATCTCTAATGCTTATGTCTTATGTTGACTAACCATTTGAGATGCTCTTATGATGTTGTGCTAGCTTTCATACTTGGTACATTTTGTACTAACATATATTGCCTACATTCTAATCAAATGTAGGGTTACGGAGTTTGGGTTGCTTTGAAGGCTAGGTTTCCAAGGATCAAGAAGAGTTGAAGAATTGGTGAGTCCTCATAGCTTCGAGGACAAACCCTTATTTCCTTTATGTCATTTCTTTATGTTTTAGACATGGTATGGGCTGCGCCCCAAGAAGTTTTATTCAAAGAGTTATGTTATATGGTTTGAGACAAAGAGTATAGAAAGACTTCCGCTAGATTTTACTATAAAAAATAACTTCAATTGTTAAAAGTTTTAAATTGTCTCTACTTTTTTAGTATCTTATGTTATGATTATGCTAAGGGCTTGTATGAGACCCCTTTTGGGGTCAAGTACGCCATGTAACTTCTAGGAGGCACCCCTGGGTCGTGACACATATGGAGTCACAAAAGATAGACTCGCACTTGGATCAAGCAACGCATATACATCAAAATTAAATAATTTGATAATACTAGTGACAACGTCAGGTTAATTCTCTTGCTCTTGGTAACTGGTAATAGCATACAGACAGTTTGCTCCTCCGATTGTCCCTGAAGTAGCTCCTCTAGGTGCAGCTCAGTCTGGCAGAGCCACTAAAGAAGATTGGGCTCTATTGCCCCCATTACCACTACCCTACCTATTCTTCGGGTACTCTCTCATGAAGTGACTTGTCTGACCATACTTGAAACAACTAGTTGATCCATTACAACATGCTCCTGGTGTTTTCTACTATACTTAGCACATGTAGGAGTCCAGCAGCCCCTTGTGCCACACTACCTTGAGACTGAGCAGGTCGAGCTCCGAAGTTCTGCGAGTTCTGGTTCCTAAACTCACCTCTATTCTTTGGTGCAGGTGCAACATCAGATAATGGAGCAGGTCCATTTGGATTTTGTTAAAAAGATGACCAGTTTGCATTCCTTGTCTTCTGCTATCTGGACTCATTACCTGTGGTCTTAGTATTATTGCTGCGGAACTTCTCCCTATCTCGCAACTTGTTCTCCTCAACCTTATACACATAGATCATCAACCTTGCTATGTCTATGTCTGCTATCAACATAGCAGTCTTACTCTCAGTGTTTGACAGATGAGATAACCAAGACATAAACTAGCTCATTCTGCTGCTCATAGCTGCAACCATCTCTAGAGCATAATGGGATAGTTGAGTGAACTTGAGGCTATACTTATATACACTCATGCATTTCTTCTTAAGAGTGATGCAGTGTAGAACTGGAAAATAAGTACCCTATGAAGGCACTTTCGAACACAACCCAGCTCACAATTGGTGCCCCTTCAGCTCTACTCTTATTCAATTGGTCGTACCAGATCTTAGCAACACCCTTTAGTTGGTATGCAACTAGTTCAACATGCTCAACATCTTCAACACGCATCACCTCAAACACTTTCTACAACTCTTCCACAAGGTTTTCTGGATTCTCAGTGGCACTTGAAGTCTGAAGGATTCATCATTAAGAACTCACGAAACCTGGATATATCAACCACATTCTGTGGAATCGCTCTCTGTTGACCAGCTTGGTTGGCAACAACTTGGATCAACATCCGAATAGCTTCCCGGAACTCAACATTAGTGACCTCTCCTTGGGGTTGCACTTCTGGTGCATTGGGGACCCTTTGATCCTGGTGATCAACATTTTTCCTAGCAGGACAACCTCCAAAGCTCTCCATGGAGGCATGATCTGAAAGGTGCGCGCAAGAATGAATTAGAAAGAAACTTTTATAGAGTTGAACTTTATTGCACGAAAAGGGTATGAAGGAAGTGAGATATTTCCTACATGTTGTAGCCTCCTATTTATAGATGTGGCGTTCTTCACACCGATAGAAAATACTCTATAAACAAGGCTTCAAAGACACCCTACGACTTTTTAACCATGTGCTCTGATACCAAGTTTGTCATGCAGCCTACACCCTGGACGTGGCCGGCAATCAAGAACCAACGTCGGTCCCCAAGAGAACCCTTGGCCTGGCTCGATACTTAGCAGAATACTTACTCAACAATGCATGAACTCAAAATAAAGATTTTCTCAATCAGTCTCAAAATAGATAACTCAGAATATTTTAAAGAAAACATTCAAATGGCCAAAAGAGGCAACTAATATCTTAAACAATTAACAATGGAAATCAAAAGACTCCTTAAAACACTACTTTGTCTCTATGAAGCTTCTATCAACTATGATGACAGTCATGACAGGACCCACAACATTCTAATATGACTAAAAGTAAGTGTGTAACCCTTCGAAGCAAGGAGGCTTACCAAACTAACTCTGGAATTGCAAATGGTATCAACAGAGCGCCTGTTGATAACCTTGATTACCTGTATCTACATCATGAAAGAAGCATGCCAAATGGTCTCAGTATATGGAATGTACGAGCATTCAAGGGGAACTCTAAAGCACAAACATAAGCTTGTAATGATAAAAGGAAGAGCATACTTACCTCATCTCAACTCAACTCTACTAAACTCAAAGATACTGAAACTCAGAAATACTCAACTCAGTTCAATATAAAAGCAACAATAGATATGCATTATAAATAAAGCTTTTAAAACTACAAATAATAACTCTATGTATTTAAAAAAATACAATAATAACTCTTTTACTCTTATTTGGGAGATTCTCTAACTAACAACCATCACTATGAACTAGGTGATTATACAACATCTCGCCCACGCTGCTAGAACTGTCTTATATCTTGCCGGAGTGTAAGACATGATCAAATAGGTGGATCTACCAAGCTATGCATAAAAGAAATAAGGAATCATCTAAAAAGTATGACTTTTTACACATGTTGGCATTCATGGTTTATGAGGACTTTGACTTGTCTGAACTCATCCCCATATCGGTGCTCAATTCTACTCCCAATAATATAAATTATGCTCATAATTTTAAAAACATTTCCTCATCTTCAAACTTTGAGTTTATTACTCAAAAGATTCTCGTACAAGAGATAGTGCTCAAAACTCCTTCTTAACTCATTTGGAAATCAAGGTTTCTTCTTGTTTTAAATGTATAAGTATTTACTCTTGGAAATACATAGTTCCCATATATCCATTTTGAAAAAAATGATACTCATACTCAAATAATCAAGTCTTAAAATATGTTTTAAATGTTTTCAAATGACTTCTCAAATGACTCAAAAGAACTTCCTCGAACATTACTCTTAACTCTATCTTGAATTTGAATAATGAATTCAAGAGTTAGTACTTGAATATGCATTATCTCTCAAGGATTAATGAATATTTTAAATGTGGATATCAAGTAGAGAACACAAATGGAAAGAAAGTCAGAAGGGTAGGGGACCTAACAACCCTGGCGTACTAAGTGACGCGGTGCACCAGCCCCTAAACTACTAAAAGTGTTTTGAGGTGCACTAAGTGGCGCGGTACTATACCGCTATGCCCAAATTTTCTTGCTCCAATTTCAGGTCTAACTCCCCTAGAATAGAACGATTTCCCTAAAACTCTTTTGGATCCTTAGACCCAACATAATTACAACAAAATCCACTCAAAATTTCTCCAGAAAAATACCCAAACACAAGATCCTCATCTCAAGAACTTAACGAAACCTCATATTAAAGAATAAAGCACAAACTTCCAGAAACTCAATATACTCAATCTTATATATGAAATTCGTAAAAGAAACTCATGATTGTCGTGTGGGTGGACAAACCCAATGCTATGAAAACTTACATATATCGTAAGGATCAAATCCTTGGTAAAAATCCTCGAAGATTGCAAGAATCTTGAACAAACGCTTGAACTTCTCCTTTTTCTCCTCTTGAACTTCTCTATAAAACCCTAATTGTGTTTAGGAATTTTGACAATTGATCTCAATCAATTAGACCCTTATTTGGGTAAACAAAGTGTGTGAACTTAGTGGGATAGGGAAATGACCAAAATACCCCTACTTAATTTAGATGAATTTCTTTATTCAGACAGGCTAAACTAAAATGGGCATATCTCCCTCATCCAAACTCACAATTTCGCAAGCTCAATGGCGTTGGAAAGAAGAATCAAACATCTTTTATTTGATACCTAATGAGTCTAAGATTTATTTGGATAGATTTAGTGTCCTCAAATGCTTGTTTTGTGTCAATAACTTATGTAAAACCCTTGATTTCCAGGTATTTGGATTGACAAACAAAGCATGGACACTAACTTGTAAAAAGAAACAAAGCGAGCTGAAATAAAGAAGAAAAGAGAGTGTGGTGATCGCCAAGTCCATGTGGCGAGTCGCCGAATGGCCATTACCTCTCCTAAAGTTCTACTATGCCAAGCCCTGAAGGAGAAAATCAAGTTGGGGAGAGAAAATAGTCGGTGGATTTCCAAGTGGTTCTGCGATGCAGTGTTAGATCGCCTAAAGTTACAGACCTTGAGGATGCTGAAAGCCAAGGCACGAAGGTGATGGAATAGGTCAAAGGGTGAATCACCGAGCT
This sequence comes from Solanum commersonii, assembly GCA_029007595.1. Taxonomy (NCBI): domain Eukaryota; kingdom Viridiplantae; phylum Streptophyta; class Magnoliopsida; order Solanales; family Solanaceae; genus Solanum; species Solanum commersonii. Next base: position 586,591 of record JAJTWQ010000195.1, read on the forward strand.
GATCGGCGAGCCCGACTTACTCCACCGAATGGTCTTTTGTAATATATTTTGCCAAATATAAATACGCTTATGAACATTTAGTTATATATATTTTTCATAGCTTTTAGCATTATCAAGTATCTTATTTCTGAATTGAGAGAGTTCTAAACAAAGAGATAAGTTTTCTTAGCTTTGAAGAATTGAAGATTTCCATTTTTGAGAAATTGGAAGTGGCTCTTCAGGATTCTTCAATTTGGACCTTTGTAAAGACAAAATTAATCTTACGTAGTTGATGGAGACTCAGTTTGGTAGTGATTTTTATCTTTTTATGATGTCTAGCTAATACCCCAATTCTTGGGGTATGATTATGTGATTATGGGCTGATTTAGCTTGTGATTATTGCTAATTATTAGTTTAAATGCTTTTTAGAAGTGATTTCAATCAGTAATTGTGATTCAATTTAAAGAACTATTGTTGCAAATACAGTTCTACCTTCGTGTTTTTGGCTTGCTCGAGAGAGAGGTTTTAAAACCAAGATTTCTGATTTGATGGTATGTGGGTATTGGGTTGTCATGGATTCATCTCAAGAGAGTGAATCGTAAACCCTTTTCAATACAGTTAGCTCGAGAGAGTGAATGGACTAAAGTGTAGGCTGTTCTTATTTGCATGCTTATTGGTGTTCGAAAGAAACCAACTTGATTCGGGGTAAATTGTTCGAGATAAAGTTTATCCCACTAAAGTCTAGCTTATTCACTGATTTGCAGATATTTCCTAATAGTTTCAATTACCCATTTATCTATATTAGCCTATAATCCAATCACGTCCCAAGAACTCATCTCTTTATTGCTATCTCGTGTTATTTGAATTTGTTGTTGCTGATAATTGAAAACCAAAACCCTCTTATTTGACATTCGTGTCACCCCCTGATTTACATTATGATTTTAATCATAAATGTCTATTACTATGATTGCCTTGAGCATATTCGTACTTTACTCTTGAATCCTAAACATGTACAACTCCCTGTGGGATTTGACCCTGATGAGTCCACAAATTTGACTCATTTAGGGCTATATTTTGATAGAATTAGTGTCCTCAAATGCATATTTTGTCTCAATATCTGATGAAAACCCTTAAATTTTAGGTATTTGGAGTTTGAGAGAAAGCATGGACACTACTTAGCAAAAAGGAACAAAAGTAGCTGAACGAATGAAGAAATGAAGATCTTAGAATCGATGAACCCGTTCGGTGAGTCATCAAAAGGTCTTATCCTCACCTTTGTTCCAGTGTGTTGAACTCTGAAAGAAAGGATAAAATCAGCGGAGAAAAAAATCAGTCGACGTGTCGCTGAGCAGTTTCATGAAGCAGTGCTAAGTAGCCCAATGGTCCAAAACATGACGATGCTGAAGGATAGAGAAAGACGGTGATGAAAACCTACCAAAGGGCGGATCGCCGAGGTTATCAACGATCTCTACTAATGACGCCGAATGATTTGTTGTAGCACAAATTTTTGAAAACTATAAATATTCATTGAGAATTATTATTCTAGAGTCAACTTTTTTGCGTTGAACAGTAATTTTTGAGATTTTTCTTTTATTTTTGAGTTCCAAGTTTGGAGAGGGTTTCGGAAAAACTTAAAGGTTCAAAGGGCTTCAACTCCAAGATTTTGGACTTGGGTATTGTGGATTCTTCTCTCTTGACTTATTTTGAGACTTAAATCTTCATACCCATATGAATGCAGACTCATATTGGTATAAATTTCTATCTCTTTAGCATGTCTAGCTAAAGCCCCAATTCTTAGGGTGTGATTTTGTGAATATGGGTTAGATTATCTGTTGGGTCTTGCTTGTTGATGGTTTATTTATTGCTTTGATGTGATTTCGTTTAGTAGTTGTTGTGGAACTTAATGAAATAGTAGTTGTAAATACGATTGCACCTTTGTGTTTTCGGCTTGCTCGAGAGAAAGGTCATAAAACTAAGACTACTAAATTGATGGCCGATGGGAGTGGGTCGAAATGAGGTTCAGCTCAAAAGAGTGAACCCTAGTCTCATTCCCACACACTCATCTCGAGAGAGTTAGTGGGCTAATGCGGAGTTTGTGCTTAAAAGACCCAACTCGGTGTTTGAGAGAAATGGGGTTGATTCGGGGTAAGTTGCTCGAGAAAGAATTTACCCCACTATAGTCTAGCCTAGTCACAAACATTCAATGAATTTACTACCAAAATCATGTACCCAATGATTTAGTCTATCCCGTATTCCTATCACATCCCAAGATTCCTGTCTCCTTGATTAATTCTCTTTGCATTTTTGTTGTTTTTGTTTAATTGTGACAAATCTCCATTGATAATTGATGCTTGCATCACCCCTTAGATTTAACATGTTTATATTCGATAATTTTTATAGCTACAACTAATTAGAACTTAATTTTATTGTTCTATTAGTTTTCACCACCACTCCCTTGGGACTCGACCTCAACCCTTGGTTGGGTTATTATACTATTGCACGATCATAGACACTTGTTTTGGAAGTCATGTCTTGATTACGCAAACAAATAATGGCGCCGCTACTGGGGAGGCCACCAAGACCACATCAAAAATCTCAATGAAATCCAAGAGTCGAACATTAATGACCCCCCATATCATGGGAGGTATTAGGGACATTTTTTTACCTCCAGCTGAGGGAAATACAGTATTCCACATAACTAGCACTATGTTGCAACTTTTGCAACTAAAGGGACTTTTCAGTAGATTGGCTTATGAGGATCCTCATGAACATCTTCAAAACTTCGTGGATGTGTGCGGACCATTCTCTTTCAAAAACATATTTCAGTAGTCAGTTTGGTTAAGGCTATTCCCTTTCTCATTGATGGGAGAGGCGTGCAAATGGTTGGCGAAGTTGACTCGCAAATCCATCATTTAATGGGAGGAATTGGTAACCGCATTTAATGTGCGATTCTTACCTCTTTCGAAAATGATGACTCTTCAGGATAGCATCCAAAGATTTAAGCATTTGGAGAGTGACCCAATCCATGACACTTGGCTGTGACTTAAAAAGTTGGTGCTATAATTCCCAGCTCATGGTCTACCCGACAATGTCTTGCTGCAGTACTTTTATAGCAGCTTGGATTCGATAAACAAAGGTGTCAATGATCAACTTTCACTTGGAGGCCTAATGCAGCAACTGTATTCAGTAGTAGCCCAACTCTTAGATGGCATGATGACCATCAATAGAGCGTGGTACACTCGTGAAGACCAAGTCTGACCTCTCACATTCAAGCTATCTAATGAGCAGATGAAAAAAGATAATGAGAGAGACCAAAACATGGCCAAGATTATGACAGAACTTGATATTTTATCTAAAAATATCATGGGGCTGGTGCCCATGGTGTCAACGCTGTGGGGTGGGTGTGCAAATCTTGAGGACGAGAAATTTGAAGCCTTGTATAATGAGAAAGTGAACTTCCTAGCCAACCAAGGTGGTGGTTATCGTTCAAACTACCCAAGGCAGTGTGGTAACTAAGGTTGGGATAGAGACGAAGGCTGGAAAGATCGTGAATAGAGAGATTGTAATCCCAATTGGAAAGATGGGGAGAATGATAGGTATGCGCCTCCCCATGAGAGCCAAAAACCAAAGAATGCAGAAAGCGGTAGGTCTGAGGAAATGCTTTCTTGTATTCTCAACAAAGTTGAGGGGTCAGAAATAGACCTTAAAAGAGATGAAAAAATATATGTCAACCGTCAGCCAGACTGTTACCTCCCAGTCCGTCTGGATCAAGCAATTTGAAACCCAGATGGATCAAATTTCATCCCATTTGAATCCACAACCGAAAGGGGGATTGCCTAGTGACACTATGGCAAACCCCAAGAATAAAATGTGATGGTGAACTTGCATTGTGCCACGACGTTAACTAAGGTGTTGTTTGGGAGGCAACCCAAAACCCTTTTATTGCTTTATTTTGCTTTGAGAAAATAATGGTGTGTTGATTGTGTAGATGGAAGTGTGGAAAGTGATTGACAAGTGCAAAGTGGCGAGCTACAAGTCTAGTCCGTTGTTCACCGAAGGGTTCAACGACCCCAAACCAAACTGCCATTGGCCTCAAGACCAAGTTACATTGGAGTTTGTAAAACTCGGTGACCTCAATGAATTATTGGCGAATCGCCCACCATGTTGGCGATCTCGAAGGAGACCGTCATTGGACTCAACAATAACTGGAGATTCTGTAAAATTCGGCAAGACATGTGGCAACTTGGCAAAACGCCAAGTGATTTGGCGATTGGGACCAATGTGGTCGAATAGGAGAAAACTGGACGGTTTTTCAAAGCCAAAGGTTTAAAAGCTTCAAGCTCATTCCTACTTCCTCATTTTTTTCATCTTCCCAAAATCACACATGCACTCTTGTTTTACATACCTTGCATCTTTGAAGTATTTTTAGTGTCGAATTGTGCTACAAGTGGGACTACATTGCCTCCTAACATCTCAATATCCATTTGGACGGCATAAAAGGTTGGTCTTTTCTAACCCCATGATTATTTTGTCGAAGTTGTACTCAAATGCAGTGGCATTACTTTAATGGTGTGTGCTGGGCATTTCTTGTAGGATTTGAATATTTGCTTGCCAGTTAGGCTAGCAATTTTTGCCCGTACTAAGTTAAATAGTTAATTCCTGAAGGTTGGACTTTAAATTGGATGAAAAATTGTTAGTTGTGCATGATTGCCATTGGATCTAAGCCTAATTTGAGTTGTGCATGCCTTAATTTTGTTTTCAGGGGTTCTGGGGTTGAATTTGGGAAGTTTGGTTGAAAGCAGGCACGTTGGGTTATTTGGCGAGCTCAGTCAAGCTCGACGAACCACTCAGCAGTTCACCTAAAATCCCTATCTCTCCTTTAATGTAATGCTAAATGTGATGTTTAATTCTGTAACTTTCGGCGAGAAGCATGATGTCACCGAACGCATTCGACGTCTCGCCGAAAGACTTTTGGTTCGCCCTTTGTCTGCATCTTTGTATTCTCTATGTATTGTACTCAGCGAACCGTCTATGTAGTTGCGCGCTTCGCCAACTGGTTCGGCGAAGTGATTCTGCAATTGATCTGCCTTGCATTTGTCTAAATACTTTTTGACTTTTTCTCGAAGCTTTGCAGAAATGGCTAGACTAAAAGTAGCTGGAAGAGATATGCTACCCCGACAAACAAGAGCAAAAAATTTCAAGAAAGATACAAAGGCAACAAATCCTCCCAAAATGGATAATGAGGCCACTGAGCCTAAATGACCATACCTTTACACTCAACGCCGTTACAAGCCTTGAAAAGACCTTTTTGATCTTGAGTGAGCCAAAATGAAGGTTGATTCGAAAATAAGGGCAAGCCTATGGGTAAAGTCATGCATTTGTTCATCTTTGTGAGTGTGAGAGTTTTTGTGATTTCGGATCTATAAATTGTTGAACAAATTGTGTGTGAATGTGGAATCATCTTTGTGTGAGGGTATTTTAGTACCTTTGTTGAGATTGAACTTGCATTTGAAACAAGTATTGTGAACTTGAGAATCGTTGATAATAGTGAGTCACAACTTGAATCTTTGAGTGCATAATTGATCCTTGAATGAGTAAGTTCAGTCTTTTTGTGTACATTCATGATTGAGTCTTGTGTAGCAGTGTTTGAGGCATCCTTTTTGAACTACTGAACTTGAGTTTTACTTGAGGAAAAACAAAAGTTTAAGTTGGGGGTGTTGATGAGTTCAATATTGGACTTATTTAGGGCTTTATTTAGATAGATTTAGTGTCCTCAAATGTTTATTTTGTGCCAATAACTGATGTAAAACCCTTGATTTCTAGTTATTTTGATTGAGGAACAAAGTATGGACACTAACTTGCAAAGAGGAACGAAGCGAGCTGAAAGAATCAAGAAAAGAGAGCCTAGTGATTGCCAAGTCCATTTGGAGAGTCACTGAATGGCCATTACCTCGCCTAAAGTTCAAGTGTACCAAGCCATGAAGGAAAAAAAGAAGTTGGCGAGAGAAAGGAGAAGTCGGCGGATTGCCGAGTGGTTCTGCGATGCAGTATTGATCGCCTAAAGTTACAGACCTTGAAGATGCTGAAGACCAAGGAAAGAAGGCAATGGAATGGGTCGAAGGGCGAATCGCTGAGCTGATCGGCCAGCCCGACGTACTGCGCCGAATGGTCCTTTGCAGCATATTTATGGCGACTATAAATACATTTTTGAACATTTAGTTATATATCTTTTTCATAGTTTTTATCATTATCAAGTATCTTATTTCTGAATAGAGAGAGTTATGAACTGAGAGACAAGTTTTCTTAGCTTCGAAGAATTGAAGATTTTTATTTTTGAGAAATTAGAAGTGGATCTTTGAGATTCTTCAATTTGGACCTTTGTAAAGACGAAATTAATCTTACACAGTTGCTGGAAACTCAGTTTGGTAACGATTTTTATCTTGTTATGATGTCTAGCTAAAACCCCAATTATTGGGGTGTGATTATGGGCTGATTTAGCTTGTGGGTATTGCTAGTTGTTAGTTTAAATGTTGTTTAGAAGTGATTTCAATCCGTAATTGTGGTTCAATCTAAAGAATTGTTGTTGCAAATGTAGTTCTACCTTCAGGTTTTCGGCTTGCTCGAGAAAGAGGTTTTAAAACTAAGATTACTGATTTGATGGTCTATGGCTATTGGGTTGTCATGGGTTCAGCTCGAGAGAGCGAATCCTAAACCCTTTTTCAGACATTCAGCTCGAGAAAGTGAATGGACTAAAGAGTACGTTGTTCTTATTTGCTTGCTTGTTGGTGTTCGAGAGAAACCAACTTGAATCGGGGTAAATTGTTTGAGAGAAATTTTATCCCCACTAAAGTCTAGCTTGTTCACTAATTTACAGCTATTACCTAACAGTTGCAATTACCCATTTGTCTATATTAGCCTATAATCCAATCACATCCTAAGAACCCGTCTCTTTATTATTATTTCGTGTTATTTGTTGTTGTAGTAGCGGATTATTGAAAACCAAAACCCCCATATTTGACTTTCGTGTCACCCCCTGATTTACATTATGTTTTTAATCGTAAATGTCTATTCCTATTATTGACTTGAGCATATTCGTACTGAACTCTTGAATCTTAAACACATACCACTCCCTGTGGGATTCGACCCCAACTCATTCAGTTGGGTTATATACTAACTAACGACCTTTGACTCTTAGAACTAGATTAAGTGTCTTTGATAGTGTTATTCGATGAATACCTTATGGAACACCTAACTCATCAAGTATTGAATGTTATAGTCGTTTGAAGTTGACCTAAAACTCATAATAGAATACTAATTTTGCACAAATCTAAAATTTGCTATTTCCAATTTAGTTCTTTCCAAAATTTGCTCTTTCTATGACCGAGGTGTTACATTCAGATCATGAGGACTCACCAATTATCAATGTCTATACGGGATCACTAGCCACGAGTGTGGGAGGTAGGAACATCAGACCCTACATTAGTAAAACAATGTAGGCACAAGTATGCATTAGTCCATTGAATGTACCATTTTTTTATAACAATGCATAAGATTTATGAAATCATGCTAAAAGGACTTTATATGACATGAAATGACCAAGATAAATCATAAAACAACATGTTAAAAAACATAAGTCATAACCATGGTCAATGGAAGCTAAACATCTCAAACACATTTGAGATACTTTTAGGAAATAACCTTAGTTCACTGTGGTGATAGATATACGTTTAACTAACATAGACCATGTGAGCTATAAAATTTGAATACGGTGTCTACTAGCCAAAAAAAAATAGATGTCTTTACTTGCCAAGGTACGAACCATAAACTTCTAGCTAAGGTGGATCCACTAGCTAATGTGGCATGGTTAATTGCCGTTTGTCCACTTGGTGCTAAGCATAAATCCAACCGGAATACTTATTAATATTAACTTTTCCTATTATCCATAAAAGGACACATCAATTAGTCAATCCAAGCTAGAAATTATTACAATAGCTCTGTAATCTCGATACAACTTAGGTGAGAAAATCTTTCAACCTTATGAATCCTTTATGTAAGAAATCCTTCCACAACAACAACAACAACATCAATATTTTACTCTCAAAGAAACCTTAAGTCATTTGTGTCAATTTCATAAAGAAATATGCATATCTTCATAAATTCATCTTTCATAGTTCAAAAGCATCACCATATTTTCATAGTCTAGACACTATGGATCAAGCATGGATTCATGTGATCAATACAACTTAAAACATACAATTATCTCAATCCATGCATAAAAGACATAAAAAATTAATTAGATCATAGTTGGAAAGAAACCATGAGATTGAGTAAGAACCCCAACTTCAATTGCTGATTGTGACTTGTAAAATTAAATAATTTAGGAATCATATGGATAAAGGAACACCATAGATGAACACTATCATACCTTGATGCCAAAATCCACAATCAATGGTGAATTTGGAGACTCTATCTTGAAACACTAAACTTCTTCATCAATCTTTTGAGAATTTTTTTTGGAGAGGATGAATTTGGTTAGGTTTAGGGAATTATGTAGAATGAATTGGAATTGGTAGTTTTAGGACTTTCTTCACTCATATATGCCTTGAAATATGGTTCAAAATGACGTAGTTAGGTACCAAACACATTGCGGAAAGACTAATATGACCCTAACATAAAAACTGACGAGCTGCCTTGAAGAGAGACTTCACGGACAATCTAAGACTTCACGGTCTTTGAAACACTTCATGGGCCATATAGATGGTTGTGAAGCTTCACCTGCCCAACAGGGCTACATTAAAATGGGCATAACCTTTTACTCTAAACTCGAAAAGAGGCAACTTGGTAGCATTGGAAAGAGGACTCAAAGACCATTAATTTGATAGGTCGTGATCCACCCAATTCATTATGTGCTGAGAGATGTCATCATTTGAACTTGACCAAAACAATAAAAACTAGGGGTCACTTGTAAGGACCCTAAAATGGATCGTCCAAGTCACCACGGGTCGCCTAGGGTCCAGTCTAGGTGACCTTCTATCTTGACAACTTTGGACGGTTATTAAGGATGCCCAAGATTGGTCGTGGACCCCTAAATGGAAAGTCTAAGGTGTCGTGAAGGGTCCATGGTCCATTTTGGGTTCGTGGACTTGCTAGTTTGCCAGCTTTAGCCATTTCTTGAAATACGAGGTGTTATGATTCTCCCCCTTGGAAGAATCCATCCTCGTATGGAAATCAAACTAACAAAAGAAGAGTAGAAAAGAAACTAACAACCCAACATTAATGCAACTTCATCAAAATACACACAAAAAGGAGGTACCTCAACTCCAAGCTAAAATATATTCAAAACATCATTTCATAAGACATACATGCAAAGCATACTCAAATGCTTATAATCATGAAGCAATCAATCAAGCAAAATCATATCTTTGAAAAATCATTTTTTTCATGAGTATGCATGCATAAGGAAACATGGGAATGACTGAGACATAAGGATGGACCATCAGGAACTAAATACCTCAAGCTAGAGTGTGGTTTGAGGGAAAGTGATGTGGGTGATGGTACTTCATATCGACCTCGGCCTCCCAAGTTGCACCATTAACAAATTGATTGCTCCAAACAACCTTCAGGGAAGCAACTTCCTTATTTCTTAACTTCTTAACTTTCCGGTCCAAAATCTCAAATGGAATATCTTCATAAGAAATATTCTCCTTAAATCCAAAACATTCCAACGGAAATATGGATATCGGATCTCCGCCACATTTATTCAACAAGGAGAGATAGAAAATTGGATGTACCGATGCCAAATCATTAGGCAAATCAAGTTCATAAGGAACTTTACCAAAACGCTTCAAAATCTTATATAGCCCCACATAACGGGGACTAAACTTCCCTTTCTTTCCAAACCTCATCAAACCCATCCTGGATGAGATTTTCAAGTAAACCCAATCATTGACATCAAACTCAAGGTCTCACCTTCTAACATTGGCATAGGACTTCTATCAAATTTGAGTTGTTTTCAACCTTTCTCTATTAAGCCAAACTTTCTTCATAGCTTCATGTACCAATTCAGGACCTATAAAAGCATCCTCGCAAACTACAAATGAACTTATAGGATATATACACCTCCTACCATAAAGAGCCTCAAATGTAGTCATACAAATGCTCGTATGATAACTATTATTGTAAGAACTAATTACCCTTAAAGTCATTCATACAAGATCTTAGAATATCTTCAAAAAATTTAATAGTACACTCCGCTTGCCCATTCGTTTGCGGATGAAAGGTCGTACTTGTGATGCACCGAGTCTACACATACGACATGGCCGGCACTCGAGAACCATTGCTGGCCCCAAGCAAACCCTTGGCCTTGGATAAACCTCCCAACTTTTGTTGCTCAACTTTCACTTGTTGATAGTTAAGACACTTAGCCTCAAATTCCACAATATCTTTCTTCATCCTATTCCACCAATTAACCTCCCGCAAGTCACAGTACATATTAGTGGCTCTCGATTGAATGGTATATCGAGAACTATAGGCTTCTAATAAGATTTTCTCTCTCAAGTCATCTCCATTGGGAACGCACAAACGACTTTGATATCAAAGCACACAATCTCCCCTTTGGGAGAAAGTCTCAACAAACTTTTTAAGCAACATTTCCTTTAATTCAACCAAATTTGGATCAAGTCCTTCCTTGGATTTCACATCTTACACAAAAGATGATTGTGAACCATTATGGACCATAACACCGCACTTCGTGGAATCAACCAACTGAATACCTAATCGGGTCAATCTATGAACATCTCAAACCAATTCCTTTTTACCATCCTCAATATGAGCAACACTACCAATTTATAACAAACTAAGAGCATCCACCACCACATTCTCTTTGTCATGGTGATAGAGGACACTCATGTCATAATCCTTTAGTAATTTAAGCCACCTTCTTTTACGAAGATTTAAATCTTTCGACTTAAAGAAAATTTGTAAAATTTTGTGGTCGATAAAGACATCAACATGAATACCATATAGGTAATGCCCCAAAATCTTAAGGCAAAAACAACCATCGTCAATTCTAAATCGTGGGTAGGATAGTTCTTTTCATGTATCTTAAGTCGTTGTGAAGAATAAACAATAACTTTACCATTTGACATTAAGAACACATCCTAGCCAAACTCTGAAAGCAACATAATAAACCATAAATCCGTCAGATCTTTCTGGTAAAGTCAATAATGAGGTAGAGGTAAGTCTATCTTTTAATTCTTCAAAACTCCTCTCACACGCTTCAGACTACATGAACTTAACCTTCTTTTGGGTTAATGCTGCCAATGGAGAGACAATCAAAGAAAACCCTTCAACAAACCTGCTATAGTAACCAACTCGACCAAGGAATCTTCGAACATTCGAAAGGGATAAAGGTCTAGGCCAACTCTTAATTGCATCCATCTTTTTAGGATCTACCTCAATGCCCTAATCAGAAACAATATGACCAAGAAAAGCCACAGATCGAATCTTAACCAAAACTTAAATTTCTATGTTTTCCAAAGATTTGTTGGTCCTTGAAAACTTGCAACACAATCCTTAAATGATTGGTATGCTCATCCTCAATCCTTGAGTAAATCAAGATATCATCGATAAACATAATCACAAGCATATCAAGGTATTGTCTAAACACCTTATTCATCAAATCCATAAATACACCCGGAGCATTGGTCAAACCAAATGACATTACGAGGAACTCATAATGACTATAGCATGTGCGAAAGGCCATCTTTAGAGTGTCATCTTCCTTTACCCTCAATATGTGATAGTCCGGCTAAAGGTCAATCTTAGAGAAGTAACTCGCTCCTTGTAGTTGATCAAACAAATCATATATTCTTGGAAGAGGATATTTGTTCTTAATGGTAACCTTGTTCGATTGTCGATTGTCGATACAAATATAGAGTGAACCATCTTTCATTCAAACAAACAAACTGGAGCACCTCATGGAGAGATACTCGGTTGGATAAAACCCTTACCATACAAACTATTCAATTGTTCTTTCAACTGCTTAAGTTCTGTCGGTTCCATAAGATACCGGGGAATAGGGACAGGTTGCATATCTGGGAGAAGGTTAATACAAAAGTCTATTTTCCTTTTAAGAGGGACACTGGGTAAATCATCAGGAAACACTTTCAGAAACTCATTAACATGGGGACCGACTCAAGAGTAGGGGTTTCAAAATCTGTATCCCTAACCCAAATAAGATGATATATGAAACCCTTAGAAATCATTTTTCTAGCTTTAAGACAAGAAACAAACTGACTCTTAAGCATATAAATTCCCCATTTTCGCTCTAAGATAGGTTCATTTGGAAACTGAAACTTGACTACTCGGGTTTTACAATCAATAGAAGTATAACGTGAATGCAACAAATCCATACCAAGAATAATGTCAAAATCTAACATATCAAGCTCTACTAGATCATCGTGAGTTACTCTATGGGATAAAGAGACAGGAAAATCTCTATAGACTCTCATAGCTACAATAGATTCACCAACAAGAGTAGAGAGATAGGAAAAAGGTCTTACAACACAGCTTAAAGAATATAAAACCTCATAGCCACATATTACATCACAAAAGACAAGGTAGCATCGGGATCAAGTAAAGTATAAACATCAAGATGAAAGACTTTCAACATACTGGTAACTATATCGGGTGAACCCTCTTGCTCATGATGAGTTTGAAGTGCATAAAATTTGTTTTGTTTCTCACTCCTACTAGAAACTCACGAAGGGTTAGGCTGAGCCTGTCGATGACTATCTCATTCATTCTTAGAAACTGAGGGACAATCCTTAATCTTATAATCCATCTTTCCACAACCAAAACATTCATTCGAACCAACTAGTAATTTACCCCATGTTTCTTTCCACACCTAGCACAAGTAGACAATGAATATACATCACAATTTCCTCCTTGTGGTTTAGGGTTAGACACCCTATCTTTGTTGAATTTACGAGCTGGAGTATTGAAGGAACCTTGACTGGAAAATCTTTGTGGAAATTTTGAACGACCATGTTCCTCGGACCTCAAATGTGAAAAGTTAGCATCACTTATCTTGGCTCTCTTTGTCTCCCTAGATTTTTCCTTAAGTTTTTACTTTTCAATTTGTTAAGCATGCACATAGGCAAGAAATGTCCATACCATTGATGGTCATGGCGGTACGAAATTCTTTAACCACTATTTTGAACACCAGCGAGAAAAACTTACTCATCCAAGACCTTGGATCGGCTACCATAGTAGGAGCCTATCAAGACAATTGCATGAACTTCAAGGAATACTCCTTCATACTCATGTTTTCTTGATAAAGGTTTATGAATCCAAGAACCTTTGACTCCCTTATTTCAAGGGGAATGAACCAATCAAGAAAGGCAACCTTAAACTTCTCCAAGTCAAGAA